>ML664177.1:23660046-23976545 GCA_007570785.1 Antilocapra americana | reverse complement strand
TAAGCCAGAAGCAAAAACAACAATACAGTATATTAACGCATATATATATGGAATTTAGAAAGACGGTAACGAGAACTCAACATGCGAGACAGCAAAAGGAACGCAGTTGTATAGAATAGACTCGTGGACTCTGTGGATGAGGGAAAGGGTGGGATGATATGGGAGAATGGCATTGAAACATGTTAATTATCATATGTGTAATCAATCGCCAGCCCAGGATTGATGCTCGGGGCTGGTGCATCGAGATTTCCTGGGGGGAGGGAGGAGGGAGGGAGGAGGGAGGAGGGTTCTGGAGGGGGAGCATATGTAAACCCATGGCGATATCATGTCATTGTATGGCAAAACTAATAAAAAAAATAAATTTAAAAAAAATCAAGACATTTTTAAAAATGTGACCTATATAATCACCATAAATGTAGGTATTTCCATGCTTTTTAAGACTCAGGACCACTTGAGAGATGCCAAGGTTATGCAACAACTTCTTTTTTGTGTGTGTGGTCAGGCCGTGTGGCATGTAGGATCTTAGTTCCCCAGCCTGGGATCAGACATGCTCACCTTGCATTGAAAGTGCAGAGTCTTTACCATTGGACCACCAGGGAAGTCTCTATGCTGAAACTTTTGACAAAATAATTACATCCATGGACCACCTTTGTGATTTTTAACATCTGTGCCATCTGTAAGATGACTTAATTTTTGTCATTTAAATAGACTCTTTGTAGAAATGTAAGCACTTTCTTGTCCTGATTCTAAGTAATAACATGGAAGATAAAATTGACTTAATTGACTAGTAATCATTTGTAGATGCATATTAAAATAAGTACATAACCATCAAAATGGAAAACGTTTGTCTGTGTGCCTCTGAAAAACCCTTTCAAGAGTCTGTCCCATGTTTTGAGAACACACTGCACTAGGTTGTCAGAATCTCAGAGAACAGTCATTTCTGGGGCTTGAGGTAGTTTCTGCTGAGCTGGAAGGGGAGAGGAAGGTTCTCGGAGGTGTCTGGCCCAGCCTCTTCTCAGGACTGGCAAACTCTGACTTCTGCCAAACATTTAATCATAAGTTTGTCTTGCAGAACATCAACATATAATATGTTAAATGGGCTTTTATGGATGCGTGGAAGGTGATCACCCCATAGAAAAGCATAAATATTTATGGACTCTTCTCTCTGGAGTTGCCATCACAGACACAACTTATGTGTTTATTTTGGCCAAGGATGATGTACCAACGCCTGACACCAAGCTGGTGGTCGCCAATGTTTGTTGACTTTAATAGGTTGAAACCTTTGAAGACGTTTCCTTTATTGTCCTGGGAATTTCCAAAGGAGAATATTCCTCTTTTGAAATTGAAAGGGATTCAGAAGCTGCAGTGGGATGACGGGCAGGAGCAGAGAGACGCAGCCGATATGCTGGGGCTGGGCTATCTTGTGGATGCAGGAAGGGCTGTCTAGGAGGTGTCTCATCTCTGTTGGGAAACTTTTGCCTTAGTCCAGAGAACAGGCCGTGGCAGTGTACACGGGCACCTGAGCTGTACGGAGCAGTGGAACCCTCGACCTGAGACGTGGGGTCTGGTATATGGGAAACCTCTCGTGGCTTCTCATTCCTTGGTCCAAACTCTGTCACATGGCATCAATTCAAAAACACCCAGGGTGGGAGAGACCTCTTTTCATCATCGCTGTCTGAGCCAGCTCTGCTTGGCCTTCTTCCTTATTGGAACTTGAAGGATACAAAACAAAAGAAGCTGATTTTTTGCCATTCTCACACACTTCATCCTCACGCAATATACCAACTCCAACACACTTTTCCGTTTAGAATCTAGGAAAGCAAAAAGAATAGCTTGTGTTTGTATCTCTCTCTCTCACATACACACATATGTATTGGGTCAAGCCTGTTGAAAGATGGTCATTAGTAGCCTATCTACTCACCGTGTTTGTGCGTGCATGTGGCAGAACTTGAGTGGCAGTTGGATTTGCTCAGATTTTTTTAAGCTGTTAAAATGCCTCGAATAATGATTTTTATCCATCTGCTCCATTGGCTGCTTCCTCTCTCCTCCCTCAGTTATTTCTCACTACATTCTCCATTTCTACCACTTACCTCTTTAATATTTTGAATGCTGAGCTGTTTTGGCTCCTGGCCTTCTCAAGTTCTAGAGTATCCTTGCTGGTTGAACCTGGGTTCCTCTGTGACCTGCTTTTATCAGTGACATGGGTGAAAAATGAAGCTGGTCTAGTTCTTCAGCTGTATCTTTAGCAAGCCTAAAGGATGGGGAAAGCCATCCACCATGTAAGAAGTCCTCAGACCCCAAGACCTTAACTCTGTGAGAAGCCCAAACCAGCCATCCCGAGTGTTTCCATGGAGGATAACCGAGGTTCCCAGCTACTTCATGGCTGGTACCTGGCACCACCAACTCAACCACAGGAGGAGCGCCATCTCGGACATGAATCCTCTTGCCCCACTTGAGCCTCCTCAGTTGATGCCATGTGGAATGCTGATGAGCTGTGTGTTAGCCTCCTAGAGTAGCTAAAATAAAGAACCACAAACTAAGAGACTTAAAACAACATACGTTTCTTCTCTTACAGTTCTGGAGGCTAGAAGTCTGGAATCAAGGAGTTGGCAGGGCCTTGTTCCCTCCCAGGGCTCTGGGGGAGGTTCCCTCTCTGACTCTTCCAGCTTCTGGTAGCCCCGAGTATTCCTCGGCATTTGGCAGCCTCACGCCACTCCAGGCTTCATGTGGCTGTCTCCCTTCTGCATCTGTGCCCAAAGTTCTGTCTTCGTGTAAGGAAACTGTCACTGGAGTCAAGCCCACCCTAAGGAGCTTGCCTTAACTTCATTGCATCTGCAAAGCCCCAGTTTCCTAATTAAGAAGCATTCCTTGGTCCTGGGGGTTAGGACCTCAACCTATTTTCTGGGAAGGGCAGTATTTAACCCATTGGAGACTGTCCACATTGAGCTCAGCCCTCACTGCTGAATCATGAGCAAATAAACAGACTGACTGTAGCCTTTAGCCCCTGAGTTGGGATTACCTTGTCATGTGGCAGTGAATAGTGGGACCCCTAGTTGCTGTCCCACTGTCCCCTGATGTGCATGGCACTTCTTGCTCTCCATCACTGTTTCCTCTCCAGATGATTCCCACCAGCGGGAATGTTCATGCCCACAATCCCACTTCTCTTATTTCTAGTCCCTCCTAATTTTCCTGGCCCCATGCAAACTTGTGCTGGGGTCATGTCCTTTTCTATTTTCCCAAAGTGGCTATTCCAGTGTAACTTCGAAGCCTTCTACAATCTCAGATGCCAGCGTTCTCTCTTCCTGCATCTCTTTTCTATATCTCTGGTGGACGTCTGGCCCCTACAACAGTGAGAGACTTCTTCGGGTGGGTCCCTTCTTCCCTTCATGGGTCCACACCATCTCACCATCTCCCTTCACTGTAAGGGTTTGACTCCATCTTGTCACTGGCTTGTGCTGAGCATCAGACAGGTGTGACCTGGACCGCATCATACGTGCAGTGGAATTGGGGGTAGGGAGATAGGAATTGAAGGTGGAGCTGGATAGTTGATACGGATTCGGGGCAAGGCAGAATGAAATGCTAGAGGAGGAATGAATTATGAGATCAGTCTAGTTATTTCATGTTTTATTCCAACCTAATTACCCTGTCACTCTTACATAGCCCAGATCCTTGCATATAGGGTTCCTATTTTTGAAAATTACCTACCCCTATATTGTTTCATCATTTTCTGAAATTGAAATATAATTGATTTACAATATTGTGTTAGCTTCAGGTATATAGCAAAGTGATTCAGTTATATGTGTGTGTATAGGTAGTGAGGTGTTTTTCAGATTCTTTTCCTATATAGGTTATTACAAAATATTGAGGATACTTCCCTGTGTTGTTTATTTTTTATATAGTGGTGCGTATTTGTTAATCACAAATTCCTAGTTTATCCCTCCACCCCACCTCACCTTTTCCCTTTGGCAACTATAAATTGGTTTTATATGTCTGTGAATCTGCTTCTGTTTTGTGGATAGGTTCATTTGTATCTTTTTTTTTTGATTCCACATATAAGCAATATCCTGTGATACTTTTCTTTCTCTGTCTGACTTCCTTCATTCAGTATGCTCATCTCTAGGTCCATCCATGTTGCTGCAGATAGCATTATTTCATTCTTTTTTTTTAATGACTGATCTCTCCCTATTTTTATATTCATCTACTTTATATTCTCTTTCAAAATTTCAGTCCCAAACTCACCTCTCTTTTGCCTTCTCTCCCATCACATTCTCTCTGAAAGTTAAACCGTCTTTCTTCTGCATTGTTAGTGTCGCTCTGTCACCGCCAACCTGCCCACGTATTCACACAGAGGTGGACTCTGGATCCTTCGTGGGCTGGTCTGACTTGATGAGCCAGAGTGCTGCTGCTGAAGACATTGAGTCAAGTGGCAGAGCAGTCCAAGGTGGTTCCCTTACGTTGCAGGACCAGTGGGCATCAGGGAAGCAGGGGGAATGGAGCAAGTATTGGAAGACAGGTGTCTTCAATGCACGTTACTCTACAGCTTCCCATGGATCCAGCTTCTCAGAAGTTGGTATTATGTTTCATGAGCTCAGAATGGATAATTCTCTGATGCAAATGAATAGACAGTTGGATAGACTTTGCAGTACCTGCCCAGTGAACCAAAAGAAAGAACAAGGGTAGAAAGAGAAGCTTAATTTCCAAGAAAATTGCATGTCATCATGTGTGGCTTGTGAAAAGTACCTTTCCCTCAATTACATGTGTGTTATTACACATGCCAATGATCCTAGTAGAGGAATTTGATCACACAGTGACACCGAGAGACTGTGTTGTAAGGAAAAAGTTATTAATGATTCATTTGTTCCTTCATATAGAAAATGAATACTGAACAACTGTTCAGTATTTGGTCCTGGATGTTTTTGGTTCAGATCCCCCAGAAAACCTAAGTCAAGGATTCCATGCAAGTCTTTTATTGTTAAGAATATGCTCCCAGGATTAAGTGAAGAGAGGGGAGGAGATTCTGGGATTCTTTGAACCCAGAAGTTTCCTTTGTGTTGTAAAGACACAGAGAGAGAACCTGACAGAGTTAAGAGCCTTCTGTCTAAACTCTGGTTCTGGTTTTGTCTAGTGGTGGCCTTACATGAGTTCCTTCAAAAGCTTTCCTGAGACTGTTTGGCACAACTAAATAGTGTAACATCAATTTAACAAATGCCCAGCGAGAGCCTTCCAGGCTAAGAACAGGGAGATAAAGTTGCAGAACTTCTTCTGGGAGATTCCCAGCTGTGATAACAAGCTTGAGTCTTGAGTCAGCAAAGCCGCCATGCCCAGCCAGGAGGACGCCAACCAATGCTGGTGTAAAGTGGAAATAGGATCGCTAATTAACTTAGGATTTCACATGTGCTTTTGTACATGATGGAAATGTACATCTCTTGGGCTGAAGGAGACAGCAGTCTAGAATAGAAATAAAAAATGTACTTCTCCCCTGTCCAGCCCCTGCCTCTGCTAAAATGAGTGTAGGCAAATTAACTCAAGATTCCAGTTAGAAAGTCAGGCATCTTTTTCTTCTTTTTTCTTTATTGTTTTCAGTTTTATTAAGGTATACTTGACAAATAGAACTTGTATTATTAAGGTGTACAATTTGATGTCTTAATATACATATACACTGTGAAATGATCTCCATGGTGAAGCTAATTAATACAACCATCATCTCAGATATCCCTCCCTTGCTCCCTTACTTCTTTCCATCTCTTCTTCTTTCCTTCCCTCCCTTCATCCCTCCCATTCCTTCTCTCTCTTTCTCCACTTATGTTTTACCTTCTTAGTAAATTTCAGGTATCCAATACAGTCTTGTTAACTAACATCATTGTTCTATACATTAGATCTCCATAACTTACTCTTCTTGTTACACTTTGGGGAATTCCTCTCCATTTCCCTCTCCATCTTGTCTCTGGTAACCACGCTTCTAATCTCTGTGAAGATGTGGCATCTCTAAAGCACCAAATAGTTGGCTTGTCCAAAGCACCTCCATGTTTGCACCTGACCCTATGTGAGAACTCTCACATGGCATAAATGGGTTCAAATGTGTCACAGTTGAGGCATCCCATGTGTATAAAAGTTGAATTGTTGGAGGAAAAAAAATCATATCACTTATCACTCATTTGTTCATTCAACAAATATCTACTAAGCTCCTGCACAATACCAGGTATTGTTCTAAGCCATGGGAACTCAGCAGCGAGTAGGACAAACATGGTCTCTATCCTCATGGCATTTATACTCTAGTGGAAGATGGACAGATATAAGAACAGTAATAACTAGAAATACGAGTGTTTCAGGTGTTGATAGCGTAATGGAGAAAAATAAGCCAGGGTGAGAAGTGAGACTGCTCTGTTGCTTGGGGTGATCAGGAAAGGTTTCACAGATATGATGGGATTGGAATAGGGTGTTGGAGGAGGGTTCTGAAGGAAGTGAACCATGCATCCCTAGTGGGTGTGTGTGTGTGTGTGTGTGTTTAGAGTGGTCAAAGAAAGCCCAGCATGGCTGCAGGGAATCCACTGGAGAGCAGAGTGGCAGGTCATAGTGGTGGGAGGGGCCAGTTGTGCCTGATGATTGCTCTCAAACTTTCCTGTACATGAAAACCACCCAAGACCTTTTAAAAATCCTCATGTTCAGCTCATATTCCTGATTCAATTCTGTGGGGTTGAGAGCCCAGTGGTCAGTGGTTTCTGAAGTCCTCCTGTTGATTCCATTGTACAGCCATGGCTGTGGGCCTGTACACAGCCTGTACACAGGCTGAGAAGCCTGTGGGCCATTGTTAGGAGATGTGATGGTTCATTAGGTCTGGCAACCCAACTGGACCACAGTGCCCAGACAGGTGACCAAACATTATTCTGGATGTCTCCATGAGGGTGTTTCAGAGGATATTTATATTTCAATTGGTGGGCTTTGAGTAAAGCAGATTGTTCTCCATAATGTTGGTGGGCCTCATCCCATCAGCTGAAGGCCTGAATGGAACAAAATACTGACCTCTCTCCAGAGCAAGAGGGGATTCTGCCAACAGATGACTTTTGGGCTTGTAATGCACCATTGACTGTCCCTGACTCTCCAGCCTGCTAGCCTACCCTGCAGATTTTGGTCTTGTCAGCCTCCAGAAATTCATGAGCCAATCCATTATATCTCTATATATACACGTTCTGCTTGTACTATTTCTCAGAAGTAAAAGTGAAAGTTACTCAGTTGTGTCCGACTCTTTCTCCAGAGGATCTTCCCAACCCAGGAATCAAACCCAGGTCTCCTGAGTTGCAGGTGGATTCTCTACCAGCTGAGCCACAGGGAAGCTCAAGAATACTGGAGTTGGGTAGCCCATCCTTTCTCCAGTGGATCTTCCTGATCCAGGGATCAAACCAGGGTCTCCTGCATTGCAGGCAGATTCTTTACCAACTGAGCTATCAGGGAAGCCCTTTCTCAGAAGAACCATAATACAGGAGGAATATAAGCAGAGAAGGGATTAAAGTCTGATTAATTCTTGGATTAAATCTCTGGTCACTGTCCTAAACTTAGACCACAGAGGAGTCAAGGGGAAAAGCAAGAAGACTACTTGAGAAAACACTATAGTTACCCAAGCAAGAGGCTGCAGGGAGCGGATGGGAAATTGGAGGAGTATGCCTTGTCTCTGAAGGTAGGGTCATCAGCATTTTCTGTTGGGTTCATGTTGTTGTTGCTTGGTCGCTCAGTCATGTCTGACCCTTTGTGACCCCATGGACTGCAGCACACCAGGTTTCCCTGTCTCTCACTATCTCCTGGAGCGTGCTCACACTCATGTGCATTGAGTCGATGATGCCATCTAACCATCTCATCCTGTCACCCCTTCCCTCCTCCTGCCCTCAATCTTTCCCAGTCTCAGGGTCTTTTCCAATGAGTGGGCTCTTCGCATTAGGTGGCCAAAGTATTGGAGCTTCAGCTTCAGCATCAGTCCTTCCAATGAGTATTCAGGGTTGATTTCCTTTAGGGCTGACTGGTTTGATCTCCTTGCTGTCCTCATGACAGTTTTTTACAGTCTATTTTGGAGATCTAGGCTCCATCCAGTCAGAGGGTTGATTAGAAATCATTTTTATTTGATTCGGATCACACAAGGCCAAGCAGAAAAGGACCCTAAGTGTTAACAGAGACACGAAGCAAAGTGAAAGCCTGATCCTTAGAGAATTCTGGCCTCAACCAAACAATTTAAACCTTTTCAAACATGTTGGAATAAGCAAGAAACGAGACACGCTTTGACAGGTCATTTATTTCTAAACTATATGTATCTTAAGTGTAAGTGAATCCAGCTGTTTCTCCTCCTCTGCTCCCTCCCTCTCCCATCTTCCTGATGAGGCACTGACAGCTTCAGAACAGCCCGAGTGCAGCGTTCGCACTGCGGGACAAACATTGCGTTACTCTGACCTCAGGAGGCTGAGTCTTTGTCCCATAAATCACCACCCAGACATTCAAGTGTCGCTGCCTCTGGCTGGGAGCCTCCTCCGCCCTGAGTCTGGCACGCACTAGGCTAAGGCTTGGTCCAGGTGGACTAGGAAGCTCCTCCTGTCTCTGTCCTCTGTCACTGCTCTGTTTCAGCCCTCACTTAAGTCCAGGGAACTGCCTGCCATCTTGTGCTTCAGGGTCTCGGTGCAGGAGTCCCATCTACCTGGTGCCCGTTTCTCCCACCTGCCTCACCTGGCCTGAGATCTCAGTCTCTTGAATGGGGCCTCTGCCCAAGGTGGGGCAGACTGGGTCTCTTTTAACCTCTCCTGAAAGGCCTCTTCCACACTGGTGCCTCTGCTGAGTCCTCCCTATGCTAGGTCACCTCCCGATTATTGGCCTTGATAGCAACCTTGGAGATTCATTGTTCTAAAAAACTGCCCTCTGTGTGCATTCTTGGGTCTGTTTTTATCTTCTAGTTTCCAAAGTTCCATGAAAATGGCCCCAAGCCTGGGTGGTTCACTTCTCCATGCCTAGCCAGCAGCACAGGACTGCGTAACCTTGGGCATAAGTTAATAATTCTTGAAAAGTTGCCATGTGTCTGGCACTGTGCTAGGCTCTGAGTATACTCTGATGCGCAGTAGATTTGTTGATGGACTGAGTCATGTAACTCAGTCATGTAATATCAATAAAAGGCATTACAATGATCTCTCTCAGTCTCTAAGCTGGAAATGTGGCTTTCTTGATACATACCTATGTACAAGAGTGTGGAATAGCATCAGGTCATGTAAGTTCTTCTTTTTGCATAGCCTTCATATTTTTTTTTTTTAGCCTTCATATTAATGCATGTGTACTCGGTCATGTTCAACTCTTTGCAACCCCATGGACTATAGTCTGCCGGGTTCCATTGCCCATGGGGTTTTCTAGGCAAGAATACTGACGTGGGTTGCCAGTTCCTACTCCAGGGGATCTTCTTGACCCAGGGATCCATTGAACCTGCAACCCCTGTGACTCCTGCATTGGCAGGTGGATTCTTTACCACTGCACCACTGGGAAACCCATCTTTATATTCGCTTCTTCTTTTTTCTTGCTGATACATGGCCCTGGTCATGCCTGAAATACTAAAATGTCTATGCTCATCCTTCCTTCCTCCTCAGAAGAACATTATCAGCAACTTGATGCACATCCAGTTCACAAATCTGTACTTTTATACACACACATGCAATGTATATAGTATGTATGTGTATATACACACAGTTGGCCTTTGAACAATAAAGGGTTGAGGTATTGACCCTCAAACTTGAAAATCTGAGTCCAACTTACTTTTTATTGAAGTGATATTGATGTATAATATTATGCAAATTACAAGTATACAGTGAAAATCTGAGTGTAACTTATAGTCAGCCCTCCATATATATGATTCTTCACTATCTGTGGGGTTTTTTGTTTGTATTCCTAAATGCCTCTTAGCATTATTTAACTTTTAACATGATTGGAATAGGATATTCTGTTTGAAACTCTAAAAATAAAGGAGATGGTAATATAAATTATGTGGATACAAGCCAAGGGAAAACATTGTGATATTAATACAAAAGTAGAATTCAAGGCAAAAAAAATACATAGGACAAATATTATTTTAAATTGAAGCTTGTAGTCCACAAGGGAAATATAAAATTATGAATATTTGTGCCTCCCAAACACCATTAAACAGATAAAAAGTGTTGTAGGAACAGTTGGTGGAAACAGAAACTTTGGAGGCATTAGCAAAGCTCTTTTAGTCATTGTTAAACAAAAGAAACAGGAGGGAAAGCATAGAAAGAGAATTTATATAAAACGATTAATAATGTGGTTTTAATCAGCATGGTATCTATTAAACAGAAATTCTATGGACTATGCATTCTAATTATGAATCTGTAAAGCTAGAAATAACCAAAACATAATAATAGAATAATCTCAATCATCTGGAAACTTTAATGCACTGCTCTAAGTAGCTCTCGGAAGAAAGGAAACATGGATCTTCAATTAAAGTATATTTAGAAAGCAATGGTGCTATGAACACAACAAATTAAAATTTTATGGGAAATGGCAAGCAGAGCATTATTCAGAGAAAAATTCATAATCATAAATACTTTAATACCCAAAATGGAATAAAAAAATAGACTAACTCAAGAAATTGGAAGAAGAAAAACAAACAAGGAACTAAAACAAGAAATAAACCAAAGAATATAGAAAAAAGTGAAAGAGGAATAATTACAAAACATAAAAGCAGAAATCAATAAATTTGAATTTAGAAATAATACAACAGCAAATGGTAACATTTAGTTTGTCAAGTAAAAAAGGAAACACACTCTAAAAAGTAACTTTAAGCATTAGAAAATATGTATAATCAGAGATTAAGTAGATAAAATACTATGAGAATAACAGTATAAATTCTAAATCGTGTAATGTCTGATAATACTATAAAGTCTGAAGTTAATAAATGTGAAAATATTAGAAAGATATAAATTATAAAAGTTTACTTAACAAGAAATCTGAAATAAATACTTAACAGAAAAAGTGAAAAAAAGTCAAGATATTACCACCAATAAATGTGTCAAGTCTAGATACTTTTATAGGTGAATCCTTTCAAGCTCTCAAGGGACAGATAACCCCCATCAGGTAAAAACTCTCTCTTCCACATTCTATCACTTTCTGATTTTATACTGGAAAAACAATCTCTCTGAACCTCAGTTTCTTAACTATTGGAATCAAAATAATAACAATAAATATACCTGACTAAGGAATCATGCTTGCGTGCGTGATAAGTCGCTTCAGTCGTGCCCGACTCTGTGCGACCCTATGGACTGTAGACTGCCAGGCTCCTCTGTCCATGGGATAAGATACACTTATCTTTTTTAAAATACACTTAAAAAAAAATCTAGACTTGGTAAGAAACTACAGTTGTTTACTTGCTGAGTTGTGCCCAACTCTTTGCAACCCCATGGACTATAGCCTGCCAGACTCCTCCATCCTTGGGATTTCCCAAGCAAGGATACTGGAGTGGGTTGCCGTTTCCTTCTCCAAGAAACTACAGTAATGTGGTCAATTATAAAATAAATATATGAAATCTTAATGCCATTATAATAGAACAGTTGTCTTTGGAAGATGTAACAAGTCTCATTCACATGAGTCCTCAGAAAACAAAATGACAAGGCGGTGGTACAGGGTGCACTGATGTACTGAGGGACACAAAAGAAAGCTTGAATAAACAGAAAGATAGTGATTTAGGATTAGAGGCACGATGACATGATTTCATTCTGGAAAACATGAAGTACGTGGACAGTGTGATGCTGAATTTGTAATGTTTCTGTGGAATTTGCCCTTGCATTTTGATTCCTATCAAAGCCTTGGTCAAGATAATTTCTGTGATTCTCAATGAAGGGGAATATCTCCTTTCATACAGTTCTCTCATTTGTAGTAAGTCTAGTTTTCTACCAAACTCTGATGAACAAATACACTGCCTTAAGAGAGGCTGGGAGACACCCCCAGACAAAAGAGATCGCCTCTTTTGCCCAATTGGTGACTCATATAAATTAAATGCATGAGGATTCTCAGGATTAGGTCACTAAGGAGGTGCAAGGGGACCTCCCAAGAGGCCGGAGCAAACAACCATCTCCACCACTGGTCTGGCATTTGGGGCAGCGGCGGAGGACATGTGGTTAGACACAACACATCTCTGAGATGAGGGTGGATGTCCATTCCCAGGGATCTGTGTTCCTAAAAAGAAAAAGAAAAAAAGCAAAAACCATGACATCAGCGAGTGCCAGACTCCAGCTGCTTCCTAAAAGTTCCCATTTAGCTGCTGCTTTATCGTCTAGTGGAAATTGGAAGCACCCTTCTACCCCAGAATTTGGTCCTGTGACACAGCTTCCAAAGTAAGTGAGCCCAGTAAGGACATGGGATTTTTAATACAACTCCCCCCAGGCCAGAATTGTACTCTACCGTCCATGGGGCCAAGGGCCCTGAGGTGGCCGATTCTGCAGAACAGGCTATGTGTATGAATTTCATACACATACCATCCCCTGGAATGTGGCCCCATCCCATCTTGATTCATCTTCTTATCTTTCAGATGAAGATTTTTTTTCTGTCTTTTCTCAGTTCGTATGATCCCTAGGCTGGTAGTTCTTACACTGGATGTTATTCTCCAGATCCACCAAGGATGCTTTCTTTGCCCCCAGAAGTATTTATTGAGTACCATCCATGTCTAGGGAACAGGACGCGGTTTCTGTGACGGAGGGGTTTATAGTCTTTGTTCCACAATCCTGATTCACAAACCACATCCAGGAAAGCAGGCTGAGGGCTGCATGAGGGGTGAAGGCCCCAGATGATGGTATCCTAGGGGCGAAGGAAATGGTCATTGAGGCCCAGTGGAAGTGAGCTGGGGAAGCGCAGACCAAGGGGTCATAGCTGGCTTGGGCACCCAGACCCTAGGGTTGGGAACTGGGCCGCTGCCTTAGGAGAGGCTGGGAGACACCCCTACACTCCAGCCCCAGCCCACCCTCCCTCTGCCACAAACATTCACCTCTGCTGGGAGAGTGTGGCCCCCTCCTCTGGAATTTAAGCAGGTGGGGCTCCCAGGGCAGATCCCAGGCAGAGAGCCTGGAGGAGGAGGTGAGGGCAGAAGGTGAAGGAGGGCAGCCCCACCAGAGGAGCTGGGGACCCTGTCCTGTCCCACCTGGTCACCTGGGAAGGGGGAGTCAGGCCACAGGCTGAAGCCTTTCAATCTTAGCAGACTTCCTTGCCTGCATCCCCTGGCCCCAGCGCTGGGCCTCCTTCAGGAAGGGTTGTAGACCTGAGTGTGTGTCTTCTCTCACCCCAAGAAGGATTTTGTGACCTGGGCTCCAGGTTACGAAAGACAGGCTCCCCCTGGTGCGTGAGCAGGTCAGCTGGGGAGCTACACCCCAGGGAGAGAGTCCTGCTTTGGCTTATACTTGGGGGCAGGTAGAATGTGAGGGAGATTGGGAGACCTGCCCAGCCTCTAATAAAGCAGCAATCCTGTTCCCGTTTGCTGTGGGTGCCAGCACCCAGGCCTGCCACCAGAGCTCAGGCACCTCCATTCGCCCGTCCCCCATCCCTTTCACTGGTCCGCAGGAACCATTCTCAACACCCAGAGCACCTTAGCATCTGTGGGCTGCACGACTCACTCAGCCAGTGGCTCATCCTGCTTTAATGTACAGTTGTTTTGAAATCTAGTCACTTAGTAAATAGAAGCCTGGCTCTGCCACACTGTTTTCCTCACCAGTGATCTGGCACATGGTAGGAGGCAAGTTATAAATCTGACCTTCTCAATAGCATTCAGAAAAGGAGATGGAAACCACAGTAGGTGTCACCTCCTGTCTGTTAGAATGGCCATCATTAAAAAGAGAAGAGATATAATAGCCAAGAAAACAATAGACATGAGTTTGAGCAAACTCCGGGAGACAGTGAAGGATAGGGAAGCCAGTGGACATGCTGCAATCCATGGGATTCCAAACAGTCAGACGCGACTTAGTGACGGAACAATCATAATAGCCAAGACATGGAAACAACCTGAGTGTCCATTGATAGATGAATGACTGAAGAAGTTGTGATGCATATACCCACATATACATGCAGTAGAATATTATTTAGCCATAAAAAATAACTGAATCTGGCATTTATGACAATGCAGATGGGTCTTGTGGGAATCATGATAAGTGGAATGTTAGAGGAAGACAAAACCTATATGACCTCACATGTGAAATCTAAAAGCAAACGAAGAAACAGACTCATAGGAAGACATCAGATGAATGGTTAGCGGAGGTGGACTGGGCTAGGGAAAATCAGATGGATGGTGGCCAGAAGGTACCAACTTCCTGTTATAAGGGGAAAAAAAGAAAACGAGCACAAAGCTCACCCAGGGTGAGACTCAGGTCATCATGTGGCAAAAAGCATTCAAGCTAGGTCTCTAAGGTTGAGTGGATGTTCTAGTATTTGAATTGGCCAGGAGGAGAATGCTGTGAGAGGTCTAGAAAAGGAGAATGCTGTGAGACGTCAGTTCATGGATATGGAATCACATGGTGTGCTCAGCGTTAAGAAGTTCGTTTTGTTGGAAGGTGTGGACTGTGGTGGGGTGGTGGGAGCTGTGGGCAGGCAGAGGGTGAGGGGCAGCTGGGGAGGCTCAGGAGTCCAATACCCAGTAATATCTGGAATGATGTCTCCAGCCTCCAGTGTCCTCCTATGACCTGAGAATCCAGGTATGGTCCATGGACCAGCAGCATCGCCTTCCTTGAGAGTTTGTTAAAATGCACAATCTCAGGCCCCACCCCAGACCTCTCCAAATAGAATCTGTGTTTTCCCAGGTGACTTGCGTGTACATTAAATGCTGACAAGCACTGGTCTATCGCACAGATGATTAAAAGTCCAAGCCTCCCCTGAAGTCTTAAACAAGAACAGATGGCTCTGAAATAACAGCTCCACAACTGGGTTTTGAGTCATGGCCTGGACCCTGCCTTTCTCCAGCATCTCCCAGCATCCTCCATGGAGATGGGGGTCTCAGAGGGTCTCATGGACAAGGGCAGGTTCTCATGGCCTGCTTGCCACCACTCCCAGGGGCTCTGATGCTGGCTGCCCCGAGACCAGAGTCTGAGATGCTCTGGGCTGGAAGGACTGCCCCTCCCATTTGAACACAAGGCTCGGGAAAGATTGGGGAGCTCACAAATGGGAATATTTCCTGTGCGAAGAAGTTTGGGATTTGTTGCCTTGGTCTTTCACTTGCCCCAACTCTGCTTTAACTGGACATTTATCACAGTTAAAGTATAAATAATACCATTAGCCTTCCAAGCAGCGATAAAATTAGCCGTGTAAACAAAGCAAGTCAGTGACCTTCGGCAAACCCCTTGCTGACTCCGACCCAACACCTACTAAGACGATTAGTCAGGGCGCACTGGAGCAGGGCAAGGGGCCCTGGGGAAGAGAGCATCCCTCCCCCTTTTTCCTGAGAACCCTCTGCTGCCCTGGGATGGCTCCTGAAACGCCTGTGGATGATTAGGGCTCTGGACGTCTGGAGCTTCAGCTCAGCTCTGTGCCAGACTCTGTCATGGTTCGCTTTCTCCCGGATGAAAGGTCCTTCCAAGTTCAGATGCTCTTGCTGTGCATGCTCGGCTCCCTGAGAAGGAGATGCTCTGGCCTGAAGCTCCAGTGAGCCAGCGGCAGTCAGAGTGGGAGGCCGGCCACTGCGGACACATCCATTCTGTGTGGACACGAGGGCCTTTCTGGGTCAGTGGAAACTGTTGCTTTGAGACTAAGAGGAGCCCCACCTCTGCCGGGGGGGTGCCCGTTGTGGAGATGCAGCCCAAGTGTGTACTCCTCCTAAACCGCTGGTTTGTGTTACTGATCTGGACCCCTTCTCTTGAGCTCCCCTTTTATTGGATCGCTTCCTCTCCTGATCGTTAAGATGATGGCAGAGGTCCTCATTACACTTGTTTTTTGTCTTCCTGGTAGAAAAAGCCCAGGATCTGAGTCAGAGGTCCTGGCTTTTTGTCTGAGTTCTAATGGAGGGAAGAGAAAAACACTCCTTCCAGCCCCCTCCAGGTTCTTCCGGGGGGACGGCAGTTTGAATTTGGCCATGTCAGATGCCAAGTGTTAGGTGCTGTGCTGTGCTTAGTTGCTCAGTCATGTCCGACTCTTTGCGACTCCATGGACTGTAGCCTGCCAGGCTCCTCCGTCCATGGGATTTCCCAGGCCAAGAATCCTGGATTGGGTTGCCATGCCCTCCTCCAGGGAATCTTCCCAACCCAGGGATCAAAACAGGTGTTAGGGGCCATGCATAAAAAGACCCAGTCTGCAGGTGAGAGAATACACATGTGTGTTTGTCTGCATATGTATGTTTGTAGGCCTGTGCATGTATGTGTGCACACAGATGTATGCATGTTTGTCTATGCACACATGTGTATGTGTGAATGTGTATGTAGATTTGTGGGTCTGTGCATGTATATTGGTTGCATGCGTGTGCATGTATGCGTATCCATCATGTCCTCCCAGGCAGTGGCAGGAGTACGCGCTGAGTGTGAGGGCCTCTCTGTCTGCCTTCTCATCACTCACATGCCCATATGCGGGGGGCTATCTAGAGACAAAGCCAGGCTCGCCCTGCTCGTTAGTGGCAAATAAAGTGACTCAACACCACTCTCTCTGGCTCTTCTCTCCTTGTCCACTCCGTGTAAGCTGGCCCCAGAGTCATGCTCCAACCTGAACTCCCCATCAGAAATCAAGCTCGCGAAGCTCACGTGCTGTCCTTTTTCATGTTGACTCTTGTCTCAGGACACCCTGGGCGAAGGGCATTTTTGGAGATTTCCTCCTCCAGTCCTGTCAGTTATCATCTGCATCCCATGTTTATCCTCATGTTACTCTCCCAACCTGACTTCTTTGTAAAATAGAGATCATGGGACTCACGACCAGACTCAGAGAGATTTAAATGAAAGAACATTGGAAAACGCTTGGTGAATTTTAAAAACGTATTCAAAAGGAAATTTCTTATTGTCTCTGTGAGCTTGGTGTGGTTTCTTGATGAAATGGAGATGGTGATCTTCACAGGAGTGAACAAAAGAGGTTGACACTTGTTTTTGTTTTTACCTGTAATGGACAAGTTTCCATGTCTGTCGAGAGGTGCTTTTATGTATTTGCAGCAAGGTATAAGAGAGAGTAAGCAGGCTGAGGAGGGAGGAGGGTGTACTGATTAAGCACAAGCTGGCTCTGAGGATAAGCACTCTGCCTGGGTTTCCCTGGTGGCTCAGATGGTAAAGAATCTGCCTGTGATGCAAGAGACCTGGGTTCGATCCCTGGGTTGAGAAAGTCCCCTGGAGAAGGAAATGGCAACCCTATCCAGTGTTCTTGTCTGGGAAATCCCAGAGACAGAGGAGCCTGGTGGGCTGCAGTTCTTGGGGTCACAGAGTCAGACATGACTGAGCAGCTAACATTTTCTTTCGTTTTGGCATCTAAGGGCCTGTTAGGGTTGACATTCTTGAAGAGGCTCTCTTCATCAAACCCCTATGATTTTGCTAACTTATCATCATTGCTCTAAACAAAGGTTGGTGGAGTTTTATTCGGGGTGTGTTCCTAAAGGCTTCACCTCCATAAACATATTCTCAACATGGGAAAAAAAATGGATCAGGAAACTAATGCACCCTTCCCACAACATAGGAACATCGAGCTCTTTTGTCTAATCTGTTGAGCCTTCTATACCCAGAATGCAGGAAATCAGACACACACAAGGACAAGCCCCAGATGAGAGCCCTCTAAGCATCACTGCCTTGCACACGGGCCAGCTGACCACAATCTTTGTTGGCCCCGTGTTAGCCATGTGAGCTCAGATAAACGCATCGTCTTGGTGGCAGCGTCCAGGTCCCACCAAGGGGGGATCTTGATGTCCACTTCCGTGCTGTCAGGAACCAAGGCTGGTCCAAGTCCCTCAGGAATGCAGGCCAATCGCTTAGATCTCTCTCTCCCCGCCTTGGTCTCTTCTCTCCTGTCTACTAGCATATTTATTTCTCTTGTCCATTAAAACAAAAACAGATCTCACACAGTACAATAACTTCTGTCTTATCTACCATCTTACTGAAGTCACACTGCTTGCTTGCTTTCTTTTTTGTCTCTCATATGATGAGTGCAGAGTATTCTGTACTATCTGATGCTGTTTCTTCATCAACAGATTTCTTCTTTGTCTCTTTTGCCCTGACCTGCTGAAGAATTAATGCTTTTGCATTGTAGTGCTGGAGAAAACTCTTGAGAGTCCCTTGAACCTGCAGGGAGATCAAACCAGTCAATCCTAAAGGAAATCAGTTCTAAATATTCATTGGACTGATGCTGAAGATGAAACTCCAATACTTTGGTCACCTGATGTGAAGAGCCAACTCACTGGAAAATACTCTGATGCTGGGAAAGATTGAGGGCAGGAGGAGAAGACGACAGAGGATGAGATGGTTGGATGGCATCCTCCACTCAATGAACATGAATTTGAGCAAACTCTGAGAGTTAGTGAAGGACAGGGAAGCCTGGCATGCTGCAGTCCATGGGGTTGCAAAGAGTCAGACATGATTTAATGACTGAACAGCAAACAACAACAATCCTGCCCAAATGGCTTCTTTGAAGTGCTTGCAGTGCCCACACAGTTAGAAAATCCAATACCTATCTTGTAGGACTCAAACCATCCTCATATACAGGATTTGAAGTAGCTTCAGGACAACATGCCTTTTTAAGATTTCGGTCTGACCGCCTTCCACTGGGAAGAGCAGATCGGCTCCCAGACACACAGGCTGCTCTGCCTTCCTGCACACTCCTTCCAACGACAGGAAGCTCATCTGGAAAGCCCTGAGTGGTCTCGTCCCAACCTTTCCACTAGGCTCGGGTCTAGTAGAGGCACCACCTATCCCCACTCCGTCTGTGGTCAGTGGACTCTAGCCCAGCAGCATCTTTTCCCCTGGAAATCTCCCCTTTCTCTTTGCAATGGAGCTCTGGAAATGCGCGCTTTCGAATTTCCTCTGAATCCTTTATCCCTCCAAGTCTTATGGTCAGAAGTCTGCATGTCTCAAAAGCAAGAACTCTGAGACAATCTAGAGGGGTGGGATGGGAAGGGATGTTGGGGGGGGAGTTCAAGAGGAAGGGGTCGTACATATGTATCTATGGCTGATTCATGTTGATGTATGGCAGAGACCATCACAATATGGTAAAGTAATTATCCTCTAATTAAAAATCAACCAACCAATGAGTCACTCAGACATGTCCAGCTCTTTGCAACCCCACGGACTCTGGTCCCCCAGGCTCCTCTGTCTGTGGGATTCTCCAGGCAAGAATACTGGAATGGGTGGTCATTTCCTTTTCCAGGGGATCGTCCCAACCCAGGGATCAAACCCAGGTTCCCTGAATTGCAGGCAGATTCTTTACCATCTGAGCTACCAGGGCAGCCCAATTAGAAATAAAATTTTTTTTTTTAAACTGAGAATTCTCAACTGATTTTAAGATACCCATATTTTTCCTTGAAATTATACTACTCTATAAATTATGTAGTATAACTAGGAATTGCATTTATTCTTAGCAATGTATCCTGAGGAAAAATCAGGGTATATACTTTCTAAGGCAGTTGTCTATACTCATGCAAAATCTCTCTGTTTGAACAAGACCATGATCTAAATGAGTGATTCTCGGGGACTCCTCTGGCAGTCCAGCCTTTAAGACATCACCTCCCAAGGCAGGGGGTGTAGGTTTGATCCCCAGTCAGGAAGCTAAGATCCCACATGCCTTGTAGCCAAAACACCAAAGCATAAAACAGAAACAACATTGTAACAAATTTAATAAAGACTTTAAAAATAGTCTGCATCAAAAAACATCTTTTTAAAAAATTAGTGATTCTCAAACTGGGCAGCACTTCACCAGAACCTGAGGGACTTATTTAACAGCCTAACATCAGGATCTGCTCCCGATGTGCTAAGTCAGAGTCGCCAGGCCATCAACGCTTTTCTCAAGCTTCACCGGTGGTTCTTGTCCATAACTAGGTTCACAGGGCTCCTGGTAACATGTCGTCAGAAATGCCGGTGCCACCTCCAGGGATGTAAACAGCCCCTGACGGGCGTGTCTTGTAAATTTGGACTGAGGAAACTCTAGTCTCCCCTGTAGCTCCAATGGGAGTAAATCCCCCCAAAAAAGTTGTTTTTATTTGTCACGAGGGTTTCTCTTTCATTAGTTCTCTCTCCTCCTGAGAAGTAGAGCCACCTCAGGCTCACCAACTAAGTCCCTGTTGAGTCTGTCACTAGGGAACCTTTCCATTTCATGGGGCTGCTAAGGAAGCGCAAGTCATGACCTTCAAGGCCCCCAGTTTTGATGTCTGACACTAAGTCCCTTCTTCCCCTGCTGATCCCCTTGTTCTGTACAAGGCCTGGCTGCTTGGGTCTCTGCTGCCAATTCTCTTGTTTTGTGTCTTGGTAGCCTTGGGGATTTTAAACACTTCACCCCTTTCTCTTCCTCCTTAATCAAGGAATTGACGTTCTGCATGGCTCTCGTCAGTAACCTCTGGATATGAATAATTAAATCAAAAGGTCATGACCATTCACACGTCTTCCTCATCTCCTTTTCTGATTTTGTCTTCAAGCAGCTTTAAAGAGCTCCCCCCGTGCTAATGCACAGTCTCGGTTTTGATGCTGTGGGTTTGGGGGAGGCAGGGGCGATCTCCTAAGAAAGGGAGGTGGTGGTGACTAAAGCAGAACACATGCTAGGAGGTGAAGGTCTAGGGTCTGAGTCAGAATCTATACCTCTCTTCATCACCAGCCCTGGAATCTCGGCAGTTAAAAAAAACAAAAAACAAAAAACCCCTGCAGTTCTGCTTTTCCTCTTCCCTTGACTTAACCCACTTTCACTTCTCTATTCACTCTGTTACTAGGGTTACCCTTGTCAATTCTAAATCTCCCAAGCCTGATTCCCCAAGCCCACCCCTCCCCATGCTCCTTTACAGACTCTTGTTATTCACAGATGGAAATCCAGAACGGGCAAGCATATCACTAAGTCCCTGTACAACCTGGCGCTAAAGTGAGCTTTCACTTTTGACTTTGATTTCTCCCCATGATTCTCCTAAATTTTTCTGTGTTGTCCCGATCCTCCAGATATGCTCTGTCCTTTGATGGGACCATGGCTTTCCCCCGATGCAGTTGCCTTCTCCATGGTTGGAGATGGGGAAGGAAAGGGGAAACTGGTTTGCTGAGCTGCTGCTGTACTCTGGGCACTGGAGTATGCCTGGAGTGTGTGTGTGTGTGTGTGTGTGTGTGTGTGTGTGTGTGTGTGATTAGTTCATGTCTCTCAATAGACCTTAAAACCTTTACTTGCAGCCCTGTTTTATATATACGAAAATATATAAATGGTCCTGTCTGAAAACATAGAATTAATTTAAAAAACTCTCCATAAATGAGCTCACGTGTCAATTTTTCAAGAAATCTCTTTCTACTTGTTCCTAATTCATTGCTCTCATTCCCTTATTTATTTATATTGATGTATGAGTATTTAGTGAGAATGTGCTTTATGCCAGGTACAATGCTTGATCCAAGAGCAGGGATAAGACAGAATGCATTCTTGCCCTCGAAGAGCTTCCCTTCTTGTGGGGAGATGGATAATATACCATTAAACAAACAGCCAAGAAAACTAGTGTGGTGAACTCTGTGGCAGTGATAGGTAAGGTAGTCGCAGGTGATAGAATCTACAAGGAGCCTACTTAAAATTCAGAGAATCAAGAAAGGCCCCTCAGAAAATGAGAAAGAGCTAAAATACATCTTGGAGGATGAGCACTCCACACACGGGGAGAAATGTGTGCAAAAGTCCTGGGACAGGAAAGAACTTGTTACATTGAGGGGATACTTTTATTGAAGTGGTGACAGATGAGATTGAAAAGGTAGGTTGGTACCAGACTGTCAAACTCTAGGGTCACTTTGAATTTTTTTTCTGAAAGCAATACAAGAGTTTGAAGGATTTTTTAAGAAGGGCTTTGTATAATTAACATACACTAAACTGAAAACATGAAGGGCACGATTTGACAAGTTTAGACACACATGTACACTCGTGGAATTATCATCATAGTCAACACAGTAAGCATACCAGTCATCTCCCACAGTTTCGTCATGATGCTTTATAACCCCCCCACTCAGAACGTTCCCTAACCACAGCCGCAGACAACCACTGATTTTCTTCCTGTTACTGTACATAACTTTGCATTTTTTAGCATTTTGTGTAAATAGGGTTGATTACCTGGGTCTCTAACATATGTACTTTTGTGCGCATGCGTGTGTGTGTGTGTGTGTTACTTGTAGACTTTTTACAGATATCTTTTATCAGGTTAAGGAAGTCGCCTATTCTTTACTGAAAGTTTTTATCAAGAATGGGTGCTGTGTTTTGTCAGATGTTTGTTCTCAATCTTTTGAGACAGTCATCTCTTTTTTAAGGCTTTTAATTGATTGTTTTGATTGTTAAGCCAAAAATACATTCCTGAAATAATCCCTACTTGACTATTATGTATTATCCTTTTTATATATTATTGGCTTAAATTTGCTAAGATTGTGTTTAGAAAATCTGTACCTAGGTAGTTTTCTTTTCCTATAATATCTTTTATTGCATTTGCTATCAGAGTAATGCTGAGTTTGTAACATGGTTTGGGAAGCCTTGTGTCTCTTCAGTATTCTTTTTTTTTTTTTTTTATTGTTTTTGCCATACATTGTCAGTATTCTTAAAGAGTTTGTTTAGATGGATATTGTTTCTTCCTAATGTTCGGTATAATTAACTAGCAGAGCCATCTGTACCTGGAGCTTCTTTTGCTAGAAGGCTTTAAATTACAAATTCAATGTTTAAAAATAGATAAAGTGGTATCTTTTCAGGTTATCTCTTCTTTCTTGAGCAAGTTTTGATCTATGCCTTTTAAGGAATTTATACATTTCTTCTAAGTTGTCAAATTTATTGGCATAAAGTTGTACGTAAGAAGTAATCCTTTTTAACATCTGTAGTAATGTCACACCTCTCATTCCTGATAGTGTTAATATCACCCCATCCCTATGAGTCTGGTTTACCGAATTTACTGATCTTCACAATTAACCGGGTTTTGATCTCATTAATTTCTAACTTTTGTGTTTTGTTTTATATTTAATGATTTTGCTCTTATCTTGTTATTTGTGTATTCTATTTCTTTTCTGATAAATTCCGAGTTTATCTCTCTTTCCCTATCCCCTTTGGTAACCAGAAGTTTGTTTTTCTGTCTCTGAGTCTGTTTCTGTTTCGTTCATTTGTGTCATTTTCTTTTAGATTCCACATCTAAGTGATACCATGTATTTGTTTTTCTCTGTCTGGCTTATTTAACTTACGATAATCTCAGTTCAGTTCAGTCGCTCAATCGTGTCTGACTCTTTGCGACCCCATGGACTGCAGCACGCCAGGCTTCCCTGTCCATCACCAACTCCTGGAGCTTGCTCAAACTCATATCCATCAAGTCAGTGATGCCATCCAACAGTCTCATCCTCTGTCGTCCCCTTCTCCTCCTGCCTTCAATCTTTCCCAGCATCAGAGTCTTTGCAAATGAGTCAGTTCTTCGCATCAGGTGACCAAAGTATCAGTCAGTGGCTTCAGCATCAGTCCTTCCAATGAATATTCAGGACTGATCTCCTTTAGGAATGACTGGTTGGATCTCCTTGCAGTCCAAGGGACTCTCAAGAGTCTTCTCTGATACCACAGTTCAAAAGCATCAATTCTCTGGTGCTCAGCTTTCTTTATAGTTCAACTCTCACATCCATACATGACTGCTGGAAAAACTATAGCTTTGACTAGCTGAACTTTTGTCAATAATGTCTCTGCTTTTTAATATGCTGTCTAGGTTTGACATAGCTTTTCTTTCAAGGAGCAAGCATCTTTTAATTTCATGGCTGCAGTCATCATTGGCAGTGATTTTGGAGCCCCCCAAAATAGAGTCTGTGACTGTTTCCATTGTTTCCCCGTCTGCTGCTGCTAAGTCGCTTCAGTTGTGTCCGACTCTGTGCGACCCCATAGATGGCAGCCCAACAGGCTTCCCTGTCCCTGGGATTCTCCAGGCAAAAATACTGGAGTGGGTTGCCATTTCCTTCTCCAATGCATGAAAGTGAAAAGTGAAAGTGAAGTCGCTCAGTCATGTCCAACTCTTAGCGACTCCATGGACTGCACCCTACCAGGCTCCTCCGTGCATGGGATTTTCCAGGCAAGAGCCTTGGAGTGGGTTGTCATTGCCTTCTCCATTTCCCCATCTATTTGCCTTAAATGTGATAATCTAGGTCCATCCATTTTCTTCAAATGATATTATTTCATTCTTTTCCTTTTTATGGCTGACTGATGTTCTGTATGGGCTTCCCAGGTGGTGATAGTGGTAAAGAATCCACCTGCCAATGCAGAGCACACAAGAGACATGGGTTTGATCCCTGGGTCAGGAAGGTCCCCTGGAGTAGGAAATGGCAACCCTACTCCAGTCTTCTTGCCTGGAAAATCCCATGGACAGAGGAGCCTGGTGGGCTGCAGCGCATAGGGTTGCAAAGAGTCAGACACAACTGAGCACACACAGTATTCTATGTACTCCATTTACCTGTCAATGGACACTTACGTAGCTTCCATGTCTTATTTTGTATTGTGTTTTAGTTATTTCATACGGGAGGATAAGTCTAGTTATTCTATCTCTATCAGAAATGAAAGTCTCATTTCTTTGAAGGGTTTTAAGTAGAGGAATCATGTCATACCAGTTGAAGTTTAAAAAGATCATACCGACTGCAGTGCAGAAAACAGATTGAAAGCGTGATGGGTCTTGAAGCCACATTTTTTTCAGGGAATGTGCAAACAGAGAACAGGCCCAGGTGCCTTTGGAGACAGAGTCCACTGGACTTGGATATGGAGAAAAAAGGGAAATAGAATGGGAAGGGAAGAGTCAATGCTGCCTCCTGAGTGTTTTCCTAGAACAACTGTGCCAGTGGGGAAAGCCCTGGCAGGGCCATCATGGGAAGACAGACCTCAAGACTTTCTATTGTACAGAGACTTGCCTCTTTAATCATTCAAGTGGAGCTGGTCACACAGGGCAGGCAGAGGGTAGTAAGCACGTGAGCTCTGAGGACAGGTTAGGGCTGGAGACAGAAAAAATACTCATCAACGTGCAATTGTTCAAAGCTCTAGAACTTCATGAGATCACCTAGGAGGAAAGTATAAAGGAGAAAGGAAGATCCAGGACTGAATCTGAAGGAGTCTAGAGGCCAGGGAAGAGGAGGAGCTAAGATAGAGATGAAGCAGCACTCGTTTTCCTATGATACTTAGTACTTTCATTTGACTATCATTCCATATTGTAGTTTCTGTAGAGCCACCTGTCACTCAACTGGACCATGAGCCCCTGAGGACAGGAGCGCTGTCTTAATTTGTATCACTGACTTCTAATTCAGTGTCTAGCAGCTTTCAAATGAATACTTTAAATGAGTGAATGGACAGTTGGCCCATTGAAATGAATAAATTATTCAAATGAGGGAATCATTCAATGGATCCTTCAGATGAATGAATGGAGGAGGTTAGGAGATGACTGGCATGGAGACAAAGGGACACAGCCTTTGCAGAGTCCAAGGGGCTCCAGAAGACAATTCTGGGGAAAATCAGACAGGTCAGGAAAATGAAATGGTCCAGGTACATTGCTGTGAGCCCATTTCCTCATCCAGGAACCACAAGGCCTGGAGAAGCGAGCTCTCTCGTTCCTTCATGGATGTGGTGAACACAGATGAGAACCCTCTGGCTGCCTGTTACAAAACCCCAAGGAGACAAAACGTGTTCACCCCAGGCTTCGTCAGTGGATGTTCCTATTCTTCTGGGCTTTTCTCTGTTTTCAAGCAGATCAGAGTCTATCTTGTGAAATGTTCTGGCCCCAGATTAGAATTTAAGATGTGAAAAGGTCAAGAGTTTACATTCATTAAAAAAATAAAGAGAAATCACTTTGACCTGGTGAACCGGGGGGCCATCTTGAGGGTCGGAAGAGGCCAGGTGCATTCTTGCCAGCCCTCCGGAGACATAAAGCTGTCCCATGAAGGGTTATTGACAGCTTGGCATTGACTCACTACCTGAGCAGGGAGTTCCAAGCCTTCCTCTCTTGACCTGCCAGACTGGCAGGGGCAGTGATGGCCTGGCCAGAGGGAGAGCCTCGCAGGGCACTGCAGAGAAGGTCAACCTTCAGGGGAGAACCACAACAGTTACAATCTCGTGGTCTTCATGGAGAGCTGTGGGCTGGAGTTCTACACATTTCAGCAAGTTGAACAGATCCCGAAAGTTTTAACTGTCCAGTTGAAACGATAGTGAAGTTTATTTTGGTTAGAACCTGAAATGAGTCTGAGTTTGGCTTTTTCAGCCTGGTGGCTTTGTGTAAACAGTTTACTTAACATAGTTTTTGGCTCCTTCTCAATAAACCACCGTGATAATCCCATTCGCAGACAAAACATCACAGATGAGCAGACAGGCTGCTGTAAAACAGCGCCTTACCTGCGCTTTGCGTGCAGTGTAAAGATCTGCTTTTACAGTTTTTAGGAAAGGACTCGTCCGTCTCCGTTTTCACAGTTGGAGACATGGTTTCTTTAGGCTTCCATGGAAGAGCTGAGCTCCTTTTTTATACCACAAAAATAGCTTTTAATTAAGTGCATAAAGTGAGCTGTTATTTTCCAGAGAAGCACGCTGGCTTCATTCAAATTGGAAGAGACCCCGGGAGAATGCCAAGATCACCTACTGCTTACATTTCATTTTAATGTGCTCAAGTTCAATAAAAGTTTATCATCTCCATTAAACCAGTACCTATTGGAGCTGATTTAATCTCGTTAGCACAGAGAACCACATGAAAGAAATCAAGTCCCCAGGACAAGACTGGGCAAAGCATGGTGTGGGGGTGTAAATTACACAGAAGAAGCACAGCGTCTGCAGAGGGCAGGGTGCCTCTCACCTGCTCGCATGTGTGTGTGTGTGTGTGTGTGTGTGCGTGCACGTGTGGGGCAAGCACGTGTGTGGGGACCCACGCACTCTGCCGTGCAGGCTCTGGCTGCCGGCCATGGCGCAGCACGCCCGGGAGGCCGCCAGGCTCAGAGTCCTCGGCTGCTCAGTGTCACAGCCCTGCCGTGCTCCCTCTCAGACCATGAATTGTGTGACGTTTGTGCAAACAAATGTCATGTGTAGGGGTGCGAGTCAAACGTCTACTGGCAACAGCTTGCCGAGGACATATATCCTGATTCTAGCCCCAGAGAGCTACAGAGCACGCACACATACAGACACACATACACACACAGACATAAACACTTTTTCCTGCAGGAAAAGTCGGTTTGTTCATTGTTTTTCCCATGTACCATAGAGCCTGCTGGAGTTCTTAGCTAGACCTGAACAGAGTCCAAGAACCCTGAGATGTTAGGTCTCTTATTCAACATATAGCTTGACTGTGGGAGTCAGTAACATTGGACATGGCTGACAAGTTGGTGAGGGGGGACTGGGTACCTGCAGGTGTCTGCTGCCCCCAGACATAACCTGATGGGCTGGTGGACATAGTCGCTTTGGGCTGGAGAACTCAGTGGCTCAAACCCAGGCAGAGGTGGAAGCAGCTATTTTCCAGGGGAATTCAGCAGACACACAAGCAGGGCCCGGCCAGGTGAGAAGGGCGCAGTGGGAACCTGTGATTCTCCCCAGGCCTGCCTCACGCCTCAGGGGGTCTGCAGGGAGTTTGGCCTCCAGCTGGCACTCAGGGGCTTGGCGACCAGGTGGCTGTCACCCTCGGGGTGCACACCTGGGTCTTAGCTATGGGGACAGAGGTGTGGCCCAGTTTTGAAAGCCGCTTGGCCAGGCTGCAGGCCTGGAGTGGGAAGAGTGTACCTTGACTTTGTGTGGTTTGAGGAATCTCCGGAAAACATCTGCTGAAGCTTTGAGTGGAGGGTTCTAGGTCCTTCTGAGGCAGGGTGGGGCTCGAATCATGCAGGACCCAGGGGGCATGGGCCATGGTCCCCTGACTCCATTACTTGTTCACTGAAGAGAATTCAGACTCTTAATCGAGTGCCAAGCATACTAGTCACCTGTATTAGCTTGGGCTGCCATAACACAGTACCATAGAGCATGGAAATTTACTTCTCACACTCTGGGGGATGCTGTTCTGAAAGCTCAGCTGTGCAGCGTGCGTCCTGCAAATTTTTTTTTTTTAGATATTTATTTATTTCTGACTGCACTGAGTCTTCCTCAGTGTACATGGGCTTTCTCTACTTGTGGTGAGCAGAGGCTACTCTAGTTGTGCTGCACAGTACGGGCTTCTCATTGTGAGGGCTTCTCTTGTTGCAGAGCCCGGGCTCTAGGCAAGCAGGCTCAGTAGTTATGGCACATGGGCTTAGTTGCTCATTGCATGTAGGATCTTCCTGGACCAGGAATCGAACTCACGTCCCCTCTTTTAGCAGGCAGATTCCAATCCACTGCATCCCCAGGGAAGTCCGCATACTGCAAACAGTTCAAGGCATTGTTCTGGGTCTGGACCTTGTGCCTGGTGGGGACTCACCCATGGAGGCAGATGAATTGGGTCCTCCACCAGGCAGGTGATATGAAATATGAGCCCTGTGGGTGGGACTTAAGTGTGGAGAATGATGCAGGGCAGAGTGGGGTGGGGAAGGCTGTGAAAGGAAGCCAGATAGGGTTCCCTCAGGGCAGTGCCTTTTCAGGTGCTCTGGACTGCTGGTCTCAGCCTCAGCCTGGGGTTTATCATGGCTCTGCCAGTGCCTTCCAGAGCCTGTAGGGACGAGGGCCCGATCCCCTCTGTCCCAGCGTGGCAGCTGCACAAGCAGAGCATGAGGCCCAGTCCCCTTTTCGAGGCCTGGCTGGCATGTCCCAGCCCTGGGCAGCAGCTCCTGCCTCCCCAGGCTGCATCAGCTTGAGCCTCCTCCTCTCCACACACAGAGACCATGATGGCAGGTTCAAGCACAGGCCAGCAGGAGATGGGCGCTGACTTTGAAGTTGAGAGCCATAGGTTGAAGGGAATTCTCTTGGCTGAGGCACAAAGGGAAGAAAATGCCATCCTAAGGAGAGTAGCTTTAGATTTTTCACTTTATCTTCCAAATAAAAGATTAGGGACACAGTTCTGGTTGAGATGGCTAAGCGGGCGCCTGAATAATTGAATTTCATGCTCATTATTTCCCTCTGAAGTGGTGAACACGAGCAGTCATTGGAAAGCGGGGAATCTCAGATGCCCCGGCCAGTGCCTTGCTGAGCTTCTCAAAGGTTTCCAGGTCCGCCCAGCATTCACGGTGGCTGTGTGGTACATTCGAGGCAACACTGACACAGCCCGTGAACCCGGCAGGTTGAAGACAAGCTTCCTGCCCATCAGCAAGCTTGTCATCGGCTTTACACACCTATGTTCTGCACAAGATTAGACATGGTCTGGGGCCTACTTTGTGCTGCATCGAGTAGGCAGTTTGCTGTAGCGCTGACATCTCATAACTGAGCTGTATCAGAGTGGGAAGGAAGAAAAGACCAGAGATTTGTAAGGTGCCCTGCATGTGTGGGCCAGGGGGTCATAGGGAAAGTCTGTACCTTTTGCTCATTTCTGCTGTGTCCTGAACATTTCTCTAAGAAAGTAAAATCTTTAGAAAAGATAGGTATACTAGGGTTACTACTATGGTAGAAGTGGACTTTGGTGGCCCCAGGTGGCACTAGTGGTAAAGAACCCACCTGCTAAGGCAGGAGACGAGAGACGTGGTTCGATCCCTGGGTTGAGAAGATCCCCTGGAGGAGGGCATGGCACCCCACTCCAGTGTTCTTGCCTGGAGAATCCCACGGACAGAGGAGCCTGGCGGGCTACAGTCCACGGGGTTGCAAAGAGTCGGACACGACTGAAGCGACTGAGCACACAGGCTCACTACTGTGACAAAAGTGAACTTTGGTGGTTGTGTCTGAACCTTTGTTTTCTCTTTGCCACTCAGTTTCTTTTTTTTTAAAAGGAAGCCTAGAAGAGATTGTTCAGTGGAAATGAAGGGACTGCCTATGGTGAGAACACAGGGCTCGGTTGGGGAAAATCCTCACTCCTGGGAAAAGATGGAGTTATAGAAACTGAAGCTTGATTTGAAGCTGTCTGTGGGCCCCGTGAGTGGCTTCCTCCCAGATAGGGAGACCCCGCTATGTTCTCAAGGAGTTTGGGAACAGGGATTTGCAAGCACATTTTCCCTCCCCAACAAAGGCTTCTAACCATGTATTCCGGCAAGACTTCTCCCCGCCTTTTCTCTCTGAGCAAGGTCAGGGCCCATAGGTCTCGGGTATTGACTGCAAGGTCCTCATAAGTCTATTGGGGGACAGAGAGAAGGAAGGAACTGCCCTTTCTTGAACTCCTACAACATGCCAGACACCGGCCAGGCCTCCCATGCATAATCTGAGAGGTGTGGAGGCTGTCATCTTTACCCTGCTCCTCAAACTGTCTCCGGGGGAAGACCAGGGGTTTTCATTCTTCTGCATCAGCAGCACTCTGTGAAGCAACAAGATGCACACAAGGGTCAGAGGAAGTCAGCCACCTGCCTGTGGTCCTGTAGATGGTAAGACCTGAAATCTGCCTTCAGGTCAGGATAACTCCAGCACTTCCAGTTTAGCAACAGTGAGAAAGGCTGTGGAAGCAGCTATGCCAGAGCTGCTTGATTTCAAATGAATTATCTCTGGAAAGAGACAAGAAGTCAGGACAATGTGCCCCTTGCCTGAATTCTGCTCTCCCGCTTCTACAAACTGATGAAGCCTGTGATCCTCAGCCCTTCCAGGGAAGGCCAGGGATCAGGGTGACTGTTCCCGAATCTTCTTTCCATTCCATCCCCTACTGCAGCTGCCCCTTTCCTATCCCTTCCCCATCCCTTTCCCACAACTCCCTTAGGGAAGAAGGTGGAATTCAAGGGGGGTGGGGTGGGGGCAGGCACGGCATCAGAAAAATGAAATAAATTACAGTGTCCAAAGAACCCTCTGGAATCCAAACAGAGCAAAATTATTATGTTTAACATAGAAATTGAACTTCAAATAATCCTGCTCTGTGTTTAATAACAACAGGTATGGCTCAGCCAAGCCAAGTCGGCTAGGTCCCCTCCGCCAGGCTGCCTGGCCTCTCTTAGCAAGAAGATAAAGCAAACGAGAGACCTCTTGAAGGTTCATAGAATCTCTCACCTCCTGAAGAATGCAAACTGTATAAATACTCAGGTTTTAAAATAAAATCCCCCCCAGGCCAGTGTTGCAGAACGGGGTCAGCCGGGCCTGGCAGGGCCTGCGGGCTCGTCGTCCAGGCTGGGTGGCAGTGTGTCCTGTGACCAGGATGCCTGTGACACGTCAACACAGCCTTTGCGTCTGGACTGTGTATTGAAACTGTGAACACAGAACTCCCATGACTCAAGTTTACAGAAATTCGTGACAGTGTTTGAAGTAGCTGAGCTGACACTAAAACAGTCTGACATCACAGCCTTGGGGGAGATGATGGAAATTTCTCCATTTCTTCGGAAAACTGAAAAAAGCAGATTCCTCTCAGGTGTTTGATTGGCCACCCAAGTGCAGCTCTTGGGCTGCTGTTCCTCGGTTTTCGAAGATCACACAGAGATGCAGAAGGCGTCGGCCACGTCGAAGGACCATGGGTATCGGACCATGCTGGGTGTTTTCCATGTACCTCCCCGCATACGTGCCCCGGCCTGCGAATTCTTTCTCTGTCTTTCTCTGCTTCCTTCTGTGGCCTTGGAGACTGACCCTGATGGACTGTGTGACCCAGGCTCCCCTTACCTTGGACTTTCGGTCGGATTTGGCCAGCAGAAACCACAGCAGGAAACTGGCGGGCAGGAGAAGAGAGAGGTCAGGGACTGTTCTTCTCCTCTGCCAGGACTCCAGCCCTGTCCAGACCCCCTACATAGTCCCCTCCCCCTGCTCCCCCAAGCCCCCCTGTCCCTTTTTGGCCAAGGTAAAAGCTTGGAAGAAAAGCTATGACAAACTTAGGTAGCATATTAAAAAGCAGAGATGTCACTTAGCCAACAAAGGTCTATATAGTTAAAGCTATGGTTTTTCCAAGAGTCATGTATGGATGTGAGAGTTGGACCAGAAAGAAGGCTGAGTGCTGAAGAATTGGTGCTTTCAAACTGGTGCTGGAGAAGATTCTTGAGAGTTCCTTGGACAGCAAGGAGATCAAACCAGCCAATCCTGAAGGAAATCAACTCTAAATATTCATTGGAAGGACTGATGCTGATGCTCCAATACTTTGGCCACCTGATTCAAAGAACTAACTCAATGGGAAAGACCCTGATGCTGGGAATGATTGAAGGCAGGAAGAGAAGGGGACGACAGAGGATAAGATGGTTGGATGGCATCACTGACTCGATGGACAGGAGTTTGAGCAAGCTCCAGGAGTTGGTGATGGACAGGGAAGCCTGGTGTGCTGCAACTTAACTGAACTGATTATTTATTTGGCTGTACCAGGTTTTAGTTGCTTGTGGGAATTAGTTCTCTGACTAGAGTTGGACACGACTGAGTGACTTAACTGAACTTCCTGGAGAAATGCTCAGCCTTTCAGGCTTGCCCTGCCCACCTCCTCACAAGCACCCTCATCCCTCTGCCTTTCTGTGCTGCCCCTCACCATCAGAACTTACAGGACCTCTAATACCCTCCACACTATATACTGAGCATGGAGAACCCAGAGTCTATCTGTAACCCATTTGCATAGATGTCTGCCTCAGCTCATGGACTCCATGAAACATAAAGCATTGGGAAGGATGCTTAAAGGGTGGCCACTGTGTGGCTAGAGAAGAGAAGTGAGCCCTGCCATGGAATAACCCCAATCATTTATTTTTTTTTTTTTTTTCTATGAAGGCCCTTAGGAGGATTTTGAACTCAAAGGGGATAACCAAAACTCATGCTCCTGACTTACTGTTGTTCTCCTTCCCTTCACAGCTCTTCCAACTGCACCCAGGTTCATTCTCTACATCCTCCCTGGGAAGAGGGGAAACCTCTCTCACAGGGTTTTGGGTTTTATATACTTACAAATGGCAGGCAGTGAAACTTGAAATGGAATCTCTAAACTCTGCTTTTAATAGGTCAGAGGAAATCTTGGCAGTTGGTAATTTTTTTTATTTCTCAACAAAGACTGGCTTTCAAGGTGATCATATCTCCAGGAAGCAGAATTTACGGCTGGAGGACCCTTTGTTCCTTCAGTTCAGTTCAGTCATTCAGTCATGTCCAATTCTTTGTGACCCCATTGCAGCATGCCAGGCTCCCCTGTCCATCACCAACTCCTGGAGCTTGCTTAAACTCATGCTCACCAAGTCGGTGATGCCATCCAACCATCTCATCCTCTGTCATCCCCTTCTCCTCCTGCCGTCAATCTTTCCCAGCATCAGGGTTTTTTTTTTTTTTTTTTCCAATGAGTCAGTTCTTTGCATCAGGTGGCCAAAGTATGGGAGCTTCAGTTTCAGCATCAGTCCTTCCAATGAATATTCAGGACTGATTTCTTTTAGGATTGACTGGTTGGATCTCCTTGCAGTCCAAGGGACTCTCAAGAGTCTTCTCCAACAACACAGTGTGTTTCTTAGTCTGTCTTTCCTTCCTCTCTCCCTTTTTCTCTCTCTTCTTTTAACAAATGTTGATTGAGTGCCCACTACACCCACCTTGTGCCTCTTTTATTTGCAATAGAAAATAACATTCACTATGGAACTTTGCAAGTTGCCTTACTTGCATACTGGATGTGTGTACCAAGGAGAATAGGACCAACATTGAAACTGCTGTCAGACTTTGGGATATAATTTTTTTCTCATAAGTGCCAAATCCTGTGTTTAACTCAATCACAACTCCTAGTCACTGTCTTGCCCCTGAATTGGGTTTTGATTTGGTTGCTATGTTTGTTGAGCTAGTCGGTTAGAAGCCAAATTCATAGTTTTCCTTCAACTTTAATTGGAGCAGTCATGTCCAACTCTTTGCAACCCCGTGGACTGTAGTCCGCCAGGCTCCTCTGTCCATGAGGCTTCACCAGACAAGAATACTGGAGTGGGTTGCCATGCCCTACTCCAGGGAATCTTCCTGACCCAGGGATCGAACCCATGTTTCCTGCATTGCAGGCAGATTCTTTACCATCTGAGCCACTAGCAGCCCTGAGAAGATGGTAGACTCTTGCCCCAAAGAACCATCTTACCCAAGTCATCAAGCTAATTCAGGCTTCTTTTATAACTAAAAGGTGAGGGAGTAAAGTCAATCATTTCCTAGTTCCCATAGGCCTCCAGAGGGGATGTGTTAATTTCTTTGTCCTGCAGCCATTCACAGGTGGGTCTAATTAGGAGGTTTCCTGGGAGCTAAACAAAGGTATTTTAACTTAATGCTCATGCCCTGAGGAGCAGGGCTCTCAGAGATGGGGTATTGTGTTTAATTTAAGCTTATAGGCATGTCCCTTGAGTGATTATCTTGAAATAGACCACAAAAGGTTCTTGTAGATTACAAAGGGAACAGACCTGAGAGACAAATATTCAGGAGCTAAAACCCCCAGTGTTGGATGGATTTGGGGTGGAGTATGCAGTCAGGGCATTACCAACAGGGATTTCCTGGCTCCTGGATGATGTCGGTGGATGGATGGTAGAACCATTCCTAATAACCGAATAAACGTAGAGACCTAGGTCACACAGCAGATAACAAAAAAAGAGGCAGAATCTATTTTGGGCATTCTAGCTTTGGGAGTCTCAGCAACACAGTGTATCCTTTAACCAGTGCAACACACCGTACCTTTTCCTAAATACCTTGTGGAAAGAAGCAGGAGATATAGCACATCCCGAGGCTGCTGCTGCTGCTAAGTCGCTTCAGTTGTGTCCGATTCTGTGCGACCCCATAGACGGCAGCCCACCAGGCTCCCCCCGTCCCTGGGATTCTCCAGGCAAGAACACTGGAGTGGGTTGCAATTTCCTTCTCCAATACATGAAAGTGAAAAGTGAAAGTAAAGTCGCTCAGTCGTGTCCGGCTCTTAGCGACCCCATGGACTGCAGGCCACCAGGCTCCTCCATCCATGGGGTTTTCCAGGCAAGAGTACTGGAGTGGGCTGCCATTGCCTTCTCCGCATCCCGAGGCAGAGGGCATAAATGAAATCCTCATTAGAAAGTTGTATCCCCCCAAAGTCATCTTGGACCACCTGCTGCCTATTGTCTCCCCTGTGTTACAGTGTAAACCTTGAATAATAAAGCTGTTCCCCCGGAGAGCTAGCAGGAGCCCATGTTTATTAGGCACTTAACTCTTTCTGTGTATTAGTTACCTCATCTCTATGTATTTTGACCTTTGTGGTAGAACTTTTGTAGGAAGAAATGAATATTTATCTATATCTCTATGCATATCTTAGAACAGGATCTAGTATATAGTAAATGTTATGTAAATACTTTCTATTCTTATTTCTGTTGTGCTAATAGTAGTATTTTTTTAATTCTGTCGAAACATAGTTGATTTACAATGTGTTAGTTTTTGCTGTATAGCAAAAAGACTTAGTAATATATATATATTCTTTTTCATACTCTTCTCCATTATGGCGCTTCACAGGGCATTTGATACAATTCCCTGTGCTATACCGTAGGACCTGGCTGTTTATCCATTGCATATATACTAGTTTGCTTCCTTTAATCCTGAACTCCCAGTCCTCTCCTCCCCTCCTCCTGCTCCCCCACCCCCGCCCCGGTCCCTTGGCAACCACAAGTGACATTTGTTTTTACTCTAATTATGCTGGTTTCTTTAATGTGCACCCCCCCTTCCCTTGCTCTATTTTCCAGAAATCATGTTAACTTTTCTTGCTTACCCTTCCCTACCAACCCCTCCCAACTCTGGATGCTGTATCAGAATGCCTGGTTTTCTGGGGACTGTTTGTAAACTTCTGCATGTTGTTCATCAACAGTCTAATTGTCCTGAGGGAGGTCTGACCGCAGCTGAAGTTCACGTCCAAACTGTTCAGCTGCTTTAAGTGCCCTGATCTCTCTCCCATCAGAGTCCAAGGGAACGTGCATTTCTCTCTGGTGGCAGAATTCATGCAAAGACAAGTATGTCAAAGCAGTTTTATCCATCCAGTCCTAGCTCAATGCCTTCTCATTTGTGTCTTATGAGCCTAGATCCATTTATTTATTGATTTAATAGGTGAAATCAAGGCATGTCCTTTCTATTTAAACAGAAGGCCCTGTACTAGGCCGGTTAGAGGGAGGATTAAATACAGGCTTAAATTCCAGTTGTCACAAGAGTACTGTACACACATGGGGGAACCTGAACAAATATTTCAGGATGAAAGAACATAAGTGGCACCATTGGCACCATTTGCCTATTCCTTTTGATTTTACGAAGACATAATTGGAATGAAGATAATAATTAGTTGACATCTATGGGCTCTGTTTGTCCGGGCCAGGGACCATGCTAAAACTTTCTGCCTATATTACCACATTTGACCATAAAAAAGCTTCCTGCTCAGTTTCAAGCATAGGAACTGATTACAAATTCATAATGGAAAATAACAGGAACTAAACTATTGTAACTGTTGATGGCACCCGGTGAGCCCCACTCTGCTCCTCTCCCCGCTGAGCCCTGCCAACAAAGAAATAAAGCACACTCCATACACTGCAAAGTGCCCACAGAACTTCCTATGTCAAAAATGAGTGAGATGAATATGAATCTCAGTGGCAGCCATGGAAATCCCCTGCTCTATACCCACAAAATGAATGTAGTCTACAAAAGGCCAATGAAGAATCCATTCCAATTTATCCTAGGAAATATGACCCAAAATTCTGCAACAAGTTCTTTCTTCTCTCCAAGAATTTGAGTAGACAAGAAACTTTTGAAGCAAGGGATATACAACTAGACAAAATGAGATGAAAAGGAGAAACTGAAAAACTAAGAAATGGCAACCCACTCCAGTGTTCTTGCCTGGAGAATCCCATGAACAGAGGAGCATGGTGGGCTACAGTCCATGAGGTTCAAAGAGTCAGAATGACTAAAACAACAAGGAAACAATGGGACATTAGAGAAAGAGGACGATTAGAAAATAAGGGAAATGTTACAAACAAACAAACAAAAAACAGATCCAGCTGAAACAGGTCGGTAAGATGGAGAAAAGGCTTGAGACAGTAGCACCAAAAGTGAAGGGAAAAAAAAAGCAAAGAGATGAATGGATTCGAAGACTAGTTAATAAATACATAGGACAGACAGTGATGGTTTAACAAATGGAGAATGGAAAATGCAACAGGAAAATATTCATAGCTATAGGGAGAAATGAATTGAAATAAAAGAATTTAATCTGCAAATGAAAAGGCGTACTATGTTCTAGGAGAATTAGAACAAACCATCACAAATGAGACATAGCCAAAGAATTCTCTGAGGTTCAAGGATAGAGAAAGAATTCTCTAAGTAAGTGCCCAGCTGCAAAAAGCAAGTTTACTGTGTGAAGGAAAAAAGAGAAAAAAAAAAAAATGTAGAGCCTCATACTCTCTGTTAAAAAAGTCACTGTCAAGAGATAGTGGAGTCATATCTATAGGATTCTAAATGGGGGGGAAAATGGCCCTAGAATTTTTAAGCCCAGCTAAGCTGTCATTTAGATATGAAAGGCAGTTGCCTAGCATATCCATATAATCAAGAACTCAGAACACGGTTCATACAAGATAAGGTTTCCAGGTAAACTACAGGTAAAATATAGGATGTTCAGTGAAATTTGAATTTTAGATAAATATGGGATAATATTTTAGGATCAGTATGTCCCACGTATTATTTGGAACATACTTGTACTTAGAAAAGTGGGACATACTGATCCTAAAACAGGATCAAGATCTGAAAACCTAATCAAGGTTGTTCTGAAAATCTGTAAGGATGGTGGCTTGTTAGAAATCAATCTCGTTATCTCTTGATAAGTTCATCATAGTGAAATTTCTCACTAGTCTTAAAATATGTTTTTTTTTCCTTCTGTTAATTAAAAAATTTAATTGAGGTATAGTTGATTTACATTATTCCTCTAGTTTCAGGTGTACAACATAGCAATTCAGTTTTTTTTTTTTATTTGTTTGTTTTTTGCAGATTATACTCCATAGTAGGTTATTACAAGATATTAGTTATACTGCTCTGGGCTACACAGTAAAACCTTATTGCTTGTCTATTTCATGTATAGTAGTTTGTATCTGCTAATCCCATACTCACAATTTGTCCCTACTCCTACCTCCTACCCCTTTCCCCTTTGGTAAATATAATTTGTTTTTTATGCCTGTGAGTCTGTTTCTGTTTTGTATGTTTGGTTCATTCATATTATATTTTAGGTTCCACATATAAGTGACGTCAAACAGTATTTGTCTTTCTCTGTCTGACTTATGTCACTAAGTATACTATTCTCTAGGTCCAGGATCATATGCATGCTTTTAGGTGCTGTGTTATGTAAAGAATGTCCACCTGAAATACTATTCCAGTATGATTCCAGTATAATGGGAACAGTAGTTCATTGTGTTCTCCTGGGTCATGTGATCACTGAATAAGAGATGAGGAAAATGAGCCTCTCTATTAAAAAAAAACTTTTTTAATTTGCTTACTTATTTGTCTTTTCCAGATCTTAGTTATGGCATGCAAACTCTTAGTTGTGACATGTGGAATCTAGTTCTCTGATCAGGACTGGCACCCTGCATTGGGAGTGGGGAGTCTTAGCCACCGGACTACCAGGGAAGGCCCTGACCCTCTCTATTTAAAATAATATTGATTTTTCCTTCTTTTAAGACCATGTCTAATGCAGTACATTTAAGAGAAACACACTGCAGGTACATGTCACGTCTAAAGTTATAAACACTATAGGAACAGAAAAAGAGTAAAAATGTTAGAAATTATCAAAAAGAAAGATTATCTGCAAACAGAGAGAGTTTTACTTCTTCTTTTCCAATCTAGATTCCTTTAATTTCTTTATCTGCTCTGATTGCTGTGGCCAAGACTTCCAAAACTATGTTGAAAAGTAGTGGTGAGAGTGGGCACCCTTATCTTGTTCCTGACTTCAGGGGGAATGCTTTCAGTTTTTCACCATTGAGGATAATGTTTGCTGTGGGTTTGTCATATATAGCTTTTATTATGCTAAGGTATGTTCCTTCTATTCCTGCTTTTTGGAGGTTTTTTTTTTATCATAAATGGATGTTGAATTTTGTCAAAGGCTTTCTCTGCATCTATTGAGATAATCATGTGGTTTTCATTTTTCAATTTGTTAATGTGGTGTATTACATTGATTGATTTGCGAATATTGAAGAATCCTTGCATCCTTGGGATAAAGCCTACTTGATCATGATGTATGATTTTTTTAATGTGTTGTTGGATTCTATTTGCTAGAATTTTGTTAAGGATTTTTGCATTTAAGTTCATCAGTGACATTGGCCTGTAGTTTTCTTTTTTTGTGGCATCTTTGTCGGGTTTTGGAATTAGGGTGATGGTGGCCTCGTAGAATGAGTTTGGAAGTTTACCTTCCTCTGCAATTTTCTGGAAGAGTTTGAGTAGAATAGGTGTTAGCTCTTCTCTAAATTTTTGGTAGAATTCAGCTGTGAAGCCATCTGGTCCTGGGCTTTTGTTTTTTGGAAGATTTCTGATTACGGTTTCAATTTCCGTACTTGTGATGGGTCTATTAATATTATCTATCTCTTCCTGGTTTAGTCTTGGAGAGTTGTACTTTTCTAGGAATTTGTCCATTTCATCCAGGTTGTCCAGTTTATTTGCATATAGTTGCTGATAATAGTCTCTTATGATCCTTTGTATTTCTGTGTTTTCTGTTGTGATCTCTCCGTTTTCATTTCTAATTCTGTTGATTTGGTTCTTCTCCCTTTGTTTCTTGATGAGTCTGGCTAATGGTTTGTCAATTTTATTTATCTTCTCAAAGAACCAGCTTTTGGCTTGGTTGATTTTTGCTATGGTCTCTTTTGTTTCCTTTGCATTTATTTCTGCCCTGATCTTTAAGATTTCTTTCCTTCTACTAGACCTGGGCTTCTGCATCTCTTCCATTTCTAGTTGCTTTAGGTGTAAAGTAAGGTTATTTATTTGACTTTTTTCTTGTTTCCTGAGGTGAGCTTGTAATGCTATGAACTTTCCCCTTAGCACTGCTTTTACTGTGTCCCATAGGTTTTGGGCTGTTGTGTTTTCATTTTCATTCATTTCTATGCATAACTGAATTTCTTTTTTGATTTCTTCTGTGATTTGTTGGTTATTCAGCAGTGTGTTGTTGAGCCTCCAAATGTTGGAAGTTTTGAATGGTTTTCTCCTGTAATTGATATCTAATCTCACTGCATTGTGGTCAGAAAAGATGCTTGGAATGATTTCAATATTTTTGAATTTATCAAGGTTAGATTTATGGCCCAGGATGTGATCTATCCTGGAGAAGGTCCTGTGTGCGCTTGAGAAAAAGGTGAAATTCCTTGTTTTGGGGTGGAATGAGGAAAAACAACAATACAGTATACTAACACATATATATGGAATTTAGAAAGACGGTAACGAGAACCCAGCATGCGAGACAGCAAAAGGAACGCAGATGTATAGAACAGACTTGTGGACTCTGTGGATGAGGGCAAGGGTGGGATGATATGGGCGAATGGCATTGAAACATGTTAATTATCATATGTGTAATCAACCGCCAGCCCAGGATTGATGCTCGGGGCTGGTGCATTGACATTTCCCCGGGGGAGGGAGGAGGCAGGGAGGAGGGAGGGGGGTTCTGGAGGGGGAGCATATGTAAACCCATGGCGATATCATGTCATTGTATGGCAAAACTAATAAAAAGTAAATAAATAAATAAATAAAAGAAAGATTGTCTTCTTTTTTTTTTTAACAAAAAACAATGGGGATCATAAAGCAGAAGATGTTTCATTAAAAAAAATCAAGGAAGCATTAAAATCAAGACTGAATGTAAGGTAAATAACATAAAAGAACGAGTAGTACTTTATAACAATAACTGTCATAAATCCAAACCCAACAGACTCCCCATATACAAGGTGACAACTGAAGACAGGGAGTGGCAGACAGAAACACAGAGTAACATGCAGCTGGCCTCACCCTTTTCAACACACAACACAGCTTTGGACACAAAGAAGTGTGTAGTGAGTCTGACCAGCATAACGAGGACCATCTAATAAATGTAGAACAAACTCCAGATCCTGGTGAAACAAAAAATAGATATTTTCCCCCAAGTGTCATGATATATTAGGACATTAAAAAACAACTCAACAAATTCTAATAAGTAGAAATAATGCAGACCTCTTTCTCTCAACTACGTTGCAATAAAGCATGGAATAGCAAAAATAGAATCCAACAAGCAAAAATCCCAAGTACTTGGTAATAAAAAAGAAAAGAAAAACTCATAGGTTACTTTTAATTAAGTGAGGAAATTCAAAGCAGAATTGCTCATTTCTTAAAACAACAACAAACAACACTGGGAAGAGAATACTCTTGTGGATAAAACAGCACTCACAGTCTGCATACATCACAAAACGTAAAATGAGAATAAATAAATTAGGCATTTGAATTGTGGGGTTGAGGAAAGAAAACCTAGATCTAATACATAAAACCAATCTGTGGCAGGTTTAAATTAAAAAAACAAACAGATAAATCTATATTAATTAAGGAAAAAGGGAGAAGGCACAAATAGGCAAATTTAGAAATGAGTGAAGGGAAAGCAGATAATGACAATGTTAAGAATATAGAAGAGGATGTGTTTAAAACTTGAGGCAAAATTTGAAAACCTGATGTAATATTTTTTTCCCTTGAGAAATATAAATGGCCCAAATTGACCCCAGAAGAGAGAGAAAACCCAAATAGAATCTGTAATCATGGACAGGATTTGCAAGTTTTCAAAAATTAAAGAGGTCGTGTCAAACTCAGTTTCATAAGGAAATTCTTTCTAACTTTCAATGAGTAAAAAGAGCCATTCTTACAGAACATCCCTGAACACAGGAAACTGAAGGCATCAGATTTCTTCTCCAAAGCTCTGGTAATGTGGTACACACACACACCAGCTCAATACTGAGGCAAAAAATGATAGCATATTAATTTCAATTCTCCAATAAATGCATCAAATATGATGTTACAACCAAATACATTTAGTTCTAGGTAAATAAAAGAGGTTCCATAGTAAATAAGTCATTTCACTGAGTTAGCATTTTAACTGGTCAAAGGCGGACAAAGTATCAGAGCGATTAATGTCTAAAGTGTTGGATAAGACCAGCCAGCATACATTTGTATTGAAAACTTGTTAGTAAAATAACAGTAGGGGGATAGTTTCTTACCACTATTTTATACACATGCATGCCTGCGCGCTCACACACACCCTGAAATCCAGCCATCGGCTTAATAGGGAAGTTGGAGGCCTATGTCCATTTTCATGGAATTTGAGGTCAGGAAACTGAGATTCTCATTCTTACTTCCTTTACTGAACATCTCACCATAAACTTCAGGCAGCACAATTTAAACAAGAAAATAAAATGGTGGGACAATTAGAAGCAAATAGAACTGCTGTTTGAAAATTGGATACTTGGAAAATACTTGAGAATCAACACAAAATCTGTTAAAAGTAAGAATTTTGGATATACCCAAATCAAAGGCTTTCCTTGATAGTTCTGGTAGCTTTTTAGAAGATACACAATTGTTACTAATAATGATAAGAACATAAACAACTGGCATTTAGGAAGTGCTTCCTATGTGCCAAAGTTCTTTTAATGAAGTCTAGCTAATCATTCCTTTCTTTCATAGATCATGCCTTTGGTGTTGTAGCTAAAAAGTCATTACCAGAGCCAAATTCATTCAGATTTTAAGTTATTTTTTAGGAGTCTTCAAGTTTTGTGTTTAACATTTAGGTCTGTGCTCCATTTTCAGTTTATTTTTATGAAAGGTGTAAGATCTGTATCCAGACTTCTTTTGCCTGTAGAGGTCTAGCTATTTCAGTAACATTTGTTGAAAAGATTGTCTTTTCATCTTTTTCAGAGATCTGCTAACTGTATTTGTGTGGCTCTTTCTGGGCTCTCCATTCTGTTCCACTGATCTATTTGTCTCTACTTTTGCCAGTACCACGTCTGTCCTGATAATTGTTGCAAGTCTTAAGTCAGATTAGTGTCAGTCCTCTGACTTGGTTCTTTGCCCTCCATGTTGTATTGGCTGCTCTGGGTGTTCTATCACTCCATATAAACTTTGGAATTAGATGTTGATACCCATAAAATAATTAGCTGGATTTTGATTGGAAATGTGTTTAACCTATGGATTAAGTTGTGCAGAACTGTTATGTTAATAATATTGATTTTTTTCTATCCATGAACATGGAATATTTGTCCAGTTTTTTTGATTTTTTGTCATCAACTTTGTAGTGTTTATACTTTTTCGTTAGAGTTGTAACTGAGGATTCATCTTTAGGGGTGCTAATGTAAATGCTATTGTGTTTTTAAATTTCAATTTCATGTATTTATTGCCGGTATATAGAAAAGTGACTGACTTTACTTTTATGAATTAAAGTAGATTTTACACCTTTTTAAGAAATTATTATTAGTTCTTGTCAATTTTTTTTTGGATTTTATACACAATTATGTCATCAGTGAACAAAGACAGTTTTATTTCTTCCTCCCCAATCTGTGTTCATCTTATTTCCTTTTCTTATCTCATTATATTAATGTTTTCTGTTTAATTTTGTTCATGTTGTTTTGTTTGCATTTGATTTGCATTAGTTTTAAATCCTTTATAATAAAATGTATTATTTTCAACTCATGGAAAAACTACCCTTCAGTTTTCATTCAATGAGTCATACTTTTTCAGTACACAAGATTTATATTTCTTGTTTTGCAAGTTCTGGATCTTTGTAATCCTCGATGTACCCTCCCACTTTGCTTTCAGGATTATGCTTCTGTTTGGCCATGAATTTTGTAGTCATATTTTATTACTTTTAATTCTCTACTTGGATCATTACATTTTGCTTTCTTTTTCATAGTCTGAACAATCTTATAATAAATTCTATTTTTCTCTTTTGTGAAGATGAAAAATATTACTGACATCTGATTATTACTTTATGGAAGATATATGTCAAATATTACTTGTATTATAGAATTTTTTTTTAATTCTTAGTTTACTATTCCTTTTCTCTCTTTTTTTTTTTAGATCATTTTTTTATTAGTTTTGCCATACAATGACATGATATTGCCATGGGTTTACATATTCTCCCCCTCCAGAACCCCCTCCCTCCTTCCTCCCTCCTCCCTCCCCCCGGGGAAATCTCGGTGCACCAGCCCTGAGCATCAATCCTGGGCTGGCGATTGATTTCACATATGATAATTAACATGTTTCAATGCCATTCTCCCATATCATCCCACCCTTGTGCTCATCCACAGAGTCCACGAGTCTGTTCTATACATCTGCGTTCCTTTTGCTGTCTCGCATGCTGGCCTCTCGTTACCATGTAGGATTTGATATATGTTAAAATTTACTGGCTTCATCTCCCATCCTTCTCCACACTTGAGAATTACTATCAGACATTATCTTGAATTCTTCACATTCTTCAGAACTCAGTAAGTCAAAGAAAATTTATTCCATTGTTGAAGATCTCTAATTTTTAGAAAGTCCTTCATCAAACTGAATCAAGATCCACCACTCTGAAAATTTCATCTCTCAAAATTCTGTGCTCCAGATCCATAAAGAAATAGCCTTCGTGTATTTTCCACTTGTTAGCTCTTGGTCTATTTGTTATCAACTATCTTGTTTCCTTCTTCAGTCTCTCTCTTTTCGGGGTTAATAATGCCAGTACCTTTATTCCTGAGAAGATGTGGATTCCCATCTTCTTTATTATTTTGGTTCTTCTACTCTAGAAACCACTTTTAACTGTTCTTTTAAAATATGAAAACAATTATATTTGATTCCTTGAGCTAACCTGTCTTGGCCTGAGGAGGTAATCTCAGTGTTGTTGTTCGGTTGCTAAGTCCTGTCTGACTCTCTGCTACCCCGTGGACTGCAGCACACCAGACTTCCCTGTCCTTCACTATCTCCCAGTGATAGTTTACTCAGACTCTCCCAGAGTTTGTTCACTCAAACTCATGTCCATTGAGTAAGTGATGCCATTCAACCATCTCCTCCTCTGTCACCCCATGCTCCTTCTGCCCTCCATCTTTCCCAGCATCAGGGTCTTTTCCAGTGAGTCAGCTCTATCCATCACGTGGCCAAAGTATTGGAGCTTCAGCATCAGTCCTTCCAATGAATACTCAGGGTTGATTTCCTTTAGGTTTGACAGGTTTGACCTCCTTGCTGTCCAAGGGATTCTCAAGAGTCTTCTCCAACACCACAGTTTAAAAGCATCAGTTCTTCAGTGCTCAGCCTTCTTTATGGTCTAACTCTTTAAGATTTGGATAATAAATGGTTTCCACCAAGATGTGGAAAACAATCTCAGTGCTTCAACCCCTTTGTTTTATAGATGATAAAAGAGAACCCTTGAGGGATCAAGTGACTTGGCTCACAGTCCCTTAATCCTCCATCCTTCATGGGCTTGGGCGACACTGAGCTCTAAATTTGCCATTCCCTCTCAACAGCCTCGATATGGAGCAGTGATGGAAGAATCAGAGCAGCAGGGAGAAAAGCAGCAGCAGGCAGTAGACGAGGAGCTAGAGAATTCACAGTGTTTTATAAACTTTTAAATTCCCAACCACTACACTATAATTCTGTCTTGGGAGTCCATTATAAGGAAGTCATTTTGGTGACTTGGATGAGGGCCATAGGACATGTGCCTTGACATCTAATTTGTGTGTGTGTGTGTTACAGTGAGATGCCATTAAGATTCTCACAGCCTCTCTGGAATGTGGGGAGGGAGGACGTGTTTATTTTATAATTCCACAGTTAATGCTTCTGGTGTCTAGAACTTCCATTCATTCATTCACTCATTCATTCAAATACATTTGATGAATGCCTGTATCCGTTCTGTACAACACACTGTGTTAGATGTTTTGCATTTAAAGCTGAATAATTCAAGCCTTGAATTAAACCATTAAGGTGAAAAGATAGGCCCTTCACTATGAATTAAGGAGGCTTGCTTTTTAAACCACTTGTTTGACTTTATTTCTGAATACCAGCAAACTGCAAAAAATAACTTTTGCCTAGAAATTAAGTGCCTGCTTACAGTTTTCAGGAAACAAACTTAAGCAATTCCTCTCCTAGGAATTTATTGTAAAGATATACTTATACATGTCCAAAAAGATGTATGTACAAGATTATTTTCACACCATTGTTTTTAATAAAAGAGATTAAAGATAATATTAGATAATAGAGAACTGGTTAATTAATGGGGAAAATATAGATATGAAACAGAGCCAGTATATTCTTTATAATTGATAGGGAATTACCTCCAGCGATGCAGGTATTATCTATCTATTCATCATCCCCTCTAAGTTTATATTTTGAAAAAAAATAGAAATGTTATCAGTATAATCAGGTAAATATATACTTTTCAAGTATACTCACTAATTGTTTAGTTTTGATAACATAGTTGACTTACAACTCTGTGTAATTTCTGCTGTATGTAAAAGTGATTCAGTTATATATGTATATTCTTTTTCATATTCTTTCCCATTATGATTTATTGCAGAATATTGAATATAGTTCCCTGTGCTATATAGTAGGACCTTGTTGTTTATCAGTTCTATGTATTATAGTTTGCATCTGCTAATCCCAAACTCTCAGTACTTCCCTCCCCCACTACCTGCCTCACCTTGGCAACCACAAGTCTGTTCTCTATGTCTGTAGACTCACTAATTACTAATTGCAGACATCTTTGGGGAAGCAGTTTACTTTCAAACTGTAGGAAACATAACATTCATGGTTTGTTGTCAAACATAACCTAAATACAAAGCCACATCACCACAAACCTAAGAAATTTGTTCACATCTTCTTGGTTATTACTCACAAAAAATTACAGCTTTTTTTTTTTGAGATCTGATGGCTTTTTCTTTTTTTGTTGAATTTGGTTGTCAGGTTTCTTTAGCTTCTGTTTATCTAGCCTACCTGACTTCTGTATTTCATAATTGTGATCTTTTTGGAGAATACCAGCCCACTGTCTTATACAAACTTTCATAATCTGGATTTATCTGATTGTTTTCTCACAATTACATTCCAGGGAAACATTTTTGTCAAGAAGACTAGAGATAATCTTAGTTATAAGTTCCCTCATTTGGTTAAGCTAGTGGCTCCCAGCCTTCATTGTAATTCCCTGTGCATTTAACACATCTTAGACAGACTTAATTGTATCCCCTGACCAAAAAATTCCTAAGAATGTGAGCATAGTTGTAGTTGGGGTTTTTTAAAAAGGTAATCAAAATTAAATGAGATTGTATGGGTAGGCTTTAATCCAATATGACTGGTATCCTTTTAAGAAAAAGAAACTGAAACATACTAAGAGACACCAGGGTCCTCTAGGCACAGAAGGAAGCTCATGGAAGAGGCAGAAGGGGAGGGTGGGCAGCCAGCCATCCGCAGGCCAGGGAGAGAGGCTTCTGGCAAAACCAGTTCGGCTGTCACCTTGGACTTCTGGCCTCCAGAACTGTGAGAAAATAATTTTCAGTTGTTGAAGGACCCCCTCCCACCACCCTGTCTCTGGTGCTTAATTATGGCAACCTGAGCAAAGGAGTACAGCATCTGAGGGCTGGTCCTTGGACATGTGAATGTGCCCACAACTCTTCACTCAGCAGGTTCTGGTTACTCTTTACAGAAACTTGTCGAAACTTGGGTTATGTGATCATAGATTTGAACAAGCCACTGGACTCGAGTGACTCCAGTCTCTGTGGATTCTTGTCTGAACCAATGAGTATACTGGAGGTGGCAACATAGTCATTTTCTAAATCCACTAATCTAATTTTATTGTCTGATGTTCTTATGAGAGGAGGGTACCACCTTCTTTTTATTATTTTCTTTTACTGTACTATACATTAATTGGTTTTTACAATTCAGTATGTCATCATCCCCTGCTAACATTTTTAAAGCTTGGATTACTCCAGACCTGACCATCAGAAGCCCCTTCATGCTGACTTATGTATTTCTGCAGGAGTCTCTGGACATTTATTTTCTGACACGGTGATAAAATGTTCCAGAACTTCTTTAAATTTTCTATGCTCTTGACCTAGAAAGAGTCATTTGCAAGATTTCCATGGTTTTTCTTTATTCTGTTTTTTTTTTTTTTTCTAAGTAAGGAAAAGAATTTTGAAACCAAGACCTGGGCACACCCAAGAGTATCCAAGAGGTACTCATTGCTTGTGGAGTGACCACAGTTTCAATGGTTTTCAGTGGATGGAATTAGTTTATATTAATAGCTCTCATTTGTCTTTGTGTGCTCAGGCTGCCATAACAAAATACCATAATCAACTGTCTTAAATAGCAGATACTTACTTCTCATAGTTCTGAAGGTTGGAACATCCAAGAGCGAGGTGCTGACTGATTCAGTGCCCCCAGTGAAGGCTTTGTGATGGCCACCATCTCACTGTGTCTTCACATCCTGGAGAAAGGACAAGCTCAGGTCTTTATTCCTCTTACAAAGACACTAATCTCATGACCAAGGCCCCACCCTTGTAACCTCATTAAAACCTGCTCACCTCCCAAAGGTTCCAGCCGCAAACATCATCACATTGAGGCTAGGGCTTTAACATCTAAACCAGTTGGGGGCAGTGCGGTTGAGACACAAAAGTTCAGTCCACAATATCATTTTAATGCAGTGGCACAGGGTTTTCTTTCTCACTTTTCTCTTATCTGATTTTCTCTCTCTCACATGAAGTGACTATACAGTCCATGGAGTTATCCAGGCCAGAAATCCGGAGTGGGTAACCATTTCCTTCTCCAGGGGATCTTCCCAACCCAGGGATCAAAACCAGGTCTCCCACATTGCAGGTGAATTCTTTACCAGCTGAACCACCAGGGAAACCCAAGAATACTGGAGTAGGTAACCTATCCCTTCTCCAGAGAATCTTCCCGACCCAGGAATCAAACTGGGGTCTCCTGCATTGCAGGCGGATTCTTTATCAGCTGAGATACCACGGAATCCCTCTCTCACATGAGAATCTGTAATGATCAATTACATTGATTTGTCTATTTTTCTCTATTCCACAGTATACTCAAAATCATTTTAGAATAACTACCCTGTACCATTGCCAAACAACAAATAAATAAGTAAGATTCAGATTTATTTACAGTTTTTTTTAATCTTTAATACATATCTCCATAAGTGTATAGCATCAGAAGATATTGGGTTTATAAGTTAGTGAAATTCCTTCTTCTTTCTCTGTACTGACATGATAGTAATCTGAGGCAGTCATTTTATTGGTTCTTTTATATGTGTTTAATTTTAAGATTCACTTCCAAGCTCTATTTTAGGGAATAACAGTTGGTTCAGTTCAGTTCAGTTGCTCAGTTGTGTCTGACTCTTTGCGACCCCATGGACTGCAGCATGCCAGGCTTCCCTTTCCATTGCCAACTCCCGGAGCTTGCTCATGTCCATTGAGTCAGTGATGCCATCCAACCATCTCATCCTCTGTCACCCCCTTCTCCTCCTGCCTTCAATCTTATTAGTATTTGAATTAAAAGAAGGAAAATGTAAAACATAGATTGGTTTGCATTTGCATAGAAATATGTGTGGAAGAACATACTAGGGATTGATCCTTGATTCTGAGAAGGAGGACTGAGTGACTGGGATGGGAGTTGCAGGGGAAGTTTTCACTGTGCCCTGCTTTGTGCTTCAAAAATTGGCCATCATAATATTTATCCATTAAAAATAAATTTAAAATTCAAAAGGAGATAATCCGCCTTTCTTTCTTTCATCCATCTGCCTTGCACACTATTACCTGAATGTCTAGGTGCCTCCGGAGAAGGCACTGGCAACCCACTCCAGTACTCTTGCCTGGAAAATCCCATGGACGGAGGAGCCTGGTAGGCTGCAGTCCATGGGGTCACTAAGAGTCAGACACGACTGAGCGACTTCACTTTCACTTTTCACTTTCATGCATTGGAGAAGGAAATGGCACCCCACTCCAGTGTTCTTACCTGGAGCATCCCAGGGACGGGGGAGCTTGGTGGGCTGCCATCTATGGGGTCGCACAGAGTCAGACATGACTGAAGCGACTTAGTAGCAGCAGCAGCTAGGTGCCTTAGTGGGCACAGCCTACAGGGTGCCTCATTCCATGAAACTCCCAATTACAGATCCTTTAACTTTCTGCCACCTCCTTGACCAGTGAATCATCCAAGCAGAGAGGCTGTATCTTACAGACCTTTTGAGTCACTTCCCCAGGACATTTCCATGAGCCATAGAAGTGCATACTTGAGCAGTGTCTCGATGTACTTATTAAGTTTCTTAGGAATTTTTTTTAATGATTCAGTGCATTCTCTCTCCGAGCTGTCTTTTGTCACTTTCAACATCCAGCATATGCTTTTGGCTCACAGGCCGTCTTTGATTCTGAGAGATGAGGAATCTTCTATCTTCTCTGTTCTGCCCGGCTCTGGAGGCGTTTTCAGTTAAACACTCTCTCTTTCATTTCTGTAGTCTTCTGTTCTCAGTTTAACCCTGGGTGCCGCAGTTATATCTTCAGGACTTATACCACTTCTGGAAACTTGGTGTCACTGCCCAAGTGAAGCGAAATTCCCAGTAATAGCAACCTGGGGACTCCGGCATCGCTGTCGCAGCCTTGTCCTTGGTAACAGGTTTCAGCCTGAATTGGGTGGGTTAATGTCTCCTTTACCCTATGCCTTTGTGGCTCTCATGATAACTTGATGGTTTTGGAGTGTCTATGGGAGTATGTCCATGTGCTTGTGTCTTATTACAAGGGTAGTTGCTTACTATTTTCTATTCTATAACTCAGGAAATCCTAGTTATTTTTACAAACACAGAGAAATAAAACTCAGAAACTTTCCATGGGTGGAATTTAGTTGCTAGTAGCCTGGCTGGGGGCAGGGGTTGGGGAGGAGCTGGGTAATCATAGGCTGGAAACAGAATCCCATATCAAGAATCAGGTCACCTGGATTTGCACCCTGGCTTTCATCATTTTATTTTCTCATTCATTCACACATGCATGCACTCACTGGTTCAACAAATATTTATTATCTCCTGTATGCAAGGCACTCTTTTGCATGACCTTACTCATGCCACTTAACCTCTATGACATGTACACTTTTTTTAAAAATAGGCTTGATTTTTTTCTTTTAAGAGCAGTTTTAGGTTCACAACAAAAGTAAGTGGAAGATACAGAGATTTCCTCTATGACTCCCCCATATACTCGTGCCCAGCCTCCCCCATTATAAACATCCCCTCCAAAGTGATGTATTTGTTAATAGAGTTGATGAACCTACAGTGACATGTCATTACACCCAAAGTCCATAGTTTATTTTAGGGCTCACTCATATTGTTGTACATTTCATGGATTTGGAAAATTTTGTAATGACCTGTGTCCATTATTATAATATCTCACAGAGTAGTTTCACCACTCCAAAATTCCTCTCTGCATCTTTCTCTACCCTGGCAATCACTGACTTCATTTTTTAACTGTCTCAATAATTTTGCTTTCCCAGAATGTCATATAGTTGGAATGATACAACATGAGCCTTTACCATCTCCTAGAGCTTGCTCAAACCCATGTCCATTGAATCAGTGATGCCATCCAACCATCACGTCCTCTGTCATTCCCTTCTCCTCCTGCCTTCAATATTTCTCAGTATTAGGGTCTTTTCTAATGAGTTGACTCTTTAAATCAGGTACACAAAATATTGGAGCTTCAGTTTCACCGTCAGTCCTTCTAATGAATATTCAGGATTGGTTTCCTTTAGGATTGACTGGTTGGATCTCCTTGCAGTCCAAGGGATTCTCAAGAGTCTAATCCAACACCACAGTTCAAAAGCATCAATTCTTCAGCTCTCAGCACACCTATTAGGGTGGCCAAAATTCAAAACACTGACAACACCAAATGCTGGTGAGGATGCAGAGCAACAGGAATTCTCACTCATTGCTAGTGGGAGTGCAAAATGGAACAGTCACTTTGGGAGACAGTTATGCAGTTTCTTAACATGCAGTCCAACAATCACTCTCGCTGGAGTTTACCCGAATGAATTGAAAACTTACATGGACACCAAAACCTGCACATGGATGTTCATAGCAGCATTATTCATAATTGCCAAAACTTGGAAGCAACTACAATGTCCTTCTGTGGGAGAATGAATAAACTGTGGCACATCCTGACAATGGAATATTAATAAGTGCTAAAAAGAAATGAGCTATGGTGGGCATTTCTGTTCTCTCAAAGTCCAGCATGGTTTTATGTCTTATTTTTATCCCAAAAAGATGACGTGTTGTCTTCCAGGTATAACTTGCAAGGATCAACCTGACTTGCTCTTTTCTTTCTGTCACAGATATAAGCAATGTCCCATAGAGTGGATGTTGCATTAGCTTGGATCCTGGAGTGAGAGAGGCTCAAACAGAGCCTCTAAGCCATCTGCAATGGACATATCACACAGCCAAGAAATCAGCTCTTGTCACTTTAGACCCCTGAGAAGTTCAGGATGCTTGCTCCTTCAACATAACCCAACAGGGCTTCCCTGGTGGCTCAGTGGTGAAGAATCTGCCTACCAATTCAGGTGACATGGATTTGATCCCTGGGTCAGGAAGATGCCCTGGAGAAGGAAATGGCAACCCATTCCAGTATTCTTGCTTAGAAAGCTCCATGGACAGAGGAGCCTGGTGGGCTACGGTCGATGGAGTTGTAAGAGAGTTGGACATGACTTGGTAACTGAACAACAACCACACTGACCCAACCCATCCAGTTGGCTACAAAGTTCAGAAAGATAGGATAACTTTAAAGCATCTTACCTGCTGTGAAATGAGGGTGTGAGACTGAGTTCCAAGGTGGCCTATGTTGAGTGGACCCACAATGACTGAGGCTCTGCAGCATCTTCCACTCCTGACACAGGATGAGGAGTGGAAGGGAAAAGAGAGAGACCAGAGTCCTCCAGGGCACTGTCTCTGGGTGTTGGTGAGCTATCTCATTGTATGGATAATACTTTTTCTTTGCGTGGTCTACAGTCCCACTGTTTAGGGAATGATGTTGCTTCTAAATAAACTGGAGCCAAGAGGAAAGAGCAGCAGAAGTTCTACTTTCTCCCAGCTTTAGGATGGAATGCTTATCATCTCAAAGAGTCTCTGGCAAGCCTAATAAAGTGGAAAACAGAGAACCATGCCTTGAAACCATCCCTCCTGTGCTTCGGATTCCAAGAAGCTTATGGTAGGGCAGGTGCATTGCTGAGAGGAGGGACAGTGGGTAGAGACAGCATGTTTATTAAACACACACTATATACCAGGCTCATTCTCAACTTTATATATGTGTGTTAGCTCTTGTGTCTTAATGCTAACACTCTCACTTCTAAAAAACAAAAGGAGCCTCAAAGCAGTTGAACCCTTTATTAAAGGTTTTACCTAGTAAATGATGGAATTAAATCCAAGTCTGGGTGACTCTAATTCGTGAGCTTTTTGCATGACCCATTCTTCCTCCCAGATGCGTTGTTCTGTTGGGTCTAAAAAGCAAGGAGGCTGACATGGCATTGTTTGGATGCTCGAGTTTGCCTCCCTGGATCTGAATGCTGAACATGGGTGACAGCATTAGAACAGACCCCCAGATGTCACAGAGAAGTTGAAGCGTGATTGAGTGGTTGAAAAATACAAACTCGATGGTGGTTTGACTGCACCGTGTCAGGTTCTCTTCCAGGACTTCTCTGGACCATGATGGCTGGTGAACTACCAATCAAAGGTAAGACCAACTCTTCTATTTGTTGAGGGGCTCTGGGTGATGGTGTTATTCAACAAAAAAGGCACTAGACTAAACTGTACTCACTCATAAAGATAATCATACAAACTTCTGCTAGATTTCTTGGACAACGTGCCAGCAAGCATTCTTCAGGGTCAGGATTGTTCAACAAAGTGTTGCCTGATTTAAGAAAAAAAAGATAATAAAACTGAAAGGGGGAAAAAGGGCCCACTGATAGTAAATTCATTTGTCAGGCCAATAAACAAATCCCTTAAAGCAAAATAACAACAGCAACCACCAGACTCCCACGTTTGGAGCCTCAGAGTGGCTCCTTAGTTCTCAGTAACTGCGTAAACGCTCATCAGTTAAGCTAAGGGCTGAGAGATAGAAACCAACAACCGCACACAGAAACCTTTTGGAAGAGCTTAAAGATTTAGCAGTGGCCCTTCTCCAATTTTCCATCTTTTATTTAACTCCTTTGAACTCCCACTAATTTCCAGGCAACACTTTGGAATTCCATTTTTAGCTCTGCCTTTTGAGTTATTATTTTTTTCCCCCGGGTGTACAAATCTGTGTATGGAAATGGCCTCTCCACTTCATGAAAATTTTTCTTCTTGATTATTGACGAATGTTCACTGCCAGGACGATTTAAAATTAAAGACTGATTTGAAGAAGAAAATGAAAGTGATCTATAACCTCATCACTCAGAGGCAATCACTGTTAAGGTTTCAGTGTATGTTCAGCCAGGATTTTTTCTGAATGTGCATACACTTTTGTATTTTTTTTTTTAAACATAGCTGAGAGCATAGTGTTCTGAGAGTCTCCTGGGCAGAAGGGCTCCCAGGACCACAGACTTTGCATTAGGTGGGCTGACAGTCGTGACTTAGCACACCACTTAATGATTTGTGGGACACAGGACAAATCAGCTCTAAGACTTTGTTTCCTTGGTACTTCGTTGGGGATGAAACTCATACAACTGCTTTTAGGTTTTTTGAGGAGTAAATGATGCAAAGACCTAAGGCCTTTCAAGAAGGACCTGACACTTGCTGGACACTGAATAAATGTTAGCTGTTATCACTATTCCCCTCATATCATACACACTTTCCATGTTCCTAGATTTTTTTCTCCATCATGATTTTAATGGCTGCATGAACTTATATTCTATGGGTATACTAGAATTTAATTATTCCTCTCTTATTGAATATCTTTTCAACTTTTGTGAGTTCTGTACTTTATGTTGCCTTGAAAATCTTAATAGATGGATTTTTTTTTTTTTTTTGGTGGCACAATTTATTTGGGTCTCAGGATTGTTTCCTGTAAGTGGAATAATGAAGTGGGAAGAGGTGAACAATTTTCGAAGTTATTAGTACATATTAAAGAGTTGCATCCGTATGCTCTCTTACCACAACTATGTCAGTGTGGCCCCTTCACTGTCAAGGTCAACCTCGAGTGTTATCATGAAATGGTATTAATTTTTCTCATTTTAAAATCCCAACTTTATGTTAAATCATCTTTGCATTTTATTTGTTTTGAGTGTTCCAGAGGAGGTTGTATTTAATTTGCGATCACATTTATTTATATGAATCTTTGTATTAATTGCTTTCGGTGCACACCATCCAGTCTTTGGTTCTCTAATTTCCCACGCTTGGGCTCACTCTTTGTCATTCAAACCGTTAGGTTACATGGTAAACTTCTCCCCCTCAAGGTTTTATAGATGGTATGAGTTCTTAAGCTTTTTGTCACTTCCACATGTAAAAGACAACTGGGCATAAAATTCTTGGTTTAAGACGACCCAACATGATTGATCTCTCAGATGCCAAATCATCTGAAATAGAAAATGTGTAAGCGTTTGTGTTTTCTTCTCAAGAACTCAAGAACCCATAGAACGCCAGAACAGGACTCTCTAGTAGAACTCTCTAGAGGGGCAGAAATGGTTACTGTCTGCACTATCCAGCATGGCAGCCACCAGCCTCCTTTGGCAACAAGGAACTGAATTTGAATTGTTTTGGGTCACTTTGAATGTAAATATTCACGTGTGGCTAGTGGAAGCTTATGGCTTCCATTTTGGACTACATGATTACAGAAATACAGAGCAGAAGGAAACCTTCAAGACTCATACCAGTTTTGCTGCCATGAACAGAGTCTCACCTTTCCAGGTCTCCATTTCCCCGTCAGTAAAATGATACCACTTTCTGAGGACTACATAATAGTTTCTTGTTAAAGCTTAGACCAGAGTCTTATATCGTTCTCAGCATGGATTCTTTTGTGTTATGATGCATGTGAATAGTTTAAACTTTGAGCTATGATGCCAAAGATGGTTAATTAGATAATTCTCCCCTACTCCCCCCACCCCCACCCCGGTTTCTATGCCTTTTAACCTAATCGCTTTGGTTTACCTAGCCACCCTACATAAAATGATATTCTTAGTTATTCCTTATTTCTATTTCCTGCCCAGTGTTTCATTCCATATCACTGCCTCCAATCCTGTTAAATGTTTATGCAATTGTACATTTATCTGTTCCTCCACTAGGAGGTCCACTGGGAGGAATCAGGGACTTTGCTTATCACTGTGTTCTCACTGTGTATAAAGAACTCTGGGCATGATTGGTGCTCATTAAAGCTTCACTGAGTGAGCAAGTGAGTGAAAGAAATCTATTAATCAAGCTCAACTGGGGAAAGTTTGCCGTAGGTGAAAGTGGGGAGGACGGAGCTCCTTGATCCGGTCACACAGAGATTGTAGGTTTCAATTTGAGATTTTGTCTTCCTGAGCTCTGTGCTGTTGGATAGGCATGTTGTCATGCAGAGACATTTGATTTCTCCCCAATCAACTGTCCATCACAGAGGACAGCTCCACTCTTACAGTGTTTTTACTACTCCCACTACCCCCAAGTCAACCTTCCAAGAAGGTTGATGTGTTCATCTAAACGGATGACTGAGACCCAGCTCAGGAAGACCTTTCATTCCCTGAAAATCATCCTCAAGCTTTAAGTAAATCTGTAAAAGGGTGGAGTCATCCCCGAGCCATAGTATGAACATAAGGATATCAATGAGGTAACCTCCAATATCCTCCAATATCCCTATCAAAGAAAAGCCTCCAATATCCCTGTCAACATGCACTCCCTTCTTTCTCCTCCATTTTAACCCTGAAAGCTATACTTGTATAAATGGGAGAGCCATGCTCCAAATCCAGATATTCTGTCTCAAGACGCTGTGCTCTTTTGATCCCACTGGGCTGCATGATCAACATAACTGAGTTGAGGGGAGAGTGGGAGTAGGATAAGAGCTGATGGCATTCACGTTCATGGGCTCTCCCAGGCCAAGTCTTCCAAAGCCTGTCCAGCTTGCATGGATGCATCTAGGCCCAGTGATCCCAGCTAGGCAGGTTGTGGTCAGCCTGACCCAGCACCTTGCCCCATCGATTCCAAGAGTCTATAAATGCCGAGGAGCCCTGACAATGAAGCCCTTCACAATGGAGTGCCTGCACTTTATTGAGAAAAGCCAATCCCCTCCCATCTGTCATTTGGCACTTAGCACTGTAGTTATTCTAGATGAGTGAACACTTGTGTTATATTTTCCAATAGCAAAACTGGGGTCACTGGGGTGCCTGCTGTTTTAGCCAAATCCAGATGGGGTTTTCCTATAAACAAGTGCGCATGGAATATTTATGCCGCCCGTGGCACCTGACGCCTTAATACTTAGGCCTTCTATGTAGTAGCCACTCTTCCTATAAGTCACTTTAACACACTAAGTAAATATTTTAATATAGCCATGTCATTGTTTATTATAGAATGGCTTGGGCCCAGATCTTGCCTAATGCTTGGTTAAAAAGTCAGTTTATACCATCCTTTAAAGTGAATCAAAGAATGCATAAACGCCACTCTTTTGTTACTCAGAACTTTGTTTACTTTACTTTTCTGTAAACCTTGTGAAATGCTTGCTTACAGAAAGCTGACAGATGCCAGGTTTGCTCATTAACTGGAGGTGTTTTCCAAGTCAGGAAGGTGAGGTGTGAACGTGGGAGGTGGGCTTTCTTCTCTGAGACCATCTCCCAATGTCCACTGCCCAGGGGAACTGCCTTTCTGGCCCGTAGATCTTGACCTGGGGCTATCAGGCAGAACACGAGATTGAGAAACACGAAATCCAAGACGTGGCTCCTAAATCAAACCTGTTCTCATCCTCAGAGCAAAGAAAAGGCCATTTAGACAGCTGTGTAGATGAGACATGCTTCTTAGTGCCTGTAGGCAACATGATTGTAATTTAATCACCTGTGTTGCTGATCTCTAGCCCCTCCTGTGCTTTCCTACATCACCCATTTAAGGCCCTTACCTGAAAACAGGAGGATGCTATTTGAGGTAAAAGACTTCAATTCTATCTTCCCGGCTGTGTCTTTTGCCCCTTCTTTTTGTACAGTTGCCTCTTTAATTATGCATTATTTTTCCTCTATTGTTTTTCTGTTTTCACTCCAGCCTCTTTCTCCCGTTGGCTGTTGATCTTGTTACGTACATAGAAGCCTGGTGTCCTCATTGCATTAGACGCTGGGGAGATGGCCTATTGGTGGCAGAGGTATTGGCCCCAGCTGCAAAGTCAAGTTTAACTCATGAAGCTTACATTGCAAGGCCTCTACTTACAGTGGCCCTTTCCGCCATCCTGGAGGAGGCCCTGGACGTGTGTTCACATTCTCATATGTTTTTATAAAACTTGCATCTGTAGGATATTTCAGTGACAATTACTTACAACAAACTACCTCTTTCCACACCTACTCTTCCATCATACTTCACCTCCTATAGAATGACAAGGGCATGGCCATAGGGATCTGGAGGTCTAAGGGGAGTTCATTTCATTTTAACTTCACAGCCTGTGTTTCTGTGTTTGGCATGAGTTAGGTCACTGCTTAGCTGTCCAGCTATAGGAATGGCTTCTAGGGGACCCCTGTGGGTGACTGTGCCCACTACTCTTGAAGGAGACAGTAGTAGTAGATCACCTCGAACCAGAACATGCCACCCAGAATGAGAAGATATAGATGTATGCAACCAAAGCTGGTCTATGGAAGGTTCTAAATCTTAACAGTGTAAAAAAAAAAAAAAAGAAAAGATTTCCCCAGTTCACAATAATCCTAACAAATTACATGATATTCCCAAGTGTTCCTGGAAAGCTGAAAGAAGCTTTCAGTTGTCATTAATTGAGAAGGTGTTCAAAGAAGGTACCAACAAGAAATGTAGTGAAAGTATTACAGAATCATGTTGAGCAATTATTACAATACTACACTAATTTTTGTCTCTTTGTGATATTTATTCTCATTTTTTAAATTTATTTTTTTATTAAAGGATAATTGCTTTGCACATTTTTTAAATTTATAATTTGTTGTGATTTATTTTCTCATTCTAAACAGAATCTCATGCGTGCATGGTGCATGCTCTCAATTGTGTCTAGTTTTGTCTTCTTTTCCTTAAAGAAGCTGAAAACATTATATGAGTTCAAGCCCCCAGAAACTAGATCCACCCCAGTCTAACTGGCCAAGTTCTTCCATCTCTGAGTCCAAGGCCACATTTGTGGGATGCCTGAGTCCAAAATCATTTCAGGTAGACTCGGTTTTATATAGCAAAGCTAAACCACACCACACAGTGAGTCCTGCACAAGCTTTTCTCAACCTTGCTCCATCTATCTTATAGTAAACCCAACTCTTCCTGTATGTTGACCTTAAATTCTACAGCTATTTTGTTTGTCAACATTACTGTGAAGTTTTCTCTTGTAATTTTAGTGAGAATCTGATAAAAAATGCAGAAGAGGATGTTACTTAGATATCTTCTAAAGCCAGAAGACTCAGTATACTGAACACTTAGTTGGTATATGTTCAGACACCTTCCAAAACTGTGTCCTATGTCTGGGAGTAACAGTGTTTCATAGGAAGGTGTTTTCCATTTTAACATCTCTGAAGCTGTAATGTCTCTTCCAATAGACGACATCACATCACTGCTGTCAGACCCAGGTCATGACACAGCTCTCACAGCCTGATGGTGGCGGTTTTAGTCATTAAGTTGGACTCTGGCAACCTCGTGGACTGTAGCCCACCAGGCTTCTCCGTCCATGGGATTGTCTGGGCAAGAATACTGCAGTAGGTTGCCATTTCCTTCTCCAGGGGATATTTGGGACTCCGAAATCGAACCCAGGTCTCCTGCATGCAGGTGGATTCTTTACAAACTGAGCTCTGAGAGAAGCCTCTCTCATAGTCTGCATGCACAAACTTGGCCAAAACTCCTGTATCGTCGTCCATCCAGTTGAGTTAGCAGCACGTTTGCTGATGTTACACATGTCTAATTTAATGATCTTTTAAAATATCTTCAGAAAGACTGCATTATGATTTGGCTTTGAAACCAAGTTTTTTATAGGACCAAAGGCACAGCAGTTTGGGCATACCTACATTGGGTATTAAAGAAGCATATGCTTATGGTCAGAGAAATGGGTCCCATTCCATGTTTTCTCTCAGAACAACCAACAGTCAGGCTTTGTGGAACCTAAGGAAAGAACACGGAATAGATGATGCCTGTTGTAAGCTAAATGATGCAGCTGAATGCAGGAGAAATTACCAAGTCCTCCAAGACAGGTGAAAAGTTCCCAAGCCCTGTGAGGCTGGTAGCTTATTACATCCTTCATGACTCCCGTGGAGATATCAAACACCATCATCTTATTGCCAGTGGGTTTTTGATTTTATTTATTGGTAAATAAATAAATTCACTGCCATGTGAATCAGTGGTGCCTTCCTGGTTGGTGGCTCAGATGGTAAAGAATCTGCCTGCAGAGCAAGAGAGCCAGGTTTGATCCCTGGGTCGGGAAGATCCCCTGGAGAAAGAAATGGCTAAGCAGTCCAGTATTCTTGCCTGGAGGATTCCATGGACAGAGGAGCCTGGTGGCCTACAGTCCATGGGGTCACAACCAGTGGGACACAACTGGGCGACTAACACAAATGACAGGCGTTAGGGTGGGCATGGATGATGACAGCTAAGCCATCCATGGTCCAGGGCAAAGAAGTTGAGGATGCAGGACTGGAGAGAAGCTTTGGGTCAGGCTCCTCCTCCCCCGCACCTTGGGGTCTTTCCACCCCAAATACACAAGGGGCTTGGAAGACACCTGGGCTTTCTCTTTCACTTATCTGAGAGTCAGTCTCCTTTTTAGAAGGAAAGGTACACACATTCCAAGCACTGGGCTCTCTACTGCTCCCACTCCTCTCCTCCGGGGCCCACAGGGCTCTGACGTGCAGGAAAGTACCCTGTGGTTGTCTCCTTGTTTAATCCCCTTTATCTTCAGTTCTTGGACCCTCGCGATAAACGTTTCATTCACATGGAAAGTGAGTTCTAAAGACAGAGAAGTTTATAGTTGGGCAGGTGGCAAAGAACCACATCTCCATTCGGCTTTATTGCTTCCTTTTATGTAGAACCGTGGTCTCCGGGCTTCTCAAAAATGCTTAACACTTATCCTCTCTGGCTAGTTCAAAGCTGTTTAAGCAGGCAGAACAGTTATTTAACAATGTGATGTTCAATGTGGTTTCCTCACAGATGTTCCCAGAGGAAATCTCAGGATGACCTTCATCTCAAAATTCTGCTGCTGACCTCCAAGTTGAGCTTTAAGATGTGCTGAGCAGTGGAAAGTCTGCCTGCCCATCTTCTCCCTCTCTCATTGGCCACATTGCTTTTCTCTACTTTTCTTTCCTCATTCCCCTCTTCCTGCCCTTCTGCCTCTTTCTGGAAACTGAAAGCTCAATTTGGAGGCAGTGCACCTGGGAAATGGGCAGAGAAGGAAGCAGAGATGTTTTGACTCATAATGAGAAAGTGTGTGTGCATCTCTAGATAAGATGTTTATGTAATGGGAGTAAATGCCTATGTACACTTACTGTTTAATAAAAATAATACATACTAAATATACAAATTATACAGTATAACATAGTGTTTATAAATTATAAATATATTTATTATTAAAAATTCATGCAGGGGGAATGTATACACATTTTCATTATATATAATGAGAATAGATATATACATTCTAACTTGTTTATATATGTAGAGAGAGAATATATATGTAGAGAGAACATGTAGAGATAATATGTATTTATATGTAACACATATAATACACTCTTGTGTAAATGAGAATATATATACATTTTCCCTTGGAATAAGAATGTAATACCAGCTTGACATAATCACCTTTTTGGTCATGAATCCGGGGTTTGCATTTCTCCAGCGGGTGGGGTAGAAAAAGTTAAGGATCATCATCTCGTGTACAGTTAATCTGCTCATTGTGTAACTTGTAAACTGCCTGCGATCCCCCAGTCCTTCCAGGGCCTTAATCCACAGCAGAGAGCTGGCCGGGCGGCCTGGCTCACCCCTCCCCTGTGGCACCCTTGTAGGACAATTCTCTCTAAGCCCAGAGAACGTGTTACTTGGCATAAAGCAGATGCCTCCTTCCAGCTAAACCGTCCTCAAGACGTGCTGCCAAACAAGATCATCAAGTTCTTTCATCACTGTTTCAGGCGCGGAGGGACGGGCTGGGGCCTGGCCAGGGGCATGCAAAGAAGGACAGCTGAGCTCGGCTCCAAGGGCCTCTTCTGAACTGAGGGGAGTGTTGGGGGCCCCTGCTTTCCTACTCTTCCCGTGTCCTCGCTATCTCCTCCAGCTTTTCAGGATCCTTTCTCCTTCTGCACCTGCCCTTGTACTAGCTCTCGGCAGCTTCTTCTGTGTGTGTAAGAATTTGCCAGTCTTTTATAAGAACCCTTCCTTCCCCGCCCCACCACACTCATCTCCCCATTTCAGCATCTCTGTCCCGGGTCCCACCCCTGCACGTGGAACCAGGTGTGCTGCTCTGTGGACAAAGGCTATTAAGGTGTTCAGTGTGTTACCCTCCCAGGTGAGGAATGTCTGGTTTTCCATAGAGAACAGGTTTCAATCTTAATTCCCTTGAGCCATACCACATGCGAACCTCTACCTGAACCATGTTTAAAAGCATGACCCAGGATCTGAGAGTTGTGGCTTCGGCCGATCTCTCCAGCACAGCTCACTAGCTCCAGGATCTGAGGCATTTGTTCATTCACTCCACCACAAAGTTTTGAGCATGAACTACCTGTGAGTTTCTGTCCCAGCCAGTGTGGATACGGAGATTTGCAAAACAAAATACCTGCTCTCCTAGATCTTAAATTCCATGGGAAAGGCGGGCAATTCAACAAAACCTCATATAGTTTTTCAATTCTCTAGGCATTTGCTTTTGCATGAGTTAAGTGTGAATAATAATGTTTCCTTCCTAATGATGTTGTCGGCATTGGATAAGAATGCAATTATACTCTAATTAAAAAAAATCAGAAAAAAAGAACAAAGCAAAGAATGTAGCACAGTAACATTGTAAATCAACTATACTTCAATTAAAGAAATAAAAGAATGTAACATCTTGCATTTGGTAAATATTCTGCTGCATTAGCTAAATACAGTGATTTGTAGCAACATAGTCACTATTTGGTGATTATCATCTGCAGGGATGGGTGCATAGCCCTGAAGGGAACTTTGAGGACTTGTGATAGCTCTTGCTCTGTGTGTCCAGTAAGTTTCCATTTCTCTTCCAATAATAGTCTGTCCCCACCTTGACCATGTTATGTGGTCTAGTATTCCATCCTTCTAGCACCTGTGCTTAGTCGCTCAGTCATGTCTGACTCTTTGTGACCCTATGGACTGCAGCCTGCCAGGCTTCTCTGTCCATGGAGATCCCCAGGCACAGAGGAGCGGGTTGCCTTGCCCTCCTCCAGGGCATCTTCCCAACCCAGGAATCAAATCCAGGTTCCCATATTGCAGGTGGATTCTTTAGTGACTGAGTCACCAGGGAAGCCCAAGAATAGTGGAGTAGGTAGACTATCCCTTCTCCAGGGGATCTTCCTGACCAGAGAAATGGAACCAGGGTCTCCTGCATTGCAGGCAGATCCCAGCAGCTGGGATTGGCTCAAGAGTTGAGCACGTGACTCAGGCACAGCCAATCTGAGTCCTCTCAGACCCACACGCTAACTGTGAGCGAAAGAGCTTTTTCCCTTCAGGAAATTCTGACTTAGGAGCTACTCAGGAACCTGTCGGTAGAGAACCCCTCTCTGCAGGAGAGAATGAGGTCAACCTGTGGGAAAAAAGCAATTGTGAGGAAAAAAAAGACATCGTTAATAATATTGGAACTCCATCCTGCACAAACATTTAATGCTTGCTAGTAACCCTTGAGGTAACTGCTGATGTTACCCATCCTCGTTTTATTTATTTAGTTTTGGCCATGCTGCACAATTTTCAGGATCTTAGTTCCCTGACCAGGAATCAAACCTATGCTCAAGGGCAGTGAAAGCCCTGAGTTCTAATCACCAAACTGCCAGGAAATCCCCATCTCATAAAAATTTTTAAGATGAAGAAACTGGGCACAGAAAGGTTCAGTAACTGTCCAGAGTCACACTGTTGCTAAGTAACAGGACCAGCTGCTGAATAAGAACCCTGGCCCCAGGATCTACACACTCAACCAGCATCTCTCTCTTTCCTGGCCCTTTAGAGTCAGAGTCCCAAGGTCCAGATGTTGGTTCCTCAGCCTTTCCTTTGATTTATGAGTAACAAGAAATCCCTTCCCAGGCACATGAGATCATCTGTATCTGCACTTGAACCATCTATACCTTTATCTATTATTTTAATTCTACACATAGTTTTGTGGGTTTTTTCCAGTTGAGTCAATGCTAAGAGATAAGTATGGATAGTTGGAATCCATCTAGAATTACCTTTTAAATTGACTTTGACCTTCCTAGTACTATGACCTAGGACTGAGTTCCTTACATAGAAACTACCTTAGAACTGCAAGTCATTTGAGGGTTTTTTTTTTTATTATATTGATGCTTACTTAGCATTTTTGTTGGAGAAGGAAATGAATAGCCCACTCCAGTAAAATCTCATGGACAGAGGAGCCTCGTGGGCTACAGTCCATGGGGTCACAAGGAGTCAGACACAACTGAGCTACTAAGCATACACACTTAGCATTCATGTTATTTGTATAACATTGTTTGTAAACTGTATTAATATAAAATTTTCAGTATAAATCATTACTTGTGGGCTCATCAACTTGATCCATAGATAAAATTGCATTTTATTTTTTTTTTAAAGTATGAGCAAACAAACATTTTATTAGTATTTTAGGAGAAGGTTTATAGTTTCAGAAGAAACACTGAATTTTTTTTTTTCAAACAATAGGAAAAGTCAAAAAAAAAAGAAGAATGCATTGTCTTGGAAGAACAGAACAGGTCTCTTCAGCAAGTAATGGGCCAGTTCAGATTGGAGGAACTAGTGAAGCAAGTCACATACAGGAAGTTCTGATTTATCCAGTTTCAGGAATAACACAAATCTCTTCTTGTCTAGCTGTGTAAGGCTCCAAATGGGCCATCCCAGCTTAAAACGGGTAACACGCTCATAAACAGAGCTTCCAGGGTCCCATCTAGTGTGAACGCAGGGGTGGCTCACTCTCCGGGAGGCTGCATCTGTTTACAGAATTCATCAAACTGCTGCTGCTCCAGTTCTGTCATGACTCTGTTGAGGGCATAGATCTTCCAATGCAGGGGATATGGTTCAATCCCTGGTTGGGAAGTTAAGGTCCCACATGCGGGGCAACTAAGCCCATACACCGCAACTACTGAGCCTGTTCACTCCAGAGTCCATGCTCTCTGCTCTCTGTCTCTGCTTCAGCTCCTGCTGGGCTGATTTCTGCTTGGCCTTCTCGATTCTGCTGACAGGCTCTTTAACTTTGGGTTTTTCTTTACATCCAGGTGGATCCATGACTTGATTTCTGTATACTTCTTAGTCAACTCTAACCCGGACGGTACAGAGGAAGGCTGATCTCCGGGCCTAAAATTGCATTTTAAACTTAAGAACTTGCTCCCATTTGTGAGACTCTCCAGTGAAGTGTCCCCTTCATGTTTGAACTGTATGAGAGTCTCAGTCCAAAGGGGTAACTTCTGCTTCTCAGTGAGAGGCTTGGAGAACTCTAGAATTTTCTGACTGTTGTGTCATCCTACTAGAGAAACTCCATTGGAAACCGGTCCTGCCTAATTTGATGAGTCTCATACTTTGACCACCTGATGCAAAGAGCCAACTCATTGAAAAGTACCCTGATGCTGGGAAAGATTGAGGGCAGGAAGAGAAGGGTGTGACAAAGGATGAGATGGGTGGCATCACCGACTCAATGGACACAAGTTTGAGCAAACTTCAGGAGATGGTGAAGAACAGGGAAGCATGGCATGCTGCAGACATGGGTTTGTGGAGTTGGACATGACTTAATGACTGAACAACAACAATCCCCTTTAGAATGATAGCTTGCTAGTCTATATCACTACACCAGCTGAAATATTTTTTTCTTTTCATGTGTAAGTTCCTAAGATTCTGGTTTCTTTTAATTTATTGGGTATGATCCAGTCTTTGTTTCCAAAGCCCTGATGTCATTGCCAAGGTGACTGGTTCCAAAGGGGCTTCATATTAGACCAGAATCAGACATCCTTGGTCATTTGTGCCCTTTATGGCCAAGAGATCTTGGTTCATTCAGTTTAGGGCTCCAAGAAGGAGGGAGTGCCTGGTCATGAAATCTATTGCCCATTTGTAGAGACAAGCTAAGTGGAACTCTGGGGAAACCTGGCAGCTATTATGGGAGAAGAAAACGTTTGTCATATCCCTGAAGATCAACATTAGTTAATCCCACTTACTTGGTCTGAAAGTGAAAGTACTTGGACTAAAAGAAATGTTCTGTGTTTGTACAAGGACACTGATGTTAAAAAAAAAAAAAAAAAGAAAAAAGGAGGCTCATGTCCTTGAAGCTATAGGCTATGTAAGGTGCTCTGCCCATTGTCCACATTTCTAGGACCTGGGAAGAATAGACATCAATGTGTGCTCTGTGAGTCATGTACAAAATGAAGTTATTACAAACCAGAAATAGCCACTGATGTGGAAAACAGACATGATTATGGGGAGGGGACGAGGGAGGGATAACTTGAGAGATTGGGACTGACCTATACACACTACTCTACATAAAATAGATAGCTAGTAAGAACCTGCTGTATAGCACAGGGAACTCTACTCAATGCTCTGTGATGACCTGTATGGGAAAAGAACATAAAAATGAGTGGGTATATGTGTAACTGATTCACTTTGCAATGCAGAAGAAAGTAACACAACGTTTTAAATCAACTATAGTCCAATAAAAAATTCAGAAAGTCTATGGATCCCCTACAGAGAAGGAAACTTGTCCCAGTACCTGAGGGAAGAGTCCTGGTGGATCAGAGATGTCTGCTTCAGGAGAGCTGTGTGAAGATCCTCGGGCTAGGATGAGAAGGGGCCTGTATTGCTTAACAAGAAGAATATGATGTGCCAAGCCTCACCCGTCCCTCCATTGCAGCTGCAGGATCAGAAGCGAATGAATAAATGCCACATCTGAAAGGAAGCCAAAGGACATTGTCGTTAGGATGAACTTCAAGGTACAACAATGGGAAGTTCTCCATGCATTCATGATGTTTTCAGTATGCAGAAGTAACTTGCTGCTAACCCCTTTGAACATTTAAGAAAGCTGTAAAGTGGCCTCAGTAAACAGAAAGGAGTCTCTTCCAGCATTCACAGTGATTTCAAAGGCCTGTCCGTAGGCCACTTTCTAATCACTCAACACTGGGCTTTCTGTACAAAAGAAAGAAAGAAAAAACTTGTATAAAAATGCAGACTTAGCACTTAGGGTGACAGTGGGACAAAGTTTGCACAGAATATGCTGCTCATGCCTCTTAACATGAGGAAGATTCTGTGGTCTCAGAGATCTGTGTATCCTAAGGCAAAGGGTGTGAGAAAACAATGCAGCCCAGCAAATTCAGAAATACATCACAGGCGTGTGTTTATAATCTGAAAGACCTTTTTGTTTATTTTTGCTTTTATTACCATTATTCTGGGAGATAGATGGGAAGAGATGCTACTGTGATTTATGTCAGAGAGTGCTCAGCCTATCTTTTTCTCTAGGAGTTCTATAGTGTCAGGGCTCACATTTAGGTCTTTAATCCATTTTGAGCTTATTTTTGTGTATGGAGTTAATGAATGATCTAATTTTGTTTTTTAACATGTGACTGTGCTATTTTCCCAGCACCATTCGTTGAAGAGACTGTGAAAGACATTTTCAAATTTGTGATAAGACATTCCATTTGAAAGTATAAAGCTTTTTTTTTATAAGAACTGGGTCAAGTAGAAGGGCAGAAAGTTGCATTCTTTGGTTTTAAAAGGCATAGTTATTCACTTGCTTATTTAAACATTATTAAGCAGCAACTAAGCTCAACTCACTTTGCCAAATACTAGGATTAACAATGGAATACTATTCAGCCATAAAAAAGAATGAAATCATATGCCATTTGCAGCAACATGGGTGCAACTGGACATTATCACACTAAGTGAAGTATGTCAGAAAGCGACAAAGACCATATGAAATCACTTATATGCAGAGTCTAAGATAGGGCACAAAATGAACCTATCTAGGAAACAGAAATAGAATCATGGACATAGAGAAGAGATTTGCGGTTGCCAAGAGGGTGAGAGGTTGGGGTTAGCAGATGTAAGCTTTTATATATAGAATGGATAAATAACATGATACTGATAAACTTATTTGCAGGGCAGGAACAGAGACAGATGTAGAGAACAGACTTGTGGACATGGCAGCAGAGGGGAGGGTGGGACATACTGGGAGATTAGAACTGACATGTATACAATGCCGTGTCTAAAATGGATAGCTAGTGGGAAGTTGCTGTATAGCACAGGGAGCTCAGCTCCGCGCTCTGTGACAACCGAGAGGGTTGGGATGGAGGGAGTGGGATGGATGCTCAAGAGGAAGGGGGTCTATGTATACTTATAGTCAATTCATGCTGTTGTATAGCAGAAATTAACACAACTTTATAAAGCAATTATCTTGAAGGATTAGTTGAAGCTAATTTTTTTTAAGGACCTACTGTAGAGCACAGGGACCTACACTAAATATCCTGTGATAAACCATAGTGGAGAAGAATATTTTAAAAAAGAGTGCATATATACATATATAATGGAGTCACTTGGCTATACAGCAATAATTCACACATTATAAATCAACTGTACTTCAGTTAAAAAATAATTCTTAAAATTGGCTTTTACCACTAAACAAAAAGCAAATGGAAGAGATTTTCATAGGCAGAGCATTCTAATGGGAAGTCATCTGGCAAAAGAATAAAGAAAGAAGTAAAATTGTTGTTGAAATACATTGTGAATTGCATGGCTAGACCAAGACGGTGCAAACACAATTTAAAAATGGGCACAGACGCCAAGTATTATCATGATGGAAGCATCTCTTTGTGCAACTGATGAACATTAGATTTCATTTAAAAACACTGAATACCTAATACATTTCCCCCCATTTTTAGTTGCGGCAAAGTATATGTAAGATGGGGTTTCCCTTGTGGCTCAATGGTAAAGCATCTGCTTGAAATGCAGAAGACACAGGAGATGTGGGTTCAATCCCTGGGTTGGGAAGATCCCCTGAAGGAGGGAATGGCAACCCACTCCAGTATTCTTGCCTGGGAAATCCCATGGACAGAGAGCTTGGTGGGCTACAGTCCAAAGGGTTGCAAAGAGTTGGACATGACTGAGCTACTGAGCACAAACACACACATACATAAAATGTATCACTATAGTTATGTTTAACTGTACACTTCAGTGGTATTAAAGATTCCTGTTTTTGTGAACCATCTCCAGAACTCCTTTCATCTTGCAAAACAAATTCTATCTCCTTTAAATAATAACTCTCCATTCCCTGTTCTCCTAAACCCCTGGGAACCACCATCCTATTTTCTGTCTCTAGGAATTTGAATAGTTTAAGTATTGTATCTAAGTGAAATAATACCATTTGTCTTTTGTGACTGGCCTGTTTCACTGAGAATATTGTCCTCAAGGTTCATCCACTGTAGCAGTAATAGCTGTCAGAATTTCTTTCCTTTTTTTAAGGCTGGATAACACTCCACTGTATGTATAGACCACATTGTTCTTTATCCATCTGTCAGCGGACACTTGCGTTGTTACCATGTTTTTGCTACTGTGAATGAGGCTGCTATGAATATCAGTGTACAACTATCTCTGAGAACCTGCTTTCAGTTGTTTGTTTTTTTTTTTTTGCATTTATACCCAGAAGTAGAATGTCTGGATAACATGGTCAATCTAGTTTTTAATTTTTGGGGGGAACTACCATAATATTTTCCACAATGGCTATGCTATTTTACATTTCTACCAATGGTGCACAAGGGCACCGTGTGTGTGTGTGTGCTCAGTTGTGTCGGACTCATTTGTGACCCCATCAGCTATAGCCCACCAAGCTCATTGACTATAGCCCACCAAGCTCCTCTGTCCATGGGATTTTCCAAGCAAGAATATTGGAGTGGGTTGCCATTCCCTCCTCCGGGGGATCTTCCTGACCCAGGGGTTGAACCTGCACCTCTTGCATCTCCTGCACTGGCCGGGGGGTTCTTTACCAGCTGAGCCACTGGGGAAGTCCCACAGGGGCTCCAACCAAATGCATTTTGAACTGTGTTGCTAACAGTAAGGATACAAAGTTAGTAGCAAGTAATTCATATTACAAATATATATTAAGCAATATCATACTGAAGATTCTGTCCTAAGCATCGCCTAGCACACCAGAACCTCTTTTAACAAGGAGAAAGTAATTGTCAATATGGAAGTCATGAATAATTTAGGAAAAATAGCCAATGTGTACTCAAAACCTCTAATACTGTACAAAATGATGTATTTCTTCATTTATAATATGAGCCAAGAAACATTGATTTTGAAAGTTGAAGGGAAAAGTGGATGGAATTCTTCCTGGGTACACAGGGCAAATCTTTTTAAACATTTAATCACATATTTTTATTTATAGTTCACCTTGTTCTAGAAAGGTTTTGAGAAAATTTACAAGAATACATGTACAGAAATAAAGACTAGAAATAAAAATAGAAAATTAGAACCATGGAAATAAGGACACAAAGATGACAAACATAAGTTAACCCATGTGTTCTAGTGATACTTTGAATTTAGGTGTTCGTTTAGCTGATTAAAAAAAGAAGCCACAATTTGTTACCTAGTTGCTATTACCAGATATCAGAGGAACACTGAATTCTAAAACTCAGTTGCTCAAAATGTGGTTATTGGACCAGCAGCAATGGCATCAATGGGGAGATTGTTAGAAATGAAAAATATCAAGGCAACCCAAGACTTACTGGAAGAGAATTCTCATTTTTAAAGATCCCAGGTGGTTCATGTAAACATCTGAGTTTGAGGAGTCCTATTCTGAAAGTCCTATTCTAAAAGAGCAGAGACATCAGTTTGCCAACAAAGGTTGGTATAATCAAAGCTAAGGTTTTTCCAGCTGTCACGCACAGATATGAGTGTTGGACCATAAAGAAGGCTGAGAACCGAAGAACCCATGCTTTCGAACTGTGCTGGAGAAGACTCTTGAGAGTCACTTGGACAGCAAGGAAATCAGACCAGTCAATCCTAAAGGCGATCAACTCTGAATATTCATTGAAAGGACTGATGCTGAAGATGAAGCTCCGATACTTTGGCCACCTGATGTGAGGAGCCTGCTCATTGGAAAAGACCCTGATGCTGGGAAAGATTGAAGGCAAAAGGAGAAGGGGGTGGCAGAAGATGAGATGGTTAGACAGCATCACTGACTCAACCAACATGAATTTGAGCAAACTCCAGGAGATAGTAGAGAACAGAAGAGCCTGGTGTGCTATAGTCCATGGGGTCGCAAAGAGTCAGACACAACTGAGCAAATGAGCAGCCAGAAAGTGATAGACATTGAAGAAGCCCTGACAGCCAGGACCTCAGAATGTTACTGTACCTGGAAGTAGGGCCTTTAAAGAGGCGAATGAGGTTAAAATGAGGCCATTAGGGTGGGTCCTGCTCCGATCTGACTGGGGTGTCCTCATAAGACCAGGGAATCTGGACACACAGAGGAAAGCCTACGTGAGGACAGTGAGAAGGCAGCATCCTGTAAACCAAGGAGAGGGGCCCCAGAAGAAACCGAATCTGCCAACACCTTGATCTGAGGCTTCTAATCTCCAGAACTGCAGAAAAATTGATTGCCGAAGCTGTCCAGTCTCTGGTATTTTGTTACAGTACCCCTAGCAAACACAGACAAGAAGAGGCATTTCAACAAAGGGGATACAGAAAGCAGAAAAGCATATGAAAAGGTGTCCACATGACTAGCCACTAAGGAAATGTCAGCTAAAACTATGATGAAACAACAACACCTGTTACAACAGCTAAAAGAAAAAGTATCGAAAACACAAAATGCTGGTGAAGATGTGGAGAATCTGGATCTCTTCCTCTTCGCTGGTGGGAATGTAAGCTGTGACAGCTGCTGGACAGTGTGCTGGCTCTCACCAGAGTAAACACCCACTCAGCATGCAGCCCAGCCATCTTACTCCTGGACATTCATCCCAGAGAAATAAAAGCTTCACTCAAGGACCTGTACACCAATGTTCATAGCAGCTTTATTCATAAAATCCAAAAACGTTCTTCAACAAGGGAATGGTTAAAGAAACTCTGGTACATTTAAATAATGGAATACTAGTCAGTGATAGAAAGAAGGGGAACAGGGACTTCCCTGGTGGTCTGGTGGCTGGGACTCTGCACTCTTAATGCAAGGGCCCCAGGTTCAATCCCTGGTCAGGGAACTAGATCTCACATGCCACAGTGAAGATTGAAGATCCAGAGTGCTACAACTAAGACCCAGTGCAGCCAAATAAATATTTTTAAAAAGAAGAAAGGGAACATTGTAGATGCATCTCGTGAGCTTGTGCTTACTGAGAAGTGCCAGTCTTAAAAGGTGGCATACGTTCCTTTTACGAAGCATTCTTTAAAGGACAAAACTATAAGGACGGAGAATACGTGTGATTTCTAAGAAATTGAGCAGGGACTGGGTGGGGTCAGCAAGGGGCAAAGTAAGGCAGTTCCTTTGTGGTGACTGAACCATCCTGTGCACCGATTACGATGGTGATCACACACATCTACACGTGGGTTCCCACTGCATAGACACACACATATGTGTGCAGGTAAAAGCTGGCGATAATTGAATAGCATCTGCAGTCCAGTTAACAGTATTATACCAATGTCAGTTTCCTGGTTTCAATATTGTACTGTTAGCTGAAAGAAAAGTGTACAGTGTCAGAGCTGTCAGTTTGTCTTAGCCGGGGCCTTTGTTGTTGTTTTAGTCTCTGAGTCATGTCTGACTCTTTTGTGACCCCGTAGACTGCAGCCCACCAGGCTGCTTTGTCCATGGGATTTCCCAGGCAGGAATACTGGAGTGGGTTGCCATTTTCTTCTCCAGGGGATCTTCCTGACCCAGGGATCAAACCCATGGTTCCTGCATTGGCAGGTGGGTTCTTTACCATCTGAGCCACCAGGAAAGCCCCTCTGAGGCCTTAGTGAGAACCATAGCCTGGAAGATAGCCTCTCAGTAGCTTGAGGGAACTGTTCCAAAGAGGTAGAGGGATAAGCCAGTTTATATGTGATTTTTTTGGGGGTGGGAGGGACGGGGCTAGGGAATATGTCATGGCTAAAAATTAATACTGGTCAGAAAGAACTGACATCTCAGTGCTTTTAGTGCTTTTCTGTGTATGGGAACATAAGGAAGGCTGAGCGCTGAAAAATTAATGCTTTGGAATTGTGGTGCTGGAGAATACTCTTGAGAGTCCCTTGGACAGCAAGAAAATCAAAGCAGTCAATACTAAAGGGAATAAACCCTGAATATTCATTGGAAAGACTGATGCTGAAGCTCCAATACTTTGGGCCACCTAATGTGAAGAGCCGACTCATTGGAAAAGACCTTAATGCTGGGAAAGATTAAGGGCAGGAGAAGAAGGGAGTGGCAGAGCATGAGATGTTTAGATAGCATCTCTGACTCAGTGGACATGAATCTGAGCAAACTACGGGAAATAGCAAAGGATAGAGGATCCTGACTGTAGCCCATGGGGTCACAAAGAGTTGGACACAACTTAGTGACTGAACAAAAACAGCAATGTATGGGAATATGCAAGAACTGTTAGAACTGGACATGGAACCACAGACTGGTTCCAAATAGGAAAATATACATCAAGGCTGTATATTGTCACTCTGCTTATTTAATTTATATGCAGAGTACATCATGAGAAACACTGGGCTGGAAGAAGCACAAACTGGAATCAGATTGCCGGGAGAAATATCAATAACCTCAGATATGCAGACAACACCACCCTTATGGCAGAAAGCGAAGAGGAACTAAAAAGCCTCTTGATGAAAGTGAAAGAGGAGAGTAAAAAGGTTGGCTTAAAGCTCAACATTCAGAAAACTAAGATCATGCATCTGGTCCCTTCACTTCATAGCAAATAGATGGGGAAACAGTGGAAACAGTGTCAGACTTTATTTTGGGGGGCTCCAAAATCACTGAAGATGGTGATTGCAGCCATGAAATTAAAAGACGCTTATTCCTTGGAAGGAAAGTTATGACCAACCTAGAGAGCATATTGAAAAGCAGAGACATTACTTTGCCAACAAAGGTCCATCTAGTCAAGGCTATGGTTTTTTCAGTAGTCATGTATGGATGTGAGAGTTGGACGGTGAAGAAAGCTAAGTGCCGAAGAATTGTTGCTTTTGAACTGTGGCGTTGGAAAAGACTCTTGAGAGTCCCTTGAACTGCAAGAAGATCCAACAAGTCAATCCTAAAGGAGATCAGTCTTGGGTGTTCATTGGAAGGACTGATGTTGAAGCTGAAACTCCAATACTTTGGCCACCTCATATGAAGAGTTGATTCATTGGAAAAGACTCTAATGTGCTGGTAAGGATTGAGGGCAGGAGGAGAAGGGGACGACAGAGGATGAGATGGCTGGATGGCATCACTGACTCAGTGGACATGGGTTTGGGTAAACTCCGGGAGTTGGTGATGGACAGGGAGGCCTGGCATTCTGTGATTCATCAGGTCGCAAAGAGTTGGACACGACTGAGCGATTGAACTGAACTGAATTGAGTTTATTAAAATGGTTACTGAAATACTCATCTAACTATCGAAGGGGCCTGCTTGTCCTAAACAAAGAGCCTCCTGTTATTGTCTTAATTTGCTGTGACTGAAGCTGAGTGCAGCCGGTCAGTGAATGCGGTGGGTCTCCTGCATTGTGGGTAGATTCTTTACTGTCTGAGCCACCAGGGAAGCCTATACATATATATCACTATTCTTTTTCATATTCTTTCCGGCATTGTACTTTTCTAACTGTTGACAGTGTATTGCATTTTATTTAAAGCTACCCCAGTTAGATAGGTTAGGCAGTTAAATTGCCCATATCAAGGATTTCTTTAGACACAGCAGGAAATAAACACTCAGGAAAATCATTGCATTTTGAAGCAAAGCACCTTTTCATCTCTGGTTGTCAGTGTGGATTCAGGGTTACTTGAGTGTTCAATCTTATTGACGTGACTTACAGGGTCAGCAAGTCCTTTCAAATATAATCGCTTCCTTTATAAGCAAATCCTCATTTCTGTGTCTGAGAATTCGAAATTTCCTTGGTATTTTGATCATCCCATGATTAGAGAGAAAGCACTGTAATAAACTTATTAATTCTGTTTCACGACACTTTCTGATTTGATAAACAAGGCTGATCAACTCACCATTTATTCACATTTTAGTTTAAAGCTTGAGAAATTATGAAATACTCAGCTCAGTCCTTTCCCTCTTGGTATTTTCAGAAACCACATCTCCACTTGGGTGACAGCATGCAGCTTCCTTTTTAATAAATACCCTCCTTAGACCAAATATATGGAATTTACTTGAAAGTTTCCTCTAAACCCATGGTGGGGAGAGATGGCTCCAGACCATGTCTTAGCAGCCGTCCCTGATGGCCCTTTGCCTAGAGTTCTGTGACTCAAGAGTCCCTGTTTATTGGAAACTGGTTTCTGGATCTATTCACCCAGATGCCACCGCCAGCCTGGCAGGGTTTACCAGGTGGAAGGGAGCAAATTTTCCATATTGCAAGACCTTGTCCCAGCCTTCCAGTTCAGGAATCTCATTGTTTAGCCAATACCTGAAGTCAGAACCTTTTGGAAGATAAATATTTAATCTTTTGGCTCTCTATCACACACTGTCAAGGGCTACCCAACAATCTCTTTAAAAATAGATGCTAGGTATCTTGGTAGAACTGGACAGATATCAAAATGAGTGAGCATTTTACGTCTGTGGTTTAAACATCTGAAAAAGAACAGGTCATGTAACTGGGAACTTCAATGAGGGTTCCTGACTATTCTCTCTGGCTAAGTTTTGGAACTACTGTAATGCAGGAGAAGGAAGAAAGGGGTGCTCAGTCATGTCCCACTCCTTGTGAGCCTGTGAACTGTAGCCCACCAGGCTCCTCTGTCCATGGGACTTTTTCAGGCAAGAATACTGGAGTGGGTTGTCATTTCTTACTCCAGGGGATCTTCCTGACCCAGGGATCGAACCTGTGTCTCTTGCATCTCCTGCATCAGTGGGTGGATTCTTTACCACTAGTAGCACCTGGGAGGCCTGTGGTGCAGCAGAAGCACAGAGCTAAATCTCAGATTACATGGGTCCTAGTGATGGAATTCTAGCTCTGCTTGGTCATTTCACCACAGTTATGTATATAACCATGTTATGTATATTTCCTGTTGAGTTTTCATTGAGAAAGGTATAATTTTATTTAAAGTAGAATCAACTGCTTAGCTTTAACTGCCTTGAAACAAAACTGCTGACATGTGCCATCACCCCCTTGCCCCACCTCCTCTCCCTACCTTTGCCCTTTCCCTGTTCTCCTCACCATCCCTTCTCCCTCATCTCTTTCCTCTCTCTAATTTGACTAGTATTTGGCTAATTGTTAGTAGAGTTAGTAGAGCTGAACTATTTTCCCCATTGTTTCATGGCCCTCTGGTTTATCTCCTCCGTGAATTATCAAATTACTTTTTTCTTCTATATACAAGAGGAAATAGAAACCCCTGCCTCTTTTTCTATCTTTATCTTTCAATATGTTTCTTTTTGGTGTTCATGTTTTTCTTCTAAAAGCAAAAAAATATTTTATTTTGATATTTTTAACTCCACTTTTAAAAGAAGATTTTTATTCAATTATACTTATTGTGGTTATTGATAAGCCTGAGTTTATTTCTGGCATTTTATTCCATGTTTTTTAATTTGCTGCATATCTTTTCTTACTTTGAAGGATTGAATAAATTTTATCCATTCTAGTTTCCCCTCAGAAATTTAGGGTTTTTTTTTTTAGTGTGACCTTTTTTTTTTCCCCAATAAACAATACATGTAAAGCATCAACATCTTTTTAACACTTTCTGAAGTTGACGGCCCTTGCTCTCCTTCCAGCCCCAAAGTGGGGTCAGCCCTGGGCATGTATGGGAAGAGAGTAACTACTTACATGGTACAGGGGGACCTGGGACCCTCCCATGGGACGGTGCAGAGGAAGAGAGTTGGGCCTGACTTATGTCTCCATCTGTTCTGGGCTGGCAAGAGCCTTAGTGAGAGATGTGCTCAGCGGCCCAGCCGTGCTTACGATTTGTAAATAAAGTCAAACAGTGACAAGCAAACAGTGTGTGGTGTGTCTTCTGCCCAAAATCAACCCCAGAACCAGTGCCAATCGGGTGTGTTAGGAAAGCATATGTCTCCGAGGTCAGCCTAGAATTCCCGTTTAAAAGTCAAGGACCCGGGTCTTCACTTTGAAAATGAAACTGCTCGCTGTGCAAAGCGGGCCGAACGTAAATAATGCGTCAGCCCAGTGGAGAGGCCTCTCCGATGCTGGTGGTCTCGGAGCACTCACTGTCTGGCATTTCATGTTACATTTCAAAACCAGGATCATCCCGGGCCACATAAATCTGTCACTTTAGCTGAATTTGTACATCACCAAATCCCGGACTAATTTTTCAAAGATTATCCTCTGCTGCAGTGAAGTCTGGATGCTCGGATCCAATGGGCTTTCCAGGGTTGTCACATCACCCACGTCGCAGCTTGTATTTTTTTATTATGTGAATGAAAATTCCCCAGGAATGTTGAACAGAGTTCAACGTTCCTAATACTTCATAGAATATTTAGGCAACCAAATTATACTGGACGTGTCTGTAAAACTCCTTTCTCCTGAATCCACCCAAGGGAAGGCATGCCTGCTCCAGGTTGGTTACCATGGTTACCTTGACAGTGATTACAGAGCAGGAATCATCTACCCACCCCCCAACTTTTGAGCTCCTTTCTGTGCTTCTTCTTGGAAGCTCAGGTTCTCTTAAATTTCCCTATGGTCCATCCTTTTGATTTTATTCTTTTCCCTTCCTCCTCCACTTAGAAGTCTGGGTTCCCCAGAATCTGTTATTAGCTATTCTATTTTTAAAATAAATTCCATTATTAAAGTTATTTTATTAAAGCATTGCATTTTGAGCATATCAATATTCTGAGTAAGTGCTTAATTTTTAAAGAGAATTAAGAAATTTTCCAGTGCTCCACACCTGCTTTTTGTTTCTCTTCCCCTGGTCCTCCCATCACTATGTAAATAAACTACTTCTTCAGTAACCTGACTAAAACAAGTTTCTTTAGCTCATATTCAAGTCTCGCTACTTGCCCTCTTTCCACACAGATTGCAGACCCCAGAAAATCCACCCCAAGCATGTTATGGTGGTGTGTCTCACGTATTTCCATAAATAAGTCAACCATCTTGTTAGGTACCATCTTCAGCTTGCTTTTCCTTCCTGTTCTCCTTCCTAGTCCCATTTCTGCCTGCCCTGGCTACCAGGTACTTCTGTCTCCTATTGGGTTCCTTTGTCTTCTGCCCATCATCTGCTGAACATCATTGTTTCTCCTGAGTACAACCTCAGTACTTGCCATCCTACCAAGCACAAGCATCTCCTGCTAACCATCACTTTCTCCATCTTCAGCGTGCCAGCACTTCCTAGGATGTGTAATGAAGTAGACTGTGTATTATAATAGTCAGTTGTGCTGTATTCTCTTAAAAGGTTTCATTGAACTGGCTCATTCTGTTTTCATTTATTGTCCTCTCTTTAACAAAGGACTCAGACTTGGAGCAAATGGTCCATTTGGTTCGGCAGAGTAAAAGAGTAAAAAAAAAAAACTCAGAATGGTCCTGCTTCTATATTGACTTGAAACTTTAAGAAGCTTATTCAAAAAATCCCATATCACAGGGTTTTCTTTATCTTAGAATAAACTCACTCAAGGGGTTCTACCTTTCCACAGGCAAATTGACATCTGGTTGACCCAAAAGAATGTTCAAACACACATAAACCTTGGGAGTTCATAAAGCTGAGGCTGAAACTGAGACAGTCTGTACCTCTAATCAATGAAAATTTTAAACTCTATGTGTTTTCAAATGTATTATGAACCCAGAGAACTTTACTCAATATTCTGTAATGACCTGTATGGGAGAAGAATCTAAAAAAGAGTGGATCTATGTATAACTGATTCACCTTGCTATATATCTGAAGCTAACACAACACTGTAAATCAACTATACTCCAATAAAAATTATTTTATAAAACACAAATATTAGTACATTGAGAGAGTTTCTGCAAAGGAATTTTGAGAGGGTATAATACAGTCCATGGCAGCTTGTGCAGACACACACACGTGAGTCCAGGCCTGGATGCAAGGTAACCCAGGCAACCACAGACTCTTTACTTACTAGACTCAAGCAAAGTTGTTCTCCAGGTTTGAAAATCAACATGATGGTCTGTGGCAGTGAAAAGATATGTGGATAACCAGCAAGTTAAGTTACCTCTCTTTACGTCTCAGTTTTCTCATCAGAAGAGCAAGGTGAATACAGTGTACTTTGAGGAACTTTAGAAATTGGATCTCATGGGTGCTGAGGGACTGGTTGAGAGCCTAATATCTTATAATTAAGATATAAATGGTTGTCATAAGGCTGATGCTCTGCATGTTTTCTAGAAAACAGGGAGTCAGGGAATATTTATTACTTTCAACATTCTCTTCAAGTCACTGGACATGAGTCATCAGAAATGTACTCTGCCTTTAAACATGGATAGTGTCCATAACTTCCATTTTAAAATAATCAAAACTATTCATTTAGTCATGAGCCATATATATTGAGGGTCACCTCTGTGCCAGACACAGTGCTGAGAACTAGGACCTGATAGGGAACAATAACAACATAACCAGGACTGTGCCTGTCTGGAGCTTCCAGCATGCTTGTGAATATGGATTTTGAGTTAGTAGCTACAAAGATGAGGATGTTAGGAAGATGGAAGGATGCAGTGGATGGGAGCTGGTCATAGAGCTACACTAGTCCTGGTGTCACATCAGTCATCTTTCAGGAAGCAACTATTGAGCTGAAATTGGAAGGATGAGCCAAAGTGAGGTAGGTGAAAATTGGAAAGAAGAGAATGCTGGGCAAATAGAACCATAACACTTAAATGTTTAGAGACCCAAGAGTGTGGCTCCTTTGAGAAAGTACTAGAAAAACAGTATAACTGGAAAGTAGATAGGAAGAGGGAAATGGCTTCAGGATGAGGCTCGGGTGGTAGACAGAACACAGAATCCTGTGAACCATATTAAGAATGTTGGACTTCTGAGAGCAACAACTAGGAAACTAGTGGAAGATGCAAACCTGGGACATTACACACAGGTGTTGTCATCTGCAGTCAGGGAGTTGTGAGGACGACAGTTATGAGGCCTCAAGGGATACCAAAGAGTGACCACTCTGAATCCTGAACTTTGAAGAGCTGGGCCAGGGTCTCCTCCTTTAAACATATTGCTGAACAATCACTCTAAGAGGCAGCTGCCAGGAGATACTCAAAAGGAGTGGGTGGAGGTTCTGTCTAGATGGAGAGACATCATTCGGGCTACAACAAAAGATGTGAGCTCAGTCCTGTCCAACTCTTTGCAACCCCATGGACTGCAGCCCGCCAGGCTCCTCTGTCCATGGGATTTTCCAGGCAAGAATACTAGAGTAGGTTGTAATTTTCTTCTCCAGGGGATCTTCCTGACCCAGGGATTGAACCCATGTCTCCTGCATCTCCTGCATTGGAGGTGGATTCTTTACGACTGCACCAACTGGGAAGCCCATTACAGAAAAATAAGGTGAACTCAAGCTCCTGTGATACTTTTATAAGATAAATGGAGTATTTCTACTGGTCCAAAGTCTTTGTGTTGCAGATAACAGAGAAACCCAGTACACAAAATGACTTAAAAAAATTGGCTCAAGTAATCGGAAGTCCAGAAATAAGGCAGTCACCAAAGATATCTGAATCTGTGGCTTCCAGCTCTCTTTCTCTGCATTTCTCTCAGTTGCACCCTCCTCTGTAAGCGTCTACAGTTCCTCTTGGCTTTCTTCATGGTGGCAAAATGGCTGCAGCACTGCATAATATCTGGGACAATGCTGTCTTCTCCTAACATAATTCCAGTTGGATTCTATACCCATTTTTGAAACCATCTCTGTGGTTGGGAGGTTTCCATGTACTGACCGGGTCTTGTTCCCCTGGAATTGGCAACCTTGATAGACCCACCTGTGGGCCAGTCAGCATTGAAGGAGGGTGTGCATCCCTTGGAACACTTGAGCTGCATGGGGGAAGAGGAGGGACTAGATAAATCAAGACCCTATTGGGAAAGAAAGGGAGAATGATAGATTCTGGGTAGAAACCTACAGTCTTCTACACCAGGGTTGGTAAGCTTTTTCTTTGAAGATATACATGGTAAATACTTTAGGCAGTGTGGGTCACACGGTCCCTGTCACCACTACTCAACCCTGCCATTGTAATAGGAAAGCAGCCAGAAAACAATATGTAAATGAATGAGCATGGCTGTGTTCCAGTAAAACTTTATTTACAAAAATAGGCTCAACTTGGCGCTTGGGCCGGAAATTTTTGGCCCCTGACCCGCACTGTCTCATACTAATTACTATCATTTGAGCCTTCTCTAGATTGTTCAACTCACCCCAGTATTCTTGCCTGGAGAATCCCATGGACAAAGGAGCCTGGTGGGCTACAGTCCTTGGGATTGCAAGAGTTGGACATGACTTAACGACTCAACCAGATTGTTCTTCTGAAAATTTCCCCTGATGTTTATCTGTAACCTTACTTCATTCATACATAAAATGCTGTGTGGCAGTGAGTATAAGAGCACTATAAGATAGTAAGATAAACAGTGGATCTCCCCCCTCAGTCCTGCATCCCGTGGATATGTTCCCCTCCCTCCCACCCCCCTGCATAGGGATGGAGGCTCTGTCATACTGACATTTTCAGATGGTGTTATTTGAAAAGCTTTAAACTTAATCCAAATAAAGAACACAGACCTCATTTCATATTCATTGCCTTGCACACTAACAAAGCTTTAGAAATTTTGCTAAATGTGGACTTGGACATGAGTCACATAATTTTTACGAGCAGAGTCATAGCTCAGTTAGCAAGGCAAGACACAAAGACATTAAGGGGACATTAAAGGTGATAAATATGATATGTGGCCGAGACTGGATGTCCAACATTTGTATGTTCTTCCTGATCTTTTTATATTTTGGAATAGAGATTGGGGAATTAAATTCAAAGAGGAGAAAGAGATGGATTTCCTTTCAAGTGGCAACAAGTGAAGAAAGGGTAAATGCTTTCCCACTGAACACAAAACTGCTAGTTTTCTGGCACTGTGCTTGACAAGAAGTGATTTCTGACTCGGTTGCTTAATTCTTTCGGATTTCAACAGAAAAGTCTTAGAGAAAGCCCAGGATCAAAAAAGCAAATAAACCAGGGAGCCAGAATGGGATAGGTGAAGCAGGAATCTTAAGGCAGAAAAGTGAAGGTATTAGAAAAGCAATGATAGATGAAATAAAAGTCGCTTAGTCATGTCCGACTCTTTGTGACCCCATGGACTATACAGTCCATGGAATTCTCCAGGCCAGAATACTGGAGTGGGTAGTCAGTCTATCCCTTCTCCAGGGGATCTTCCCAACCCAGGGATCAAACTCAGGCCTCCCATGTTGCAGGCAGATTCTTTACCAGCTGAGCCACAAGGGAAGCCCATGCTACATAGAAAATGTTATTTAAAAAATCTTATATGTAAAGTAAGAGATTCAATAATACTGATCAGATTTTAGAGACCTTCACTAACTGAAAAGACAAAATGAGATGTGTCACTCCAAGTTGAGTGTTTGACTCCAAAAGTTAGCAGTAAAGAATGGAGGAGTAAACCACATTTGCAAAGATTAAGAAATTCCATTTCTACATTTTTTTCAAACAGTTAATAAATTTGTAGGCTAGAAAAATGCTCCTGTCAATTTTGCCTTTGATCAGATAACCATCAAGAAAGGCTCCCAATTCAAGTTACATTGATTGAGACTTGAAACCTGAAAGGTTTCTTTTGCCTTTCTTTTGAGGGAGGTGGTCCTTATGATAATACAGAGGATTAGAAATTAGATATGACCCTCCAGAAAACTTTATGCTTTCATCAAATTCAAATTTTTACTAAAATAAGTCACAAATGAAATATGGTAGAAGGGGACTTCCCTAATGGCCTAGTGGTTTAAAATTCACTTACCAATGCAGGGGAAATGGGTTCGGCCCCTGGTTCAAGAACTAGGATCCCACATGCCGAGGGACAACTCAGCGCCCTAGAGCCCTAGAGCCTGTGATCTGAAATGAGAGAAGCCACCACAATGAGAAGACCTTGCACACTGCATCCAGAGAGTGGCCAAAAATAAAATTTTTGAAAAAATGGTAGAAGGTCAGCAGGTTCCTCTGAATACTTGTATAAAGGGAATAATTCAGAGTAACTCTGGGAATTAAAATCAACAAGAGGAAAAGATGTCAGATTCTGATAGCAGCTGAACTAATTATAAAGCATAGGGAGCCAGGCTGAGCAGAACCCCATTCAGGCTTCACTTTATGGCAAGCCAAAGTTATAAACTTTTATCCTTAACAAAAAACTAAGAAGATGCTTTTATTCCCCTTTTCCTACATCTGCCTTTTGTCTCAGGAACATGTTGTTGATTGAAACTAATGAAAAAGCAGAGCAGGAGCCTCTTCCACACCTTTAAGTGTGTTCTACAGGGCAAGAAAATTATTCTTCTAATTTCACACCCATCAACCTGTGTCCCTGTAAAGATCTGTGTTTTTTTAATCTAGAAAAGTATCTGGGCTGCACAGGGAAGTCTGGGGGTGGCCTTGTCTGTTACCAGTTGTTGTTCAGTCACTAAGTCGTGTCTGACTCTTTGCAACCCATGGACTGCAGCACGCAAGGCTTCCCTATCCTTCACTAACTCCTGGAGTTGGCTCAAACTCATGTCCATTGAGTCAGTGATGCCATCCAACTATCTCAACCTCTGTCATCCCCTTCTCCTCCTGTCCTCAATCTTCCCCAGCATCAAGCCTTTTCCAATGAGTTTGCTCTTTAAATCAGGTGGCCAAAGTATTGGAGCTTCAACCTCAGCATCAGTCTTTCCAATGAATATTCAGGGTTGGTTTCCTTTAGGATTTACTGTTTGATCTCCTTGCTGTCCAAGGGACTCCAGAGGTGCCATCTTTAAAAGGAAATTGATCTGAGTGGAGATGAAAGCAGGAACAACTGTCAGGGACTGTACATTGGGGGATGTTTTTTTGCAAATCCTGCATCAGCTTAAAAAAATCTGAGAACCAACCAGAATGGTAAAAGATGCTCCCTCCCACCCCTGCCTTAAAGAACAGAAAATAACATGTGATAAGAAGCAGGACTAGGCTACAACATCAAAGTATCCTACCCGCTCTAGTTGTCACACATGGATTCACCATCACACGGTGGGTAGATAAGGAGACCTGCATCCTTAACACTCCTCTAATCTTCAAATGAGAATGGAACCTGGGCAGGTTTCATCTTGTTCAAGGATATGAAGAGAGAAACAGCTCCTCCCAAAGTCTGAAGCTAGGGTGGTTTTAAAAAATATTCTGGGACAACATACAAGGACAGCATTCAGATGACGAAGCGGAGAAGTCTGAAGATTATCTCATGTCGAATCCATGTGAAAAATTCAGACAACTGTTTGGATTTCTTAACTTGCTTAAAGATGCCATAATCTCTACATAGTATCATAAAGAGAGGAGAGCCTGAGATAAAAGGGGGCTTGGGCCTGAGCAATGAAATTCAAGAAAGAGAAGATGGAATTGCTTTCAGGATGTTGAAACTGGGATGTAGAAGGTCTGCAAGAAATTAAAGACATGGTAGTAGAATTAAAATTAGCCTCAAAGGCAGGAAAAAGCAAAACAATGGCACAGCAGCCAAGTTTGCTCATTTCCCAGAAAGGGCATGATCTGACACTTACCTTCCTCTTTAGGCTCACTTTTTACCACTCGCTCCTCACTTCTTCAGCCACAGGTTTTGTTTTCTTTTTCTCAAATTCACCCACCTCTTTGCTTTCTAAGACAGCTGTTTCTTCTGGCCAGACTGAATGCTGCCTTAGTCTTCACTTGGCTGAGTTCAAATCCCAGCTCAGTCTCCCCATCTGTAAATCTGATTGATAACAGAATCTTCTTTTCATTGTTGTCATGAGAATTAAATGGACCATATATAGCACTTAATACAAAACTTAGTATGTAGCAAGTGTTCAATACACATTAGATCATAATAACACTAGTACAGGTATGGTGGAGGTTTCCTCCTCTATTAAGGTTCTTGCTTACAGGACTATTAATAATCATTACCTCCGTGAAAATAAACGTTTTGTTTTGTTTGTTTGTCCTCATCTAGCCTGTACCCAAAAGACATAGAAAATGATATAATAGGATATTTTTTGAGTTCAAGAAAGAGTTGTCTCTGCAGCATAAAGTTCACTGTATCCTACCTAAATTCACATTGAGACATACCGTAGAAAACTGTTTGACTACCTAAATGAAGAAAATGTATCAAGCTTCTATAAAGGAAACAATAAAGAAAAAGTAACCCGTGAATAAACAAGAAAGAATTAGGTTGGTGTCAAACTTCTTTAGGGCAACACTAAATACCAAAATGTTGTGGAGACCTCATAACGATTTTAAGAGAAAAGGTTCTGGATAAGGAATTTTACACCTTGTCAGTCTGCCTTTTGTATGTGAAGGTAACAAAAATGCATCATCGAATAGGAGAATTTAGAAAATATCAGTCATGTAAGCTTCATGGGAAAATGTCCCTTGAAGAAATTATTGCCATCAATAGAAAGTCAGAATTAAATGTTTGAAGCTGGGAAAATAATAATGAAAAATGATCAGCAATCTGCACTGAAGTAAAATTAAGAGGGATCCAAATAATCGTAATGGTGGTGCTGGTTTAGTTGCTAAGTTGTGTCTGACTCTTGTGACCCCATGGACCATAGCCTGCCAGGCTCCTCTGCCCATGGGATTTCCCAGGCAAGAATATTGGAGTTCGTTGCCGTTTGCTTCTCCAGGGAATCTTCCCGACCCAGGGGTCAAACTGGCATCTCAAATCCACGTTACCAACACTACAGGTGAACTCTTTATTGCTGAGTCACTAGGAAAGCCCAATAATTGTATGTCCTAGAAGTGTTATAAATGAGAACTTTTCGCACAAAAGAAGATAAAACACTTTAATATAGAGTGATATGAATAATCCCCATCTATGAAACTACATTAACAGGGGCCATAATCTGAATAGAGGAAAAGAAATGGAAGTGTGTTAAACATTTTGCTTAAATTAGAGTGGCCAACAAATTACATTTCTTAATTCTAATAATTTCAAATTGTAGTTTAAAGAAAATATTTGAAAACTCGAAAGTAATTCATCAGAGAAAAGCAAAGTGGAAAAAAAATGCTGACTTGGTTAGGAAAAAAAGTAAAAAAAGGAGAGCTCAAGAAGCAAAAACGGAAAAAGGAAAGTAGACACAAACCAAATATAGTACTTGGAAGAGTGATTGTAAATGTGATATTTATAATTGTATTAAAGAGATCCTGAAATTGACATGCAATGAAACCAAGTCCAGTTATCTACTGTTGACTAAAGACATACCTAAAATGAATTCAGGTAAAAAATATAGCAAACACAAAAAGAAAAAAAGAATTATAATATTAACAGGCTATATAGAATTTAATATAGCATTAAATGGGACTATGAACAAAGACCACCATTTTTATTGTAAAAACTAAAAGATAATAGAGCACCAATTAGCCTTTATGTTCCAAAATCAGTGGATCAAATAATGTGAAACTCACACTCTTAAAAATACATGGAGAAATTTATAGAAACATATGTATTTCAAGTAGTTAAAGAGCAAATGATGATGTAGAAAAAATTAATAAAATGAGTAAGTTTGTTTAAAAGGTACGTTTTGAAACATATTTCTACAGAGAGTATGCCCTTTTCCAGGGAACATGGAAATTTAAGTATTATGTATTAAGCCACAAATAAAATCTCAAGTATCAAAACAGAGAAATAAAATAAATATAGAGGAAAAAAAGGCAATAGCTTTCCCAGTTTATCACCAAGAAGCATTTAGAAAGTACAGTGGGAAAAGATCCTAATCACTAAAACAATCCTCAAATATAAACTGCCTGGGAATATGCTCCAAAATAAAAGTACAGCTGAAGAAAAACCATAAAAGTTCACTGAAGAATTTAGAATGGGATTTAAGTATATTGAGAATCAGATCCTGTTTGGAGGATCAGTTTAGTTCAGTCCCTCAGTCGTGTCCAACTCTTTGCGACCCCAATGACTGCAGCACGCCAGACTTCCCTATCCATCACCAACTCCTAGAGCTAATTCAATCTCATGTCCGTTGAGTTGGTGACGCCATCCAACCATCTCATCCTGTCATCTGCTTCTCCTCTCACCTTTAATCTTTCCCAGCATCGGGGTCTTTTCTAATGAGTCAGTTCTTTGCGTCAGGTTGCCAAAATGTTGGAATTTCAGCTTCAGCATCAGTCCTTCCAATGAAGATTCAGGATTGATTTCCTTTAGGATGGACTGGTTGGATCTCCTTGCAGTCCAAGGGACTCTCAAGAGTCTTTTCCAACACCACAGTTCAAAGTCATCAGTTCTTCGATGCTCAGCTTTCTTCACCGTCCAACTCTCACATCCATACATGACTATTGGAAAAACAATAGTTTTGACTAGATGGACCTTTGTTGGCAAAGTAATGTCTGCTTTTTAATATGCTGTATAGGTTGGTCATAACTTTTCTTCCAAGGAGTAAGTGTCTTTTAATTTCATGGCTGCAATCACCATCTGCAGTGACTTTGGAGCCCCCCAAAATAAAGTCTGACACTGTTTCCACTGTTTCCTCATCTATTTGCCATGAAGTGATGGGACCAGATGCCATGATCTTAGTTTTCTGAATGTTGAGTTTTAAGCCAACTTTTTCACTCTCCTCTTAGAAGACAAATCTTTTTGCCTCAATAATCTGTAAGTACAAAGCAATTTAAAAAAAAAAAAAACTACAATGAGATTTAGGGGGAACTTAAATGTCTTCTTTGGGGAAGAAAATGAGGAAAAAGCCAAGAAAATTATGGAATCAAAGAGTAATTAGAAAGGAATAATGACAATGAAGGTCACCTGTGTGTGGTAACCTTAAGTATGTCCTGAGTGGAAATCAGAGGCAAGCTGAACAAGATGTGTAGGGAAGGAGTGACCCTTCCTGTCTGTTTGCTGTTTTTTTCCCCCTTCTTCTTGCCTTCTTTCAGGTTACTTTTTATTATTCCACTTTCATTCTTCTCTTACCTTGGAGCTAAAAGTCAGAGGTTATGAGATATGAGGTATATATCATATATATATGATATGAGAATGTGAAGGATATGAGAATATATCACATATCTATAATGTATCAAACACCTAAGACTAGTTGATATTTTCACCATCCTACTGAGAAAAGCAAAACCCATAGGACACTCTAAGTACTTGACTCCTTATCCATTGTTGATTACATTCCATCTCGATTCTTTCTATGTTTTAAAACTCACTAAGGGACTTCCCTCGTGGTCCAGTGGGTAAGACTTTGTGCTCCCAACGTAGGGAGCCATGGTTTGATCCCTGGTCAGGGAACTAGATCGCATATGCTGCAACTAAGAGCCAGTACAGCCAAATAAAAAAATAAATAAATATAAAAAAAAAAAAACCTCACTAAGGGACTCCCCTGGTGGTCCAGTGGCTAAGACTCCTCACTCCTAATGCAGGGAGCTCAGGTTCCATCCCCGGTCAGGGAACTGTATCCCACATGCTGCAACTAAAAGCCCACACATCACAACTAAAGATCCCACATACCACAGCTAAGACCTGGCAAAGCCAAATAAATAAATAAAATAAATATTAAAAAACTTACTGAGACATTATCATTATTAGTTAATAGAGTCAAAATTCATATAAATGTGCCCACATATGTATACACTTTTTATGTTTAAAAAAGGTTCCTGTGCTTATTTTCAAATAGCTACAGACCCAGGTTTTATGTTCCTTTGGGGTAAATGGATGAAGAAGAGCGTGACTTAAAAATCTTTAACGGTGTTTTGTAATCCCTTTGAATTTACAGCCTAGTCATTGTGGGCATTCCTGAACCAAAATACAAAAGCCTGTAGTCTGACACATGGTGTGACAATAGGCCACCAAAGTAGTGGTGAGGATGACTCAGAAACTCAGGCACATAGGGTGCTTTCATCTGGAATTGTGGGGTTTTGTTTGAAGATGATCTTACTCGCCAGCACTTCATGCATCCTAATTAAAAATTAAATTCTAAAATTCTAAATTAAACTGATCTTCCTTTTGGATTCTGGAGAGTTTCTTTGAAATGCCCAGACAATCTCAAATATGACACATTCAAGGAAAGAATCACATAAATGAGATAAAGCAGTCAGCTCAAGGATCTGAGAGAAACTCAACATTCTGCAGGCACTAGAGTGCTACCAAATGCTCACATTCATCAGACGTGGAAAAAGGCTGGATTGGTAATGAAAAATGTATGTGAGGGTGCACAGTAGTCCATCTGTGAAATCAAGGCAGCATTTCTGATGTTCTGCTTAATGTATTAATTCAGTTTAACTTCAGTTCAGTTCAGTCGCTCAGTCTTGTTCGACTCTTTGTGACCCCATGAATCCCAGCATGCCAGGCTTCCCTGTTCATCACCAACTCCCGGAGTCCACCCAAACTCATGTCCATCGAGTCGGTGATGCCAACCAGCCATCTCATCCTCTGTCATCCCCTTCTCCTCCTGCCCTCAATCCTTCTGAGCATTAGGGTCTTTTCCAATGAGTCAGCTCTTTGCATCAGGTGGCCAAAGTATTGGAGTTTCAGCTTCAACATCAGTCCTTCCAATGAACACCCAGGACTGATCTCCTTTAGGATGGACTGGTTGGATCTTCTGGCAGTCCAAGGGATTCTCAAGAGTCTTCTCCAACACCACAGTTCAAAAGCATAAATTCTTCGGTACTTAGCTTTCTTCACCATCCAACTCTCACATCCATACATGACTATTGGAAAAACCATAGCCTTGACTAGACAGACTTTTGTTGGTAAAGTAATGTCTCTGTTTTTCAATATGCTATCTAGGTTGGTCATAACTTTCCTTCCAAGTAGTAAGCGTCTTTTAATTTCATGGCTGCAATCACCATCTGCAGTGATTTTGGAGCCCAAAAAATAAAGTCTGACACTGTTTCCACTGTTTCCTCATCTATTTGCCATGAAGTGATGGGACCAGATGCCATGATCTTAGTTTTCTGAATGTTGAATTTTAAGACAACTTTTTCACTCTCCTCTTTCACTTTCATCAAGAGGCTTTTTAGTTCCTCTTCACTTTCTGCCATAAGGGTGATGTTGTCTGCATATATGAGGTTATTGATATTTCTCCCAGCAATCTTGATTCCAGCTTGTGCTTCTTCCAGCCCAGCATTTCTCATGATGTACTCTGCATATAAGTTAAATAAGCCGGGTGACAATATACAGCCTTGATGTACTTCTTTTCCTATTTGGAACCAGTCTGTTGTTCCATGTCCAGTTCTAACTATTGCTTCCTGACCTGCATACAAGTTTCTCAAGAGACAGGTCAGATGGTCTGGTATTCCCATCTCTTTCAGAATTTTCACAGTTTATAGTGATCCACACAGTCAAAAGCTTTGGCATAGTCAACAAAGCAGAAGTAGATGTTTTTCTGGAACTCTCTTGTTTTTTCGATAATCCAGCAGATGTTGGCAATTTGATCTCTGGTTCCTCTGCCTTTTCTAAATCCAGCTTGAACATCTGGAAGTTCACAGTTCACGTATTGCTGAAGCCTGGCTTGGAGAATTTTGAGCATTACTTACTAGCGTGTGAGATGAGTGCAATTGTGCAGTAGTTTGAGCATTCTTTGGCATTGCCTTTCTTTGGGATTGGAATGAAAACTGACCTTTTCCAGTCCTGTGGCCATTGCTTAGTTTTCCAAATTTGCTGACATGTTGAGTGCAGCACCTTCACAGCATCATCTTTCAGGATTTGAAATAGTTCAACTGGAATTCCATCACCTCCACTAGCTTTGTTCATTGTGATGCTTTCTTTCTTTCATTCTTTCTTTTTTTTGATGTCTGATCTTATTTATTTGTTACTCTTAGAACATCTCATTTTTGACTGGACTCAGACTTAGAAATAGAAGCTCTCAGAGAGGACAGCCTCCGTCTCTTGGCAATCTGTTCCTGCCGTTTTTCTTTGGCCTCCTTCATTCTCTTGGCCAAAAGTTTAGCATATTCTGCAGCCTCTTCTTTATTTTTCTTAGTATGCTGTTTCTTCAGAGCAATACACCAGCATTTGTGTTGCAGAACTCGTGGAGTCACAGGACGCTGAATCTTGGGTGCTTTAGTCCTAGGTTTCTTACCGTCTTTGTTTAGGGGCTTTCGCACAACATACTGGCGGACATCATCTTCTTTAGAGAGACTGAAAAGTTTGCGGATTCTGCTAGCTCTTTTGGGACCTAGGTGACGAGGCAGTGTAGTATCAGTGAGTCCAGGAATATCCTTCTCCCCTTTTTTCATGATGACCAAATTGAGAACACTCAGATTGGCATCCACAATGCAACCCCGTACAGATTTGCGCTTTCTCTCTCCAGTCCTCCTCGGTCTGTAACAGGAATGCCCCTTACTCAGGAGCAGGCGAACTCAGCCATGGGTCAAGACACCCTGCTTCACGGGGAAACCCTGCTCATCATTCCCGCCACTGATTCGAACCACATAACCCTTCCGTTCTTCACCCAGAGCATCAGCAGGAACTTCTGTGGCCATATGCTTCTCGTAGAAGGTACGGAGTTTTCGTTCATCGTCCACTTCAATGAGCTTCTGGCAGCCAGTGGCCGGGAAAGAGATGTTCAGTTTCATTCTGAAGTGACCGACAGCCTCTGCGGCGCCATGAAAAAGACCGTTGTGATGCTTTCTAAGGCCCACTTGACTTCACATTGCAGGATGTCTGGCTCTAGGTGAGTGATCACACCATCATGGTTATCTGCGTCGTGAAGATCTTTTTTGTACAGTTCTTCTGTGTATTCTTGCTACCTCTTCTTAATATCTTCTGCTTCTGTTAGATCCATACCATTTCTGTCCTTAGTCGAGCTCATCTTTGCATGAAATGTTCCTTAGTATCTCCAATTTTGTTGAAGAGATCTCTAGTCTTTCCCATTCTGTTGTTTTCCTCTATTTCTTTGCACTGGTCCCTGAGGAAGGCTTTCTTATCTCTTGTTGCTATTCTTTGGGACTCTGCATTCAGATGGGAATGTCTTTCCTTTTCTGCTTTGCTTTTCACTTCTCTTCTTTTCACAGCTATTTGTAAGGTCTCCTCAGACAGCCATTTTGCTTTTTTGCATTTCTTTTCCATGGGGATGGTCTTAATCCCTGTCTTTCTAAGGGATTAACATGAATATCTTCATATCACTCTAGGCAACAGGCTTCAAGTTGCCAAGAGCATTAGAGGACCCAGCTCATATGATCTAAAGATGTCTATAGATATCTGATACAGAAATGGTGCTGTACGCACTTTCTATCCTTTTAAGCCAATGGGAGTAGCAGAAGTTTTAGTGCAATGTGGTCCAATAGGAATGTAGTGTGGGCCTAACCTATAATTTAAATTTTCCTAGTAACCACTTTTAAAAAGTGAGAAAGAAATAGATGGAATCGATTTTAATTATGCATTTCCTTTAACTCAACTTATCAAAAATATTATAATTGCAATGTCATTTCTTTATTGTCAAAAAGAAAACTTGAGATATTATATGTATTTTTCATATGGAATCTTCAAAATCTGGAGTATATTATATATTTATCACACATCTCAAAGGAAAAAGTGTTAGTTGCTCAGTCATGTCTGACTCTTTGCAACCCCATGGACTGTGGCCTGCCAAGCTCCTCTGTCCATGGAATTCTTTAGGCAAAAGTACTGGAGTGGGAAGCCAGTCCCTTCTCCAGGGGACCTTCCCGACCCAAGGATTAAACTTCCATCTCCCGCATTGCAGACAGATTCTTTACCATCTGAGCCACAAGGGAAGCCCTACACATCTCAAACTGATTACTAAATTTCACTAGAAATACTTGATTTTGTGTTTATAAAATTTGCAGTTGAAAAAGCAGATTCACATACTCAAGTTTTATCAAAATATATTTAAGGATTTTCTAAGAACTGAATTGCATATAGTTTTTTTTGCACTTAAATTAGCATTCAATAAAACTAAAAATTAAACTCTTGATTCCCTACCAGGCATATTTCAAGTACTCAACAGCCTCAGTCCAGGCCTGGACAGTCTTTGGAGCATCTAAAATGCTCTTAACCAAACAAAACTAATGAGACAAACCTACAAACAATGTTAGCCTTCTTGGGTCTGGGATCAACAGAGTGTACCAAGAAAAAGAAAGAAAGTGAAAGTCATTCAGTCATGTCCGACTCTGTGCAACCCCATGGAATAGTTCAAGGAATTCTCCAAGCCAGAACACTGGAGTGGGTACCCTTTCCCTTCTCCAGGGGATCTTCCCAACCCAGGGATCAAACACAGGTCTTCCGCATTGCAAGCATATTCTTAACCAGCTAAGCAACCAGGGAAGCCCAAGAATACTGGAGTGGGTAGCCATTCCCTTCGCCAGGGAATCTTACCCGCCCAGGAATCAAACTAGGGTCTCCTCCATTGCACATGGATTCTTTAACAACTGAGCTACCAGGGAAGCCAGAGTGTCCTGATTGCCTGAAGTTCCTAACAATTCCCTTGTTGCCACAGCACATCCATGAGTCGGCTTTTTTTTTCCCCTCCCTGTGGCAAAATCAGATGATGTATGATGTGATTTTATTTAAAAACCTCTGCTGGAGCTCTAACACCATCCATGCTGTTTGAGTATCTTGATTTTCCAGATTGCCTCGTGGATGATGTTTTAATTAGCAAAGCCCGTTTGTAGATCCTCCTGCAAACATTAGGTCCTCTGCAATCTGATCCCATTTGAAAAGGCAAATGCCAGAACCTCCCCCGCAGTCCAAACAGTTTGTGGACTCTGTCTAAATAGTCTGGTATCCTAACCGCAACTGAGGAATTTGCTAGAGCGTTAAAAGTACTGTAATGAAAATGTTGTCAGTCAGAGGCTGGAGTTGTGCTAAGCCAGATGCTGGGGCTCTGGTGGTGTCAGGATCCTGGGATCAAAAGGTGATGGAGAGGCAGCTAATTTTTTGAAGAGCTCAAGTCTGATATCTGTGGTTTCCTTTCTGCCCTTGGAGTTCGGTACAGTCCTTTAGAACAGCTCCCTGGCCAGCTCTAGGGCCCTGTTAGAAGTGGGGGGCGGATGCAGGGATTCCTGGAAGTTACAGAGGATAGGGGTTGGGTCCTTGTCTGCACATTTCTGGGGACCAGACTCATGACTTTTCATTGTCTTTATACTGGCCAATGCATGCTAACCAGTAGCTGGGCTCTCCCAGCAGAATTCAGTTTACACCCAGGGTTAATGCAAATGCTTGCATAATTAAATTAAAAAAGAGAGATAAAAGTGCACACAGAGGATGAAATATCTGTGAAATGCTAAAATAACTGTATGTATTTCTCACCCAAATCTCTTTACATAGTACTTGTGTTCTTGCTCATTCTGTTTGATGCATTATGCAAATGTTTCTCCTTACACCCTTCCTTGCACTTGATTCATTTCCCAGAGTGTGGATAAGTTTCCACTCTTTGTTTTCTGGTCCTTAATATTATTGTGCATAGAGGTGGCAGGGGCGTTGAGGGGAAGAGACACTGCGTGTGTGCTCAGCTGTGTAAGAGTCTCTGCGGCCCCATGCACTGTAGCCCGCCAGGCTCCTCTGTCCATGGGGTTCTCCAGGCAAGGACATGGGAGTTGCCATTTCCTACTCCAGGGGATCTTCCCAAACCAGGGATCAAACCTGTGTCTCTTGTGTCTCCATCATTGGAAGGCAGATTCTTAACTAGCACTACCTGGGAAGCCCAAAGAAGAGACAGAGAGGCTTATTTATGCCCAGGAAAGATGGGCGTCTTGATGAGAGGGGAAACATTTGTTTGATCACTCATTCCATTTTAATTGAGCACCTAATACATGGAATGGACAGAATGAAATGGACAGGGTGGACAGAATGAAAACCACAATCACAGAAAACAAATCAAACTGATCACATGGATCACAGCCTTGTCTAACTCAATGAAACTATGAGTCATGCTGTGTAGGGCTACCCAAGATGGAAGGGTCATGGTGGGGAGTTCTGACAAAACATGGTCCACTGGAGAAAGGAATGGCAAACCACTTCAGTTATTCTTGCCTTGAGAACCCAATGAATAGTATGAAAAGGCAAAAAGATATGACACAGAAAGATGAACTCCCCAGGTCAGTAGATGCCCAATATGCTACTGGAGAAGAGTGGAGAAGTAACTCCAAAAAGAATGAAGAGATACAGCCAAGGCAAAAACAACACCCAGCTGTGGGTGTGACTGGTGATGGAAGTAAAGTCTGATGCTGTAAAGAGCAATATTGCATAGGCATCTGAAGTATTAGGTCCATGAATCAAGGTAAATTAGAAGGGGTCAAACAGGAGATGACAAGAACGAACATCAAAATTTTAGGAATCAGTGGACTAAAATGGACTGAAGCGGGCTAATTTAACTCAGATGACCGTTATATCTACCTATTGTGGGCAAGAGTCCCTCAGAAGAAAGGGAGTAGCCCTCATAGTCAACAAAAGAGTCTGAAATGCAGTACTTGGATGCAATCTCAAAAATGACAGGATGATCTCTGTTTCCAAGGCAAACCATTCAATATCACAGTAATCCAGGTCTATGCCCCAACCAGTAATGCTGAAGAAAGTTGAAGTTGAATGATTCTGTGAAGACCTACAACACCTTTTAGAACTAACACCCAAAAAAGATACCTTTTTCAACATAGGGAACTGGAATGCAAGAGTAGGAAGTCAAGAGATACTTGAAGTAACAGGCAAGTTTGGCCTTGGAGTACACAATGAAGCAGGGCAAAGGCTAACTGAATTTTGCCCAGAGAATGCGCTGGTCATAGCAAACACCCTCTTTCAACAACATAAGAGATAACCCTATACATGGACATCACCAGATGGTCAATACCAAAATCAGATTGATTATATTCTTTTCAGCCAAAGACAGAGAAGCTTTATATAGTCAGCAAAAATAAGACCAAGAGCTGACTGTAGCTCAGATTATGAACTCCTTATTGCTAAATTCAGACTGAAATTGAAGAAAGTAGGGAAAACTACTAGATGATTCAGATATGACCTAAATCAAAACCCTTATGACTATACAGTGGAAGTGACAAATAGATTCAAGGGATTAGAGCTGATAGACAGAGTCTGAAGAACTACGGATGGAGGTTTGTGATACTGAACAGGAGGCAGGGATAAAGACCATCCTCAAGAGAAATAAATGCAAAAAAAGCAAAATGGTTGTCTGAGGAGGCCTTACTAATAATTGAGAAAAGAAGAAAAGCTAAAGGCCAAGGAGAAAAGGAAAGATACACCCATTTGAATGCAGAATTCCGAAGAATAGTAAGGAGAGATAAGAAAGGCTTCCTCAGTGATCAATGCAAAAAAATAGAGGAAAACAACAGAATGGGGAAGACTAGAGATCTCTTCAACAAAATTAGAGATACCAAGGGAACATGTCATGCAAAGATGGCACAATAAAGGACAGAAATGGTATGGACCTAACAGAAGCAAAATATATTAAGAAGTGGCAAGAATACACAGAAGAACTGTATGAAAAAGATCTTCACTACCCAGATAATCATGATGGTGTGATCACTTACCTATAGCCAGACATCCTGCAATGTGAAGTCAAGTGGGCCTTAGGAAGCATCACAACGAACAAAGCTAGTGGAGGTGATGAAATTCCAGTTGAGCTATTTCAAATGCTGAAAGATGATGCTGTGGAAGTGCTGCACTCAATATGTCAGCAAATTTGGAAAACTCAGCAATGGCCACAGGACTAGAAAAGGTCAGTTTTTATTCCGATACCAAAAAAGGCAATGCCAAAGAATGTTCAAACTACTGCACAATTGCACTCATCTCACACACTAACAAAGTAATGCTCAAAATTCTCCAAGCCAGGCTTCAGCAATACATGAACCGTGAACTTCCAGATGTTCAAGCTGGATTTAGAAAAGGCAGAGGAACCATGGATTAAATTGCCAACATCCACTGGATCATCAAGAAAGCAAGAGAGTTCCAGAAAAACATCTACTTCTGCTTTGTTGACTATGCCAAAGCCTTTGACTGTGTAGATCACAATAAACTGTGGAAAATTCTTAAAGAGATGGGAGTACCAGACCACCTTACCTGCCTCCTAAGAAAGCTGTATGCAGGTCAAGAAGCAACTGTTAGAACTGGACAATGGAATGTCAGACTGGTTCCAAATAGGAAAAGGAGTACATCAAGGCTGTATATTGTCACCCTGCTTATTTAACTTATATGCAGAGTACATCATGTGAAACACTGGACTGGATAAAGCACAAGCTGGAATCAAGATTTTTGGGAGAAACATCAATAACCTTGGATATGCAGATGACACCATCCTTATGGCAGAAATCGAAGAAGTTAAGACCTTCTTATTGAATGTGAATGAGGAGAGTGAAAAAGTTGGCTTAAAACTCAACATTCAGAAAACTAAGGTCACCGCATCTGGTCCCATCATTTCATGGCAAATAGATAGGGAGATAATGGAAACAGTGAGAGACTTTATGGGGGGGGGCTCCAAAATCACTGCAGATGATGATTTCAGCCATGAAATTGAAAGATGCTCCTTGGAAGAAAAGCTATGACCAACCTAGACAGCATATTAAAAAGCAAACACATTGCTAACAAAGGTCCGTCTAGTCAAAGCTATGGTTTTTCTGGTAGTTACATATGGATATGAAAGTTGGTCTATAAAGAAAGCTGAGCGCTGAAGAATTGATGCTTTTGAACTGTGGTGTTGGAGAAGACTCTTGAGAGTCCCTTGAACTGCAAGGAGATCCAACCAGTCAATCCTCAAGGAAATTGACCCTGAATATTCATTGGAAGGACTGATGTTGAAGCTGAAACTCCAATACTTTGGGCACCTGATGCAAAGAACTGACTTATTTGATTATCGTTATCATCTTTCTAGATTCCATATATATGTGTTAGTATACTGTATTGTTGTTTTTCCTTCTGGCTTACTTCACTGTGGATAATAGGCTCCAGTTTTGTCTACCTCAGTAGAACTGATTCAAATGTACTCTTTTTAATGGCTAAGTAATATTCCATTGTGTATATGAACACAGCTTTCTTATCCATTCATCTACTGATGGACATCTAGGTTGCTTCCATGTCCTGGCTATTGTAAACAGTGTGGCGATGAACATTGGGGTACGTGTGTCTTTTCAATTTTGGTTTCCTCAGTGTGTATGCCCAGCAGTGGGATTGCTGGGTCATATGGCAGTTCTATTTCCAGTTTTTTAAGTAATCTCCACACTGTTCTCCATAGTGGCTGTACTAGTTTTCATTCCCACCTGAAAAGACTTTGATACTGGGCAAGATCGAAGGCAGGAGAAGAAGGGGTGACAATGGATGAGATGGTTGGATGAAATCACTGATTCAATGAACATGAGTCTGAGCAAGCTCTGGGAGTTAGTGATGGACAGGGAAGCCTGGCGTGCTTCAGTCCATGGGGTCGCAAAGAATCAGACACGACTGAGTGACTGAACTGAAATGAATACATGGAACATGAGAGGTACAAAAAGATAGGAGGTGATTTATCATTTGAGAGTCTTCAGCAGCACACAAAATTCTGCCAACATTCAGAGTGAGTTCAAAAGCAGATTCTTCCCTAGTTAAGCTTCCAGATGAGAATGCTGGCTGACAGATACCTTGATTATTACCTTGTAAGCCTGAGCAAAGTTCACAGCTAGATGTGCCCAGATTCCTACCTGACAGAAACCATGAAATAAATGTACCATTGAGGGTGTGGTAATTTGTTTTGCAGCAATGAAAACCGAATGCTAAAGAAACTAAAACTTAGATGCTTTCCAATTATGGTGCTGGATAAGATTCTTGAGAGTCCCTTGGACTGCAAGGAGATCAAACCAGTCAATCCTAAAGGAAATCGACCCTGAATATTCATTGGAAGGACTGATGCTGAAGCTCCAATACTTTGGTCACCTGATGAGATTTGAATATTCATCGGATGGACTGATGCTGAAGCTAAAGCTCCAAAACTTTGGTTACCTGATATGAAGAGCCGATCCATTGGAAAAGACCCTGATGCTAGAAAAGATTGAGGGCAAGAGGAGAAGAGGGCAACAGAGGATGAGATGGTTGGATGGCATTATGGACAAGAATTTCAGCAAATTCCAGGAGATAGTGAAGGACAGAGAGACCTGGCATGCTGCAGTCCATGAAGTCACAAAGAGTCAGACATGGCTTAGCGACGGAGCAACAACAAAGGAGGGGAGTCAGAAGAAATTGAGCAAGACATTTCCTCTGCTCCTACCAGATCCCTTTTCAGCGTGACACGGAACAGGCAGAGCAATGCCACATTTTGTTTCTCCACGTGGGGTTGCTACATCATTTTATGACCTGTCCCTCCAGAAGCATCTGTGAGGCTCAGGCGTGCTGCTAAGAAATGGTATCAGGCTGCGATGAAGAGTGTTTATTCGCCAAGGTAAACTGGCTGTGGAATTTGTTGAATTATCCTGAAGGAGAACTTGTGCTAGTTCTAACGAGTGTTTACCCACACTGCTATTCATAATAATCCCACGAGAAGTGTAAGCAAGTGACCTTCCATTGAAGATGAAAGAGGAGATGGCTCGTCCAAGTGCCTTAGTCCATTCAGGCCCCTGTCGCAAAATACCTCGGACTTGGCAGCTTGTGAATGTGAGAAACTTCTCAGAGTTCTGGAGGCTGGAAGTCTGAGATCAGGGTGCCAGCAGGGTTGGCTGAGGGACTGCATATAAGTTGTGGATGTCTTGTTGTATCCTTACCCGGGGGTCAGGGGCGGGGGAGCTCTCTAGAGTCTCATTCAAAAGGGTGTTAATGTCATTCATGGGAGCTTCACCTCCCATGGATTTGGCTGTGCCAGGTCTTAGTTGTGGCATGCACTCTTAGCTGTAGCACGTGGGATATAGTTACCTGACCAGGGATTGAACACAGACCCCCTGCATTGGGAGCATGGAGTCTTAGCCACTGGACCAACAATACATAATTTGTGTCAGTTTTTAAAAATAGAATATAATTCATATAAAGTGCATATAATTTCAGTCTCTTTTGATGAATGTATACAGCTGAGTGACCCCTACTCCTCCCAAGATGTCGTGTGTTTGTTTTATCCCAGAGAAGCCCCACTGCCCCTTCCCAGTCATTCATCCTCAGAAAGAACCACTCATCTGGCTTTTCCACTCAGCATAATGTTTTTAAGATTCATATGTATGTATCATCAATAGTTCATCCGTCTTACTACTGAGTAGTATTCCATTGTATGATGATTCCGTTCTTTGACTGATGATGGTGAGCCTTTCAAGTCTAAGGCTACTGGGAATAAAGTTGCTTTGAATATCCTTGTGCGAGGCTTTCTGTGGATGTATGTTTTCACTGCTTTTGGTAAATAGCTAGAAATGAGATTTTTAGCTCCTAAGGTAAGGGTATGTTTCTAAGAAACTCCCAGACAATTTATAGTGCCTGTATGATTTGACTCTCCCACCAGCAGTGTAGGAGAATCCCACTTGCTCCACATCCTCTTCACCACTGGGTGTGATCAATTATTTCTGTTTTAGCCATTTTACTGGTTGTGTGGTACCATCTTGTTGTGGTTTTCATTAGTATTTCCCAAATCACTCACAGTCTTGAGAGAACTTTTTCATGTACCTTTTTCCATTCTCTTGTCTTATTTTTTTCAGTATCTGTTCGAATCTTTTGCCCATTTTTATGAGGTCATTTGTGTTTTATTATTGAGCTGTAAAAGCTTTTATATATTGTGGATACAGACCCTTAGTGAAATATATGTGTTGTGAATATTTTCTTCCAATCTGTGGCTTGACCATTAATTTTCTTAATCGTTTCTTTGATGAGTCTAAGGTTTAAATTTTGGTGAAGTTCAATTTATCATTTTTTAATGGCTAGTGTTTTCTGTGTTCTCTTTAAGAAATCTTTCTATCTCTAGCTTGAGGAGATTTTTTTCCTTTTTTTTTTAAAGAGGCTTCAGAGTTCCAGTTTTTACCTTCAGACCTGTGATCCATCTAATATCAATTTGTGATATGTTGTGAGATAGGGATTAAGGTACTTTTTTATGATACAAAAGTCTGCTTGTTCCAGTCTCATTTCTTGAAGAGACTTTCCTTTTTTCATTGAATCGCTTTGGCCTTTTTGTCAAAAACTGTACATGGACCTATTTGTGGACTATCAGTTCTGCTTCATCTGTCAATCCTTTTAATAATACTATGCTGTCTTGATTGTCATCAAGAGTAGAATCTTGAAGAGTGGAATAAGTGCTACAACTCTATTTTTTATAATTGTTTTGGATAATTTGTCATGTCCACAGAAATTTGGGGGCTTCCCAGGTGGCGCTAATAGTAAAGAATCCACCTGCCAGTGCAGGAGATACAAGAGATGTGGGTTTGATTCCTGGGTTGGGAAGATCCCCTGGAGAAGGAAATGGCAACCCACTGCAGTATTCTTGTCTGAGAAATCCCACAGAAAGAGGAACCTGGAGGGCTGCAGCCCATGGGACAAAGGGTCCAACACTACTGAGCGCATACACACACACATTGACATTGTAGAGTTGCCTTAATTTCTACAAAATTTTATTTTTAAAGTGTTTTCAGATATACAGGCAAGGTTTGGGAGAAGTGCCATGTTACCAATATTGAGCCTTCCGATCCAAGCATACAATATCTTTCTAGTTACTTAGATTATGTTTAATGCTTCTTAGCAATATTTTATATTTTATTTTATTGAAGTACAGATGATTTATAATGCCTTAATTTTTAAATTTCTGCTGTAAAGTGAAGTGATTCAGTTTTATATATTTTTAAAATTTATTTTATTTTAGTCGCTCAGTCGTGTCTAGTTATTTGTGACCCCATGAACTGTAGCCTGGCAGGCTTCTGTGTCTATGGGATTTTCCAGCCAAGAATACTGGAGTGGGTTACCATTTCCTCCTCCAGGGGATCTTCCTGACCCAGGGATCAAACCTAGGTCCCCTACATTAGAGGCAGATTCTTTACCATCGGAGCCACCAGAGAAGCCCATATATACATATACATTCTTTTTAATATTCTTTTCCATTGTGGTTTATCTCATGTTATTGAATGTAATTTCCTGCCTAACAGTGTTTTATAGTTTTCCGGGTAGCAATCTTTCACATCTTGTATTAAACCTATCTCTAGACATTGTACCTTTGGGGATATTTTGAAAATGATATTTTAACTCTTTCTTTTATTTAGGATAGTTTCAGATGTATAGAAAAGTCACAAAGAAAGTACAAATTCCCTATGCCCTTGACCCACTTTCCCTTACTGTTAACATCTTACATTTGTCACAGCCAAGAAACCAACCCTGGGATGTTATTGTGAACTAAACTTAGACTTTATTCAGATTTCATCCATTTTTCAACTAGCAGCCTTTTTTTCTGCTCCAGGTTACCATGTTACATTTACTTACAGATGTCTCTTCAATTTTTCATTTTCAAAAATTTCTTAGTGTTTCCTTGTTTCTTGTGACCATAGTTTTAAAGAGTATTGGTCAGGTATTTAGCTGGATTTTCCTCAACTTGAGTGTGTCTGTTTTATGTTTGTTGTTTTTTTTCTCCTCACTCTTAGATTGGAATTATAGGCTTTGGGGGGCTTCCAAGGTGGCTCAGTGATAAAGAAGACACCTGCAAATGCAGGAGACTCTAGTTTGATCCCTGGGTTGAGAAGATCCCCTGGAGAAGGAAATGGCAACCCACCCCAGTATTCTTGCCTGGAGAATCCCATGGACAGAGGAGCCTGGCTGGGCTACAGTCCATGGGGTTGCAAAAGAGTTGAACTTGACTAAACAACAACAACAGGCTTTTGGAAAGGATGCTGCAGAGGTAAAGCACTCTTCTCATCACATATCAGAGCCACATGTTATCAGTGAGACGTCGCTGGTGATGTCAGCTTTGATCATCTGGCCAAAGAAGCCCCTGCCAGGTTCCTCCACTAAGTTACCTGACTTTGCATGTGAAAGCACATTACCGCTTTGAGGAGGCAGTATCTGCATAAATTATTGTGATTCTACTGCAAAAAGAGATCTCTCTTCTCATTTATTTGTTTGTTTGTTCACTTATTAAGACCAGCATGGACTCATGGATCATTATTTTAGTTGGAGGATTATAATCAGATTTTTACATTATTTTGTTATCCAATTGTTCCAGCTTTGGCCATTGGGAACTCTCAATATGACTCCTGTGTCCTTGTCCTTTGGTTGTTTTTTTTTTTTTTTTTGAAGTATTTTCTTATTTTCTGGCCCTACAAGATGCCCTGGGATCTGCCATCTTCCCCCTGAGGAGCCTTGGTTCCTTTACTAGAGAAGAATAACTGGGTGCTTTGTGTGCTCATGGCTACTCTGGTGTTAACAGCCTCTAGGATCTCTCGGTGGTCAGAGCTAAGAAATACCTGTAATCTTTTTCAGATTCTTTGCCCTTATAGGTTATTACAAAATAATGAGTAGTTTCCTGTGCTAAGAGTACTTATGTATGTATAACTGAGCTGCATGTCTGAAACTCATCCCACTTCGTAATCAACTGTACTTCAATTTTTTAAAAAGTATTCAGTCATTTTAAAATAAAAAATTCCATGTGATATAAAACATTAAGGTAAAATGCGTGTTAGTGTTGCATTTGCATTTTTATGAAGCGTGAATCACAAAGAAATAACACGTGCAGTTAAATTTCAGTTAACTCCGTTTTAAAAGTCTTGTTACCATGGCAATGCCAAGACTGAGTTTTCACAGGATGTAAGATATGGATTGTTTATTTTCTTTTTTTAAAAATATTTTTACTGTAATGTTTTTGCACAGTGTAAGGCATATTTAAAATGCAATAACAAGGCCCTCATTTACAGAAAATGTTAAAATAGGAAAACAGAAGAAAACCAAATGATATTTAAAGCTGAGGGTTAAGATCATCTATTCTGCACTTGTTCTGAGTTCTACGTTTAAGATGGAGGTAGACACTTAAGAAATGTTATCAATAACAAATGCAATAAAACAGTATTTTCAAGTTGAAATAGTATTTAGAGGTCTCAAATGTGTCTTTTCTCAGTTAGGTTAGTTAGCTCCTAGGTTTGATATCTTAAAAGCAGTGGAAATAAAAACTACTAACAGCAAAAAGAAGAAGTAAGCACTCTGGAAGAGACACAGATCTGGAGACACACAGATAGAGAGTCAATTCTGAATGCATCCATCTGTATCTATCTCAAGCTCAACCGAGTTCATAGCGGTGTCACCAGCTCCAGTGCAGCACAGCTGGCTTCATCCTACCCTGGTTCCCTCACGTTTTTAGACACTCCCTCTCCAGCAGTGGGAGAATGGGTTCCAGCCGGCCACCAGCCACGGACTTACTTGTCCAGCCCAGTAGACATGGAACACCATTTCAGAGTTGGTAGCCAGCATTAACCAGGAGAAACCACGTCCCCAGCGGAAGTGTGGTGTTTGTGTACAGTGGTTTCTGTCTTAGCCTCCCAGTTTTCAGTCAGAAGACTGTTTCCTGTTTGCAGGGCAGGAATAGAGACGCAGCTATAGAGAATGGGTGAGCGGACACAGCGGGGGAAGGGGAGGCTGAAGTGAATTGGGAGAATAGCATTGACATATATACACTACCATATGTAAAACAGACAGCTAGTGGGAAATCGCTGTCTAGCACAGGGAGCTCAGCTTCGTGCTGTGATGACATAGAAGAGTGGGCTAGGTAGGAGGGATCAGCAGGGAGGGCATATATGTATACTTATGGCTGATTCACTTCATTGTACAGCAGAAACCAATACATCATTCTAAAGCAATTATACTTCAATTGTTTTTAATGTAAAAAAAAAAAGAAGACTGATTTCCAAGGTTACTTATGTCCACCCCTTTTCCCCAGGCCCTTCACTGAGGTTATGCAATACATTGATTCTCTGACTCCTATCTGATGTGTTGCTTAAAAATTTTTATTTTTGATTTTCATACATTAAAGTTCACTTTTTGTGTCATCAAGTTTGATGGGTTTTTAAAAAATTTTTTTAAACAATTTTAATTGAATGATAATTGCTTTACAGAATTTTGTGATATTCTGTCATACATCAACAAGAATCAGCCATAGGTACACCCATGTCCCCTCCCTCCTGAACCTCCCTCCCATCTCCCTCCCCATCCCACACTTCAATCTGTCACAGAGCCCCTGTCTGAGTTCCTTGAGTAATACAGCAAATTCCCATTGACACAGATATACAGTGTCATTTAGTCACCCCTGCAGAGCCATATATAATGATCCTTAAAAATTCCCCTAGGTGGCCCCTTTGTAATCAGCTGCTGCCTCTTTCCCCCAAGGTCTTGGCACCCACTGATAGAGGGTTTTCCATCCGTGTAGTTTTGCCTTTTCCAGAATGTTGTATGAGTGGACTCATGTATGGCCTGCCTTTCAGGCTGGTCACTATATTGTACACCTTGTAACATATAATATTACATAGCAAATATGGTGGTTTAGTCGCTAAGTCTTGTCCAGCTCTTGCAAACCCATGGACTGTAGCCTGCCAGGCTCCTCTGTCCATGGGATTCACCAAGCAAGAATACTGGAGTGGGTTGCCATTCCTTCTCCAATAGCAACTATACTTCAAAAAAAAAAAAAAAAGGTCTGGTTTACCTCTAATGGATTACAGGAAGATTAAATAAAATAATAACTTTGGGGGAAAAAACGCATGTTTAATATATACTGTTCGTGGAGTTCTCGAGGCAAGAATACTGGAGTGGTTTGCCATTTCTTCTTCCAGTGGACCAGGTTTTGTCAGAACTCTCTACTATGACCTGCCCATCTTAGATGGCTCTGCACCACGTGGCTCATTGAGTTACACAAGCCCCTTCCACCACAGCAAGGCTATGATCCATGAAGTGGGGCCATATACATGAAGTACAGTTACTGGCTCTAATCTCTGACCAGTTTCACAGGAGGAAGCCAGTGGTCGCAGAGAACAGATCTCTCTCACTTACTGACCAACGGTCAGAGAACTGGATGGGGATGAGAGAATGGGGATGAGATCTCCTTGTTGCTCACTCAGCCGTGTCCAGCTCCTTTGCAGCCCCATGGACTGTAGCCCACCAGACTCCTCTGTCCCTGGAATTCTCCGGGCCAGAATCCTGGAGTGGGTAGCCATTCCCTTCCCCAGGGGATCTTCCCGACCTAGGGATTAAATCCAGGTCTCCCACATTGCAGGCATATTCTTTACCATCTGAGCCCCAGGGAAGCCCCACGAGATCTCCCTGGGATTTGGAAATTGATGTAATCTGTTTGCCTGGATTCCATCTAGCTTCTTGCAGGCTCTTTTCTCTACTGGGGGAATCTGACCACAAAGCTTATTAATTCTCTTCTTTTCCCTCCTGTGTCAATGATTCTTTGCCCACCATTCTACCTGCTGGGAGTCTCTAACAAACCCCTGGCCTCATGAACTAATGGACTGTCCCCTTCTTATAGCTCAGCTCCAAACCCATCCCCGGAGCAACCCGCTTTCCTGGGGAATTGGGCTCTTGTTAACGCTGCCGATAGGTGGTGCTAGAGAGAGAAAGAATTCCCGAGGAGGGAAGGGAGCTTCCGGCTCTCTCTCTGAGCTGCTCTGACAGAATCTTCAGCCTCTGAGAGCCAAGGGCCCTGGCCTTGCCCCTGCCCCAGGGACCTGAGCATCTTTGCTTCAGCTGCCTGCATCTTCGTCCTTTGGCTGCATTCAGCTCAGGTGTGGAAGCTGCCTCCCCAACGGAGTGATCGATTTCTATTAAAAATCTCATCCTTCGAAATTCCTTGTGTGAGTTCTGATTTCCTGACTGGATCCTGACAAGTAAAACTAGTTGAAAGCCATTCCCCCCTTCCCCCCAAATCTCATTCCTTTAGCAGATGCCTCGTCAGCACTTCAAAAGATTCTCTATAAAGTTTTCTGTAAGTTTCATTATTATGTTTTGCTTCTAATTATTTTTTATTGAAGTCTGTCTGTTTTACAATGTGGTGTTAGTTTTTGCGAAACAGTGTTTTGTTAGTCAGCAAAGTGAATAAGCTCCACCTACACACATGTCCCCTCTTTTTTGGATTTCTTTCCCATTTAGGTCACCATGGAGAACTGAGTTGAGTTCCCCATGCTGTACAGTAGCTTCTCATTAGTTATCTGTTTTATGCATAGTGTCAATAGTGTATATGTATCAACAGAACACTTAATGCTTGCAATTCAGACCCGACGCTTTACCATGGGGAGCAGGGTACAAATGGAAGGTGGCTATTTGGTTACCCTGAAGTGAATTTTCAGTTCTCTTTAATAACTAAATCTCAATCATGTCCACAAATAACATCATAAACTATAAAACAGTATATGATAAATGTATATTATAAACAGCCACTATTTTCCCCTAAAACATGGCAGAAAATAGATATAGATTAATACATATATGTATGCATATGTAAATAATCATTTATAAATTCTTGGCTCCATCCTTTCTCCTGTCTCATGAATTTTATGTAAAATATATAAACTTATATATATATATATTATTTTTTGTATATATATTGTGTGTGTGTGTTAGTTATGTCTGACTTTTTGTGACTCCATGGACTGTAGCCCATCAGATTACTCTGTCCATGGGATTCTCCAGGCAAGAATACAGGAGTGGGTTGCCATTCCCTTCTCCAAGGGATCTTCCTGACTCAGGGATCGAACCCTGGTCTTCTGCATTGCAGGCAGAGTCTTTACAGTCTGATCCACCAGGGAAGCCCTTATATGTGTGTGTGTGTGTGTGTGTGTGTGTGTGTGTGTGTGTACACACAAATAAACAAAAGCAAATAGACAGCAATAGCAACAAAATATGATTATTTCTATTTCCAGCTACTCCATTTTCTGGTACGCTTGGGGAATAAGGTGCAAGGTCATTATTTGATGCAGGAGGCTGACAAGACAGGCTCTGAGGCGTCAGTGAGTTGCCCAAGTGACCTGGCTAGCAAGTGGTGGATGAGGCCACCTGCCCCACCTCTGCACACATGTTTCCTTGAAGCCCCACTGCCCCTGCCCCCACCCAGCAGGTCCCGAGGTCTGGAGCATCTTTGAAAGAATGCACCTGCCCCTGACAGCCTGGCACCAGGGTTCAGCCTCTAGCTTAGGAACTCAAGACTTCGGCCGTGAGTCTGGCCCTCTGTCCTTTGGCTTTCCCCCTCCCCTGAAGAGGAAAGTTATTTTCAACCCTCCATCTGTTTTGTGTTTAATGTGCAGAAAGGTTGCACACTTTCAGGGACCTTGTTCACAAGCAGTAGATTGTACAACAGTTTATTACACAAGCAGGGGTTTTTATTGCTGGCCTTTGTGGAGTTGCCAACTGGGAGAACATAACGTGCTTAGCGGTCCCTATCAGGAAAAATGAGAAAGCATTAAATACCAGTCAGACTGTCAAGCATCGAAAAGTGGTAATCAGATCCAGAAACCCCCAGAGGATGGCTGGTGACAAGGAGTTTTCTCATTAATAGCGTTTTTACGTCCACAACCATTTCTCACAGCGCTTACGTCACAGACAGTATCTTATAGCAGTATACGAGATATGTAACAATGGTGGAGTAAGTTTCAGACCTGGAATAACTCATGTGCTCTTCAAAACCAGACCCTGGTCAATGCAGAGCATCGAACTGGAATCCTGGGAAGAGCTCTGTCTGTCTGTCTGTCTCTCTCTCAAATATATATATAATCACTTCACAGCGTTGGGAATGTCAGCTCTGCAGATAAGTGCTCAAGACTTAACCCCTGTCATATCCAGAGCCATACCCTCTGTATTCCTAGGAGGGAATATATCAAAATCATATATTTTACGATTGTTTTGTCCCCAACCACATGATGGGGTAGAAAACTTCTGCAAAGCATCCTAGGAAAGTACTGTATCAGAATAGTCCCAGCTGTAACAGGCCAGTGCCAGTGGTCATGGGTTACTTTTGCTCCTTTTCCTTAAAAGCTCAGACCATCACAGAGGCTTTTGCATAAAAGCTGATGGAGACCTCAGACTTGACATCAGAACTACTTAGGGAAACCCCCCAGCCCAGAGAACCCTCACCCCAGAGTAATTAAATAAGATCTGGAGATGGGCTAGCACATTGGCATGCTTTTACATTCTCCCTGAGACTCTAATACAGAGCTCAGGTTGAGAACTAACCTAATTTTACTGGGAGAGGAAATTTAGTCTGGAGGAGTTACCACCCCAAACAAAGGATTTCCGGTACAGTGGTGGTTCTCTTGCTGTAGCACTACTGAACTTCATGTCCCAAATCTCATAACCCTTTATTTATAAAAGCAACCGATCCAAATCTCTCCCCCTCCTCTCTTTCTTTTCTTGCAAATAGTTGTTGTTTAGTTACTAAGACGTGTCAAGCCGTATGGACTGCAACCCACCAGGCTCCTCTGTCTGTGGGATTTCCCAGGCAAGAATACTGTGCATAGCCATTTCCTTCTCCAGGAGATCTTCCCAACTCAGGGATTGAACCCATGTCTCCTGCATTGGCAGGCGGATTCTTTACCACTGAGCCACCAGGGAAGCCCTCTTGCAAATAGATGTGCGATAAATTGAGTTAGCAGCAGCCACTCAAGCCTCCCACAGAATCCTCCAGGAGATGGAGGGGCCCTGGAATCAGGGTGGAACTGTCAGGACCACAAGGAAAAGTGGCGAAAGGACCCATCTCTCTCCCCCAGATGGAGCGTGGAGAAGGGAGTCTTAAAGGCCATGTAGATGCAGCCTTATTCTACATCATTAGTCCATTATTAGAATCCTTGCCTATTTGAACAAAACAGCCCTAGGTTATGCTTGAGTCCAGGCTTAAATTTGAATGGTCAGCCCCCTGTCACTTCCACACGTGTTCCAAACTGGACTCGACATGATCTGATCCCCTTATGCTCTAGATCGGTTCCACCAAAAGCCTTGTCCGCACTTTCACCAACAGATCCTTTTTCAGGCTGAGAACCCCTAGCCTCTTCCCAAACCCACAGGCCAGGCTGTCTGCCCTCCAGCTGTGTGTCGGCTAAACCATGCGCTCCACCGATACACAGCTGATACCCAGGGGACGTTGTGTTGGTTGGTAGCCTTGGACTTCTCCGCTTAATCACCCCGGCTTTAATGCCACTTAAATCAGAATGTAAGTACTGCAGGAATCCCAGGAATCCGATGATAGAAACTGTATTTTTAGAGCCGTGAATGACTCGAGCGAGTGAAGCAGTGCAGTGACCGAAACCTTCTCTGCAGTTTCCCATGATTTATCACAGGCGAGTTCATGGCAGGTTAAAATAATTGAATGCTGTGTTAGTCTACACACTGGCGCGGGTTACAAGGGGGGAGTCATTCGTAACATATTTGTCACAAAGCATAATTTCCAAGATAGAACTCTGATCCACATGCCATTTCTTTTTTTCACCAAAACGACACAGTTGAAATACCTCCTTCGTGGAGGCTGGCTCCGTTTTCACAATGTCCGACCCCAAGCTACAGCTTTGGGGAAAAGGACGGAGGGAATGACTAGTCCGCCAAATAAAATGTAAGTATATCCTGACGGAGCACTCACTCGGACTGGGGGATGAAGGCAAATGCTCTTTCTAGGATGGTTGTACCTCTGAGACTCTGCTAGGCAGTCTCTACCTGCCTCTGACTGTTCCTTCAATTTTATTTTTCCTTCATGGTTTATTTTCCACTTTTTTCCTGCTCTGTTTTTTCCCTCTACTTATTAGCTGTGGCTCCCTGGGGAAGTAATGTTTGTAGTCTGTAATCAAATGCTATCCCATGAAAGTGGTAATTGCTCAGTCGTGTCCAATTCTTTGCGACCCCATGGACTATAGCCCACCTCTGTCCATGGGATTCTTCAGGCAAGACCACCAGAGTGGGTTGCCATTCCCTTCTCCAGGCGATCTTCCCAACCCAGGGATTGAACCTAGATTTCCTGCATCGCAGGCAGATTCTTTACCATCTGAGGCACTAGGGAAGAACCTATCCTGTGGGAAAAATAAAGATGAATTCTGTAGGATCAGTGCAGCAGAGTGAGATCTTTTTCTTTTCTGTTGTTTTGGTTGCACATGTGGTGTGTGGGATCTTAATACCCCCAACCAGGAATCAAACCTGCACTCCCTGAATTGAAAGTGTGGTACATTACCCATGGAACCACCAGAGAAGCTCCTAGAGCAAGATCTTGAACCTGTAGTGGGTCCACAGGTCAGGGTTCAGCTGTGTAAGAAGTGCAATGATCCTTATTGTTTTTTTGTTTTTACAAATGTGCTTGATTTCTCTTCTGAGCCCCAGTATTTCTCAGTCATGGGGAGGCAGCCTCAGTCAAATCAAGGTGTCCTCAGGCAGATCCGAGGGAGGCCAGGCTTCTGATTCGCCATCTCCAGGACTGTCTGACTGCTACATGTCACACCTCCTGGGGGATGCTGGGCAGTGGGAGGCCCCCCGCGGCTCCTTCCCAGAGATCCCACCATCAGATCAGCTTCCCAGCTCCTCCAGCTCCCAGATCTGAAAATTCTTATCAGGCCCAGATTAAGAGTTTCCCAACCATCCATGTAAATTTCCCAATCTGGTTTATGCCAAAAGCCTGGGATTTGAGACTTGAAAGCTAAAAATAGGACTCCCACGTTATCTTCACGTTGCTGGTTTTCCCTTCCCTGGAGCAGTGAAGACAGACGGCCTAGCTGCCCAGTGGGGAGAGAACACAGGGAATGCCACGGAAAACATGAGCACACGCCTCCCGGTGACTCCCCCCCACAGTGACAAGGCACCGAGAGGCAGGCCTGGCATCCACAAAGGTGACCCCTGTCTTGACTCCAAGCACATTAGAGAAGCGATAAGAACACAGGCTGTGGAAGTCAGCGTTTGACTCCACGGTTTCCTGGCTCTGTGTCCTTGAACACGTTACCTAAGCTTTCTGAGTCTCCGCTTCCGCATCTACAAAACGGAGATGATAATAGCACCTGCCTTACAAGGGACTCTGTGTATGCCTCACTCGTGAAATAATTCTGTTATTATTACCACTGCTACTGACTCTTTGTCTCTTAAATCCCCTGGAGTCAGTGCCATCAACACAAGTCCCTGTTCACAGGGGTGGAGGTGGGGTGGGAGGTGGGGTGGAGGTGGGGTGGGGGCGGCGAGAGTCTTGGAAATGTAGCCCCTGGGGTAAAACCCGGGCAGTCCTCCGGGCTGGGTTCAGAAGGAATCTGCTGATGTCAGTCAAGCCTGTGCTGAGGTGCCGGCGTGGAGAGGCAGATTCTCAGGGAGCAAGAGTTGGCATTGGAAGACGGATCTGTGCTTTCAGTGCAGGGGACATGAAAGAGACAGAGGGAGAAGGCTCTTGGAGGAAGGCTGGCCAAGTCTGTGCCGGGGGCTGTGCTGCTGACCTTGCTGGCAACTGCTGGAGATCAGAACTCACCCTGCGCCCCACCCCCACCCGCACCCTGCCGGAGACGTGCAAGGGCTTTGCTGAGGGACGTGCTACTTGTGTGAGCCAGAACCAGATGGGAAACCGAGGAAGAGACAATGGTCTGGCAAGCGCCATCTATGTAATCTCGTTCTGCAACCCACCAAACTGATGAGAATGAGAAGGTGGGGACCTCGACCCTCCTACCTGCCCATCCCTGCATCCCAGGGCCAGTCTGATCAGGACGACAGGACTGCAAGTCAGAAGTCAGGAGACCTGGACTGGAGACCCAGTCACATGGCCAGTGAGCCTCTGGCCTTGGACACACCCTTCACCTCTCTAGACCTGGGCCCAGCCACCCACCCCCATCCCCCAGAAGGTGGGAGAGCTCTAGACAGCAGCTGCACTTGGGGAGAGCAATGTGACACTGTTAAAAGTGGGGAGGTTTGGATCCAGAAGGATGTTAATGTGAATCCTGTCTTTGTCATTGACTAAATGTAAATATGGGCTTCCCTGGTAGCTCAGATAGTAAAGAATCTGCCTGTAATGCAAGAGACCCAGATGGGTTTGATCCCTGGGTAGAGAAGATCCTCCAAAGAAGGGAGTGACTACTCACTCCAGTATTCTTGTAACTGTAAATATAGGACGGTTAATATATTTAATTTTTCAAAGCTTCACTTTCCTCATGCATAACAATGGGGATCCTGATAATGCACTTCTGTGATTACTTAGAAAATTAATTTCAAGAATGTGTGCAAAGTGTTGGGCTCAGGACTGCTGAGACACTGAGGGCTTGATCGTCCGTTGCCTGTTTCAGCATCATGATCATTTAGAGGAACCATGGGTGCCTTCAGGGCTTCCCTGGTGCCTCAGACAATAAAGAATCCACCTGCAACGCAGGAGACCGAGGTTCAATCCCTGTGTCGGGAAGATCCCCTGGGGAAGGGAATGGCAACCCAACCTGTATTGTTGCCTGGAGAAGTCCAAGGACAGAGGAGCCTGACAGGCTACTACTGTCCATGGGGTCGCAAAGAGTCGGTCACGACTGAGCGACTAACGCTTTCACTTTCACACTTAGGCCCGGTCAGCTCAGTGGTAGGAGAGCTCAAGTTGGTGTGCCTGCTTCATTCACAGCCTCTTCGTGTCTATGTGTTATTTTTAATAAACATAAATGTTCCACACTAAAAAATAATGATGATACTATAAATCACTGGACTAGATCAAGGGTTGGCAAGCTTGCTGTAAAGAGCTGGATAGTAAGTAGCTTACGCTTCCTGGGCCACATGTGGTCTCCATTGCATTTTCTTTTATTAGAGTTAATAAAAGAATAAAAGTTAATGCTTTTATTAGGGTTAGAGTAGAAGTCAAACTCACATAGAGAATAAAAGTATTTGTTGGGATTGGGCAAGAGTCACGACATAGAACATCTCAGTGGCTGAACACAATTAGGAGGTATTTCTCAGGGATGCTAGCAGTAAAGGACCCGCCTGACAATGCAGGAGTTGTAAGAGACACAGGTTCGATCTCTGGGTTGGGAAGATCCCCTGGAGAAGGAAATGGCAACCCACTCCAGTATCCTTGCCTGAAGAATCCTATGGACAGAGGAGGCTAACAAAGAGTCGGACACGACTGAAAGTGACTTAGCACTGCCATGTCACAGTAAAATGTGAGGTGGGGGTCAGGGGGCATACACCAAAAGTGTTTTGGGGACCAAAAGTCCTTCCATCTGGTGGTTTCCCATCCATTGGGAGGCCTCTGCTGGATGGGAGGGAAAGAGATAGGGGCCCACATTAAGAGTGATTTAAAAATACACAAACCACTCTGTGCAGTGATGGACTTTGGGCTGATTCTGCCCTGTAGGACATAGATCCCCGTCTCATGGATTCGATCATCTCTGAGGTTCCTTCTGAAAATGAAACAAACTTCTCTCTGATAAACCTTATTTTTCTCCATCCAAGTGGCCTAGCAACCACTCTATAAGGTCCCATACTCTCACAGGATCATCATTTTCATACTTGGAACTGTTGTCAGGGTCAGCGTTTTTGTTAAATTTTATGTGTAACATTACACAGAATTCTTTTGTGGACAGTTCTCAGTTGGGATGACGTATTATGTCCTGGAGAGTTGCTGTTACAAAGGACCAGAAAATGAGTGACTTAAAGCAGTACAAAATTATTCTCAGAGTTCTGGGTGCCAGGAGTCCAAACTCAGAGCATCGGCAGCACCGATTCCCTCCAGGGGCCTGGGGGAGTGTGGCCCAGGCCGTCCTCCTAGCCCCCAGTGGCACCCGCGGTCCTTGGCGCCCTCCACTTGTAGACGCTTGACTCCAGGCTCTGCCTCTATCTCCACGCAGCTCTTCCCCGTGTCTCTGGGTTATCACAAGGCCATCTTCCTGCCATATCAGGGCCCACTCGGACAGCCTCTTCCGGACTTGATGAAATCTGCAAAGACCCTATTTCTGAGTAAAATCGTGTTCCCAGCTAAGGGAGAGTAGCAGCTCAATGTATCTTTTTAGGAGTGTGGGGGTGTGGTGAGCCACTCAGCCCATAGCAGGTGGCCATTAGCACATGGACATGGTGGTGATCCATTCATACCTAAGAGCTATGAAATGTTAGAATGTTAAAAGTGGCGAGGATGGGCAAGGCTGCCCTGGTGTGTGTCAATATTAGAGGCCTAAAGGAGCTTCATTTTTTACTTCACTGTAAATTACAGAGAGAACAGTCCAGTTAAAGCTGCCACCTTGGAGAGTGTAGAATTTTCCTTTTTGGAGTGTGTCTTTTTTCTTTCTTTTTTTTTTTATGGACATGGAACAATGAACTAGAAAATGTTGCACATTCTGTCCTCTCCTTCTATTTTCAACTTATAAAATGCTGTATTCAAAATACCGGAACAGTGAGGCTTGTGGTTACTAACAAAATTAAAAATAAAAGCAGAAAGCCCCACAGCGACCCAGTCACCCCAAGAAGGAGACGCAGGCTGGTGCCCTGGACAAGCAGTGGGCTTTCTAGTGGATTCACACCCCCTCTTGCAGAGGTCAGGATGGAAAGTCGCGACCCGCTGGTTGTAATTCTGTCCTGTTTTGAAACAGATGACAGACAACTAGCCCATCTCTAGGGCTGAGACTTATTTCTCTTCCTCGGTCTGAGTTCCAGAGACCCAACTTGCAAAGTAGAGAAGAGGGCAGAATATTTTCTTGGTGACCTCACTGCACTGCTGCCAGTGGAAAACCTACCCATATCCTAGAACTGGCCCATGGGAATGGGTCCATACCATACCATCTCGAATAGCCCAAAGCAGGACTTATGTCTCTCTTCCAGAGTCTCATGGTCCCTTTCATCGTTGCTCATCTTTGTGTATGCATGCTTCATGGCTTCAGTCATGTCCAGCTCTTTGAGATCCTGTGGACTGTAGCCCTCCAGGCTCCTCTGTCCATGGGATTCTTCAGGCAAAAATACTGGAGTGGGGTGCCATTTCCTGCTCCAGGAGATCTTCCCGACCCAGGGATGGAACCTGCATCTCTTACGTCTCCTTCACTGGCAGGCGGGTTCTTTAGCACTAGAGCTGCCGAGTCCATTTGCTCACCTTCAGTGGCATTTAAGGCAGTCTTGTATTTACAAATCACCTCTCTCCTCCTAAAGGGCAAGCTCTTTAAATCTTGGTCTTATGAGTCAAGCGGAAGAAGCCAGTGGAGAGAGAAAAACTTGAGGTGCTGGAGAAGAAGGAGAAGCTTAGGAATGGATCCTTCAGGAACCAGGAAGGATGGGGCAGAGGGCCAAGCTGGAATGTTCTCTGTCCTGCACAGGACACCAAGCAGTAGGGAATCTCAAGTCAGTTCCCTTGGAAGCCTGTTAACCCCTTCTATTGGGGTGTAACCTCAGACCTAGAATACACCCGAGATGGCCCTTTCTGTAGCTTCAGCTTCAGCTTCCCTGGTAGCTCAGATGGTAAGGAACCAGCCTGCCATGCAGGAAACCCAAGTTTAATCCCTGGGTCAAGAAGATCCCCTGCAGAATGGGAATGACTACCCACCCCAGTATTCTTGCCTGGAGAATTTCACAGCCAGAGCCTGAGCCTGGCAGGCTACAGTCCATAGGGTCACAAAGAATCAGATACGACCAAGCAACTTTTACTCACTTTCATAGCTACCAGTGGGGGCGATGCACTTAACTTACTTCTGCCTTAGGTTTTTCATCTGTTTGATGGGATGAGTAATAACCCTTGTGCAATTGTTACTGGATCAAATACAATAATGGATGGGGAGCACATAGTATGTTGCTAGTCTAGTGCAGTGGCTCCCAAACTTCCCCAAATTCCCCCGTCTGAGAATTTTGATAGTGCAGACATGGGCTGGAACCTGAGAATCTGTGTATTTGCCAAGCACAGAAATTCTTATATCCAAGGATATTGGGGAAATGATGCTGTTACAATACCAGAAAGTCAATAAAGAGTAGTTATTTTTTATGGTACCATTTTCATCATTGTTACCATTGTCACAGGGTGATTCATTTAAACAAACAAGCTTATTATACATACAAGAAAGAATGAATAGACTCAGTCCTTAAGTTTACATACAAGAAAGAATGAATAGACTCAGTCCTTAAGTTTTGGCAAGGATACGTAAAGCAGGGATTCTGATTCTGGCCGTAGCTGATAAAGTGTTCTGACCTTCAAAATGTTTAATCTTTACACCTCAGTTTCTTCATCTGTAAACTAGGTGGTTATTACTGGTTGTTGTTGTCCTTTAGTCACTAAGTGGCATCTGACTCTTTGTGATCCTATGGACTGGAGCCCACCAGGCTCCCCTGTCCATGGGATTTCCCAGGCAAGAATACTGCAGTGGGTTGACATTTCCTTCTCCAGGGGATCTTCCCAACCCAGGAATCAAACCCAGGTCTCCTGCACTGCAGGCAGATTCTTCACCATCTGAACTACAGGGAAAATGATGGATATAAAGTAGCTGACACACAGTAGGTCCCTCCCCTGTGAAAGATTTTCTTTCTTTTAAGCAATGGCTCAAATTCTTAAAAGAAAAAAAAAACTTTTAAAAACAGTTATCTAGGGACTTTCCCAGTGGTCCAGTAGTTAAGACTTTTAGCTTCAAATGCAGGGAGCACGGGTTCAATCCCTGGTCAGGGAACTAGAATGCTACAGGCCTTTTGGTGAGGTCAAAAAATAAAATAAACATTTTAAGAATTTTCAAGCAATTATCTAAACCCTTCCCCTTATTATTTAAACAGATGAAAGCAGAACTGTTTTGGTTCTCAGTTTGATGTGTATCTTTCTTCCTACCAAACTCCCCTACTAGCCGTTAAGTTACTTACTTCCATGGAGCTCTGTGCAATGTTAAAAAAAAAAGACTGTCTTAAATAACAGAATGCTAACTGACCTTTAGCATTAAGATTTCTTGCTTTTCTCAAGTGTATCTTTTGGAGACTGTAAAGATGTCTTGCACAGTATAAGCCACCTAGGCTATCTACAGTGCCCTCATATGATGGGGAGTCCTGCTGGAAGTCCTGGAGGAAAAGGAAGATCATTGAGCAATTTCTAGTTTGAGAAGAATATAGGTTGCTTGGACCCACCTTCAAGAACCCAGCCACAGGGCAAGCCAGAATTATAAACGAGTCACTTCCCTATGTGCCCAGAAGAAAAGAGAAAACACCTGGCCAGTCTCTGTTACAGAGAGCAAGTACTTGTTCCCAAACCTAGTGGCTCCGTCTCTCTAGGCAGCAGAGAAAAGAGGGGGCTCTCAAAGGGGAAATATAGAGCAATATGTGGATGAGGACAAAGAAAACTAATTCATGAAGGTCCTGAACCGCTGGTTCCCAGTGAAGGTGGCCTATCAGTACCCTGGAATCTGCATTATTAGCTATTTTCCACCTTAGAAGAAAAGCAACAGAACTGGGAGGTTGTGGTTTTCGGGCCGAAAAAGTTCTGTCTTCAACTAGCAGACCATGTCTGGTTTCTCTCCGAATCTGAACTCTCATCCGCATTTCTCCCTGTTCCTAAATCTGTCTCCCCTGTAGCACTCAGGCATAAGTTCCTTGGCAAAAAAATAGGACCCGTGATGTATTTACCATCACATTAAGAAGAATGGGTTTTCAAAGTATGATTTTTAATATTGTGACTGCTTTTCCCTAAGGGAAAGTATCTTCAAGTCAGATTATTTATCGCCAGGTGGTAAATAATTATGAAAGTTAATGATACTTACCATCTCTCCTTCCTTCTTGCCAAGCCCCATTCTAAGCACCTTACCTATTAGGTCTTCTAACAACCTGTGCAGCCGGTCTCATTATTTTGCATATTTCACCGCCTTCGAAACTGAAACACAAGGAGGTTCAATAGCTTAGCCTAGGTCGCACCACCATGACTGGAGCCAGGATTCCAACCAAGAAGAGAACAAGTCTTAACCACAACAGTCAACAGCTTTGGGTGCCAAAGGCTGAACATCCCCTAAGAGTATTTCAGTGAGAAAGAGAGATAAGCCTGATTTTGCTCTCAATAATTGTTTTTTCTGTCAAAAATAGAACTTTGCAGTTTATTTGAACAGCAAAACATAATACTCCTGTTACCATGGCATTCCATTTTAGAAGATTTAGAGCGAGATTTAAAAATACAAGTTCCTAGATACAAGTAAGCACCTTTTCCATGACAAGAAACCTTAACCCTTCCTTTCTACACTACTTGATATTAATTGAAAACAAGTAGCACTTACTCATGTTCTCTTCAATGAGACTTTTTGATCCCAATGACCTTTAGACTTTCTTTTTTGTGTGGAAACCTGCTATATTCCACTTTTGAAACTCTCAGAAAATGATTTACCTATTTTATTCTCGTCTTCTGTCAACATCTTCTTTAACAGTGTAGTAGTCAACAGTGAATCCTGTGGAGTCAAATAGTCTTGAATGAAACAGCAAGTCTATCACTTCCCAGTTATGTGACCTTGGGCTAGTTTCATGACCTCTGATTAGTTGCCTTAACTGCAAAATGGAACTAATAATAGTTACTCATGGTTTATGTTATCCCAGGTGGTGCTACTGGTAAAGTATCCACCGCCAATGAAGGAGATGTGGGTTCAGTCGTTGGGTTGGGAAGATCCCATGGAGCAGGAAATGGCTACCCACTCCAGTATTCTTGCCTGGGAAATCCCATGGGCAGAGGAGCCTGGTGGGCTCCCGTCCATGGGGTCGCAAAGAGTTGGACACAGCCAAGTTCATACACACACTCACACACTCTCTCTCTCTCATGGTTTCATTGTCATAAATCACTTGGAACAAATCCCTGGTATGCTGAGCTTTCAATAAACTGTATCAGCAGCAGCAGCATCCTCATCACCACCATCATCTTCAGAAGACAATTTACTTAGACTTTACCAATAGAGACTTTCACGGAGCCCTTATCTATAATTCATTACCAACTACCCAGAGATATGTTAGCTGAGTGGGAGGCAGAAATCACTTATAAAAGTAATTCTTATTTTGATAATTTTAAAGAAGAGAGTAAAAATACTGTTTGGACCACTAAGTCACCAGAATTGCTATTGTTCCCCAAATATGGTTCCAGGCTTGCATTTTTAATACTTCATTTCTCATAGTTGTTTGAATCTATCTCCCTTCATGAGCTTCTCTAGGACTGACTGACAGCAAGGCTGATTTCAACACAAGGAAGATGCTCATTAAATCATAGAATAAGAGAAATAGAGAAAGATAAGAGTTGTCAACCTCAAATAGTGAACTTTTTTTGAGCCACACAACAGAAAGGTGTTACTATTTGTTCAGTGTAAGATTAAGTAGGTACATACAACTCCAATCTGACCCCATTACTTTTATTAAATGCAGCATCTTAAAGAACTGCAAAAAGCCAAACCATAAATCTAAGGACTCTGTCATTTTAAATTTATGTTTGCAGCTGAAGTCAGCCACACCTCCTGGGGCTGGCCTTAAAATAATTCTTTTCTCAAAAAGTCACCGTATCCTGGCATTTAACAATAACACGAAAGAGCCCGAGTCTGGAGGAGTTGTTTGTTTTTGTAGGAGCAGAATCAACCCTCTTGTAATGAACACAAGGCTCGCCACAGGTTCAGGGGTTTTATTCAGCTGTTTTCCGAATCTCTCTCAAAGCTCAGCTTATGAAATTCTAATGAGACCCTGCCCACCACCCTCCCCATCCTGGACACCCCTTCAGCTTGCTGCTCACCAGCCCTGACTTCAGACAGACAGACAGAGACAGAGAGAGGGGCCGCGCTGACCAGAAGCATCACTGCCTCTCACACTTGCTTTGTCCCCCGGTGCCCATGTCCTGGAAACAGCACACACATCTCAGGCGCAGTGCCTACCTGATAGAACTTGAATGCTGAGGTGGTAACAGCTCTGAGACAGAGCAGGATCTGAGGCCCGCCCACCCCCTGTCTACTGAGGTGTAACAGGAGCTTAAGCACCCCCTCCACTGCCGGAAGAAGGGGGTGGGGCCAGAAAGACTGACTGGCAGGTGGCTGAGCATCGCTCCAGGTGACCAGGCACTCAACCTGCATGCCAGGTTGGCACCAGGCCACCATCTCTACACTCTGTTCTCTTGGTTGACCCTGAAATGCTACTTTCCCAGCCAAGAATCTCTATGTGCCAGCCAGGCAGCCAGCAAACTGATGACAAGGCTGTCCCTGGCAGAGGACTTGAAAAAGTGCAAACAACACTTTTGGACTCCCACCTGCTAGTCTCAGAGATACCTGTATCCTACACCACCTGCGCCCTACACCAGACATTGTAGAAAGCAACAGAGAGGGCTTTCCAGCCTTTCCAGCCTTCCAGGAGGGCTGGCCCCTCTCTGGAAGATTCTAGTACATGAAACAGATGATGAGAAATGGACGAAGATGATGAAACAGCCCCTGCCACCTCAGTGCCCTGTGTGTCCCTGCTCTGGGCACAAAGTCAGCACAGTTTAAGAGGTGTGGCTTTTCCTCCATGGCCTCTGACCTCTCTGAATATTGAGGTCACCTGATACATAAGGTATCTCATGCTTCTGAGTGTTAGGAAGGGAGTGGATGATTTCTGCCAATATGTAAGCCACACTCCCAGAACCAGTTAAATTCCGGGATTTACGATGATGTTCCTGTTGGCCACAGGCTGGGTGGGACCTTGAGCTTCATGGACTCCCCGGTGTGTATCCTGCTGCCTGGAATGGGATCCACGAGCGCTGTAGATCCAGCAGACACCTGAAAAGCCCCTCCTCAGAATGGAGTCCACCACTCAAGCGGGGGCTTCCCAGACAGTGCTCCCCCCAGCTGCTGCTTCAGGCCCCCCATCCTGAAACAGTTCATCTTAGATCACTGGGATAAGGGTCCGCCTCTCAGAGGCCAAATGAGAATGCTGGAAGGCAAAACCCAGCACAGGAACAAGATCCCAGCTCAACAGGAAGCATTTCTTAAAATTTTTAATACATTCTTTCTTAAAAAAAATATATTCTTTTCTATTACGTTTTATCATAAGATATTGAATATAGTTCCTTTTGCTATACATTAGGACCTTGCTGTTCGTCCATCCTATATGTAATAGTTTGCATCTGCTACTCCCAGACTCCCAGTCTAGCCTCCTCCCTTCCCGCTACTCCCTTGGCAGCCGCGAGTCTCTTTTCTGTGAGTCTATTTTGTAGATAAGTTCATTTGTGTCACAGTTTAGAGTCTACATATGAGTGATATCAAAACGTGTCTGTCTTTCTCTTTCTGACTTGCTTCACTTAGTGTGATTAAATACGAAGCAAATCCAAACGAGAGGGGATATATGTGTGCGTGTGGCCGATTCACTTTGCTGTGCAGCCGAAATCGACACAGCAGTGTAAAGCCCTGCTTTAGACCCCATTTTTTAAAAGACATGCCGTACGCACATGCCATGGAATGTTGTTGTTTAGTCACTGTTAGACTCTTTGGTGACCCCATGGACTGTAGCCCGTCAGGCTCCTCTGTCCATAGAATTCTCCAGACAAGAATCCAGGGGTGGGTTGCCATTTTCTTCTCCAGGAGATCTTCCCCACCCAGGGATTGAACCCGGGGCCTCCTGCGTTGCAGGCAGATTCCTTACTGCTCAGCCACCAGGGAAGCCCAGTGGAATATTATTCAGCTATTTGGAAAAGGTGGGGGGATGAAACAATGCCATTTGCAGCCACATGGATGCCCTCTGACGGAGTCACAGCCCAGCGGTAGGGGTGAAGAGCTCTCCAGGAGATGCAGGAAGGCATGCTGCCCGCCTGCAGGCCCAGGACAGCACAGAGCTCCCCCTGATCTGCATTCCCGTCTGAGTGCTCTGAGGGCCCCTGAGGTTACTCAGCTAATTCACCGAGGGCCATTAACCAGAGGTGACACCTGACGCCACTGCAGAAGCAAAACAAGAATTCAGCTGCGCCAAGCCCGTTGAAATGTTCAGACACACGCAAATGCAAAAGCAAACAAGACCCCCAAATGCAGCAGTTCCTAGGGCAATTAGACTAAAAGCAAGAGATTAGGTTCGAATTTAGACTCTGCTGATTAGATACGAGAATGGAGCAAGTTGCCAGATAAAATACAGGAGGCCCTGTTAAACTTGAATTTCGAATAAATCTGAATAATTGTTTAAGGGCGCCCCACGTGGTGTTTGCTAAATTTGGCCACCCTGACTCTCCAGAAGTTGAGGTCATCGGTTGCGAGGCAGATAATGGGGTGACCTTTGTCAGCGCTGATGTGACATCGAGTAGAACTCTGGGCAGGTCTTTTCCTATGAGTGTGTCACTCTGGAGTCAGGAGCTATGTCCTTTGGAATTGTAACCCACAGTCCCTAATGCCAGGGCTGTGAGCAATGGCAGGTAAACTGTGTGTTGAACTGGGTATAATGATTAAATGATGATTAGGTGGCCTTTTGAGCAGAGCAGCTGATGAAAAAGGTGGCTAAAGACAAGATTGCAACGACTCTGCAGCTCCCTGAAGGGTCTGCTCCTGGCTGTTCTCAGGGAGGAGTCCTGGGTTGGAATCAGACATGGCAGCAGCTTGGAATCTGAACATTATCAGAGCAGAGGTGTGGGGGACGTTCATGATAGGGATTAGTGATTAAGTGACAGTGTGACTCCCCTCCCCAGATTATAAACATCATTTTTGTGTATTGGAAACTGAAACAAAACACTAGAGAAAAATAGCGATTGAATTCATTCATAGCCTCACAACCCAGAGATAACCATAATTAATATTTAATTCTATGCTTACAGTATTTCTGCTAAGTATATACACATATAAGGACATGTGTCTGTACTTAGAAAATAAAACTCATACTTCATATATAATTTTTTATCTAGCTTTTTTCAAAATATTTTATTGTAAGCATTGTCCACATCTTTAAATATTCTTTGAATATGTAATAACCAAGTTTGCCAGTAACATTTACTAATTAATGCATCATTTCTCCAGTTTCTTGAACATTTTCTTTCATCATATGCTTTTTTTGTGGCTTCCTGTTCTTTCCTGTGGTACTCTTTATCCTGTGATATTACTAGGTTTTTCTGATGAGTGTAATCTTGTAAACAGTTTAGGCATGTCTCTGCATTGCTCCTCGTTTAAGTAAAATTGGCTGCAGTTTTTCTTTCATGTTTTCAGATAATCTTCAGAATCACATTTCCAAGGTATAAAGTAATGTTGTTCTGAAATCTATTAGAAAAGCCTTAAAGTTACCTATTATTGGAGGGAAGAATTACATTTATAAAATAATATCTTTCCTTCTAGGAATAAAATTTATTTTACTTTTCTTCCTTTCTTTACTACATTGTGATAAAGTTTGGTAATGAATTTTTTTTACACAGACCCTTAATGTTTCTTTTACAATTCATTCCTAGCTATTCTGTGTATTTTTTATTGCTTTGAATAAATCTCTTTAAAAAAATGCTACTTGGCTTTTTGAAATTTTAAAAGGGTCGTGGAGGCTTAGTTTGGGCTTCCCTGTGGCTCAGCTGCTAAAGAATCTGCCTGCAGTGGGGGAGACCTGGGTTTGATCCCTGGGTTGGGAAGATGCCCTGGAGAAGGGAAAGGCTACCCACTCCAGTATTCTGGCCTGGAGAATTCCCTGGACTGTATGGTCCACGGGGACACAGTCAGACATGACTGGGCGACTTTCACTTTGTGCTTATTTATTTTGTTTCACCCAACTTCTGTGTAACTTTTTAATCCGAGTAGATTTTTAGTAGATTCTCTTGATTTTCCAAGGAGAAAAATTCTTCATCACCTGGAAAGGACAAGTCGGTCCTGTTGCCACTAAAGCTCACTCTCTTTTCAGTAATTGATTTTATTGCTCTGGGTAGAACTTCCAAAAGATAGTGTGTAATTGTGGTGATGGCAGATGTACCTGATTCCAATGAAAACTCCTCAGGTACTTCACCATCACATGTAATCTCCACCAGGTTCAAATACATCCTTTTTCCTCACATCAAAATTTTTTTTGATTTGCTAATATTGATATTTAATTCTATCTAATACATTTTTTCTTATCATACTTGGAAACGCCCCCTGGCCTGTTTATGTAATATATTTTAATAGAAGCTTTAACACACCCTTTCATGCTTTAGAAGAAAATGCAACTTGGCCTCGAATGTTATTTTTCGATGTCCTATCAGACTCACATTCCTAATGTTTTCTCTCTGTACAATGGGAACAGAGTTTGTTTTTCTTCTTTCATGCTGTGGTTGTCAAGTTTTAGAACCAAGGTTAAGATAGCTTTACTAACTAGGAAGCGTCAGATCTTCTCCCCTTTCAAACAGTTTACAGAGTCCGAGAATTATCTGTTCTTAAAAGTTGGAAAAAATTGTTCATAAAAACATGTGAGTCAGGAGCCTTTTTTGGAGGTAAGCCTTTGACACTTTCAATTTCTTCCGTTTTTTTTTTTCCTATTCAGTCATCTGCGTTTATCCTGAGTCCCTTTAGGTCATTTCTGTTTTCCTAGAAAATCATCGATTTCACTGAGGTTTTCAGATTGATCAGCATAGAGCAGTAACCTAGTGTTCTCTTACAGTGCTTTTAAACTCTCGTCCACAGCATCATTCCCTTGTGACTGATTTTGTACATTTATTTTTTCTCTCTGGTTTCAATTAGCCGTGTTGAGTTTGTTGATGTTATTGATCCAGTTATAACACTAATAAGGTCCAAATATTAGAACCACGGGTAGAGATGCTGACGAGGAGACTTGAGCATCTGTGGATTTTGGTCTCCACCGAAGGTCCTGGATCCAGAACCAAGGGATGGCTGCAGTTCAGAACGACAGTTTTTTCCCTCAGAAGTACAACAGCTATTTATACACTATCTTATCTTAATTTTATGAGATTGAGTTTGTGTTATTTTAACTGGCATTACTAATTTACAGGATTTTTTTTTTAAAGCTTAGTATGGCTTTTTAAAAATATTTATTTATTTGACTGTGCCAGTCTTAGTTGTGGTCTGGGGGATTTTTAGCTATGGGGTGTGGGATTTAGTTCTCTGACAAGAGATTGGACCGGGCCCCCTGCATTGAGACTGAGGACCACCAGGAAAGTCCCATAGTATGTTTAGATGATGTTATCCTAAAATTTCCACTTTGGGGAAGAAATATACTAAAGTTGGCTAAGTAAGTGTATCATCAGTTTGTATTAATATATCATGAGCATTTTAAAATTAAGAGGATTCCCATCTTTAGGGTTCAAATTTGGTATGCTTATAATATCATTAGTTTTAGTACTTAAATTCATTATAATCTTAATTATTTGTGACTTCCTTCATCGGTAAATGACCAAGAATAGCATATTATTGTGTTTCCATTCCTTTCTCCTTGTATTTTTAATTGAAATCCTTAATATGCTTTAATTTGATGTTTTCAGTTGTGTATATGCGTTATATTTTCATGGTGGAGTGTTCTTCTTGAAATATAGCACATAATACTATTCCTTTTCTTCTGTGTAAAGTATTGCATCTCTCATTTTACTTCAGTATAAATATTTGCAATTATCTGTCTTTGTCAGTGTGGGTGAATCTTTCTCAGCTCTACTTTTAGCTGTCCTGAGTAATTTCACTTAAAATGCATTGTCTTTAAGGAAACAGACTAATAATACCTACTTCTTATAGCAGTTTTAAGGGTTCAGTGAGATAATACAATTAAAACTAGTGTAGTATTTGGCACATAGAAAATGCTCATGAAATACTAGCTAATGCTAGCACTAAACAACATACACTGAATTTTTCAAGCAAAATGATAATTTAACGATTGTAATCAAAGAGGATAGCCTATTCGATTTTATGGTCACATGGCTTATTTAGGCACTTAAATAAAAGTAAGTCTGTAACTTTTTTATAATTTTATTTATTTCTTTTTTTGGCTGTGCTGAGTCTTTGTTGCTGGGCGGGTTTTTCTCTGATTGCAGAGAGCGGGGACTATGCTCTAGTTTTGCTGCGAGGGCTTCTCGTCATCCCGGCTTCTCTTGTTGCAGAGCCCAGGCTCTAAGGGTGCGGGGGCTCAGTAGCTGCAGCTCCTGGGCTCTAGAGCGCAGGCTCAGAAGTTGGGGCACACAGGCTTAGCTGCTCTGTGGCATGTGGAATCTTCCCAACCCAGGGATTGAACCCGTGGCTCTCGAATTGGCAGGAAGTTTCTTTACCACTGATTCACCAGGGAAGCCCTATTTAGGCACTACTCTTGACATCTTTCTATTTTTTATATGCCCCTTGGTCTCTCCTAGTTTGTTCACTTTGCTTTCTCTCAAATGTTCAGGTACTGTGACAAGTACTCTGAATGCTACTGTGAGAAAGATGTACTTGTCCTGACCTCAGGCAGCATATAGCTCAGCAGGCAGACACTGATGAAGTCATCCTTCAAGCTATGTGGAATTTCAGCCACAGTTAGAGCTTCGATGTGCATCATGAAAGTAAAACCACAAGTGCCACCTTGGATTCGCGTAAACATTGGCAAGGCAATTTTCATGTATTACATCTCGTGAGAAGAGTGACGCTGGTAGAAGAGGTGTCTCTCAATGGGGTGTGAGGAAAGGACGGAGGATTAATTCCTTCATGATAAACATCTATGCATAAAATGTCACAGACAGCTCACTGCCATCTCTCACATTGGGATACAGAGAAACGTCGACTTCTGGTGGATTTCACAATTCCCTGAATCCCCTTGGAGGTTTCAAAATTACATGAAGAAATTTCAGGATTGCCCTTGAGGCGGAGAAGGCGATGGCAACCCACTCCAGTACTCACCTGGAAAATCCCATGGACGGAGGAGCCTGGTGGGCTGCAGTCCATGGGTCGCTAGGAGTCGGACATGACTGAGCGACTTCACTTTCACTTTTCACTTTCATGCACTGGAGAAGGAAATGGCATCCCGCTCCAGTGTTCTTGCCTGGAGAATCCCAGGGACGGGGGAGCCTGGTGGGCTGCTGTCTAAGGGGTCGCGCAGAGTCGGACACGACTGAAGCGACTGAGCAGGAGCAGCAGCCCTCGAGGACTTTTCAGTTTTCCAAGGTGCCTTGGCCTGGGAAACGTTGACCCTCGGGACTGCACAGCTGTTTGTAGGAGGACCGTCCTGTGCGTTGTGGAATGTCTAGTGACAGTGCCGGCCTCCTCTCACTAGACGCCAGTAGCATCCACCCCCTCACAACCACAACCACTTCCAGGCGTTGCTGTATTAACCATATCTTCTGTTTTCTGTCGTTCTGATGCTTTGACATCCGGGATCTTGTTAACTCTGGAAATGTTCCTCCAAATACTGGTTAGCTAATTCTTAGAAATAATAAACATGTTACCCACAGGCATACTTTTCAATTACAAATCCACCAAACCTGAGCCCACACTCCAATGACCTCGTCTATGGGTTTCTCACACTTCAGACCACTACCCACCTAGCTCTGCTCATTCCAGGACCAGGTATCAGACAATTAGGGACATCCCGGTGCCCTCAGAGCCTGGTGAAATGATTCACACTAAATCCAATTCTAAACCTGCTTACCCTGCTTCTCGTTCCTGCCCATGGAAACCCCAATAAAGGCGCGACTCCATGGATCCCCTCTCCTTTTGTCCCCTGATTAACCTTGATGCTTTCCCAATTGACCTCTCCCACCAGGCTGTGCCCCCTCCCCTTGGGAACTATGGGTAATAAACTATCTTTTACGGACATTGTTTTCTGATCTCTTGGCCCTCTTGTACCTCAAATCTGCTATGAATGCACTAAATTTAATGCAATTTCCAAATGTCTTCTGGTGCAAAATTGCCCCAGGGTGAGAATGACTGGGTTAACTTGACACCTGAACAGCTGTATCTGTTTTTTTTAAAAAAAAAATTATCTAGATGATTTGAAAGCAACAAGTTTGGGGGAACTTAACCTTTAGAGTTTGTGCACAAAGCTTTGAGCTTGTCACTCAAAGCTCCATTTAGTTTGACCCCTCCAGCATGAATTCTTTCTCCTCTTCTGTGAAACACTTTTCAGCTTTAGTCCTCTTGTTTTGTGACTGATCCTCAACTACACGCCGACCCCCTCACTTCCAAACTTTTGTCCTAAATACAGACTCCTGCTTTTCTAATGACTTCTCAGAGTTCTCATCTCATATGTATTTTTTTAAGTAGTGTTTGTTTATTGAAGGAATCAGCTCACCATGTCCTAATCTGTACACCTTTGAAACTGCTAAAGCACTACTCTCATAATGCTTGACAAACCCTCATGTAAATATTATTATCTTAACAGGTGGCGTTTGTGGTAAAGAACCCATCTGCAAGTGTAGGTGATGAAAGAGACACGAGATCGATCCCTGGGTCGGGAAGATCCCCTGGATGAGGGCATGGCAACCCACACCAGTATTCTTGTCTGCAGAATCCCGTGACAGAGGAGCCTGGGAGGCTACAGTTCACGGGGCCCCAAAGAGCCGGGCATGACTGCAGTGACTTAGCACTGCATGCAAATATGAGACAGTCATTGCAAATTTGTACTCTTATCACACATGGCAAGCCACTTCTCACAGTTGACTACTTTTTAATCATTTTATTTATTTATTTATTTATTTATTTTAATTTTTGGCTGCCTCACAGTTTAATTTTATGTCCGTATCTACAGTCATTTGATTCCTGTCTCCAGCATCAGACTGAAGGCTTCAAAGGTGGAGTCTGTTTTTGCATTATTTACCATGATGTCTGGCAGCAAACACTCAGTGACTAAATAACAAGAATTGATTAATCAACCAATTAATTAATCACTATTTTATCTTGTCTTCTCAATGTGATTTCAGGCTCCTGCCGATTATTCCTTGGTTTCCACGCTTCCTTCCAACCTTATGAATACAGTTATGTTCAAATAGTACATATTGAAACAATAAATGGCAACTATGATCTAAACCACATTAGCGTTATCAGCTGCACTTTACAGCAATGGTGCTACAGATGCCAACAATCATTTGTTTTATTTTTTTAAATGGGCAGGCTCCCTTCGAACAACAACAAAAACACCCCAGCAATTGCATTTGAAAAGAGATATGATGTTATTTATGGCAATTATGTCACTGCTTATCTAGAAAGGACAGGTTTAATTAAAACTGAGCATTGGTGCCTGAACCCAAAAACTATCCTCAAATTTGACAAATGTCTGTATTGTCGAGACACTTCCAAAAATTGAATGGAATTAACAGAAAGTGTTCTCTGCTGTATTTATCTCTGTTTCCTACACAAAGATAGCCTGCACCCAAGGGGAAAAAAAACAACATGTTTCCCCAACTCCGTTTTTTCACCTCTCAGTGTCTGCATGCTCAGTCTTGTCTGACTCTTTGTGACCCCATGGACTGTAGCTGGCCAGGCTCCTCTGTCCATGGAATTCTCCAGGCAAGATTACTGGATTGGGTTACCATTTTCTTCTCCAGGGGATCTTCACAACCCAGGGATCGAACTCGCATCTCTTGCATTTCCTGCATTGGCAGGTGGATTCCTTTCCATGGTGCCACTGGGGAAGCCCAATATAGATATATGGAGGCCTGGATATAACTGGAGAGAAGGAAAAAAGAAACATGCCAAACAAAAGCCGGATGGAGAATATACATCAGAAGAATTACTTTGCAAACAACAGTACAAACAAACATTTATCCTCAAAGAATTTTTGATGGCACCTGTGAAACTCAGAACTCAAAGAAGAGATACAGGATCAAAGGAGATGTGATGAGGCAGCAAAAAGAAATAATGTGAGCTGAAAGAGTGCCAGGGAAAACGTGGATGAGAGAAAAAAATCACTCCAAAAACTTTTTCGAAAAATCAGTTCAGAAACCCAGAATCTTCAGAAATCAAAATAAATATCCCTGAGTAAGAGAGACATGAAAGACAGGCTTCAGAAAAAGAAATGAACAAAATATGTGAAGAGCAACACAGAAAATGAGACATGGGGGATAAACAAGCACATGATGGGTGAATCTCCAAATGGAAACTAATCAAATGAAGTAGATTTAAAATCTTCAAATATACAAGAGAGGAACATTCTATAAAACAAAGGTAATTACATGTCTTATGATGGAAAGAGTACCCTGTGTCTCAAGAAGAATTGCTACAGGTTAATCAACCAAAACACGCCTATTAAATTTGTTGTGCCTTGATCATTATAGTTTCCTACAACATCCAGATCCTTGTCCATACAGCTCTCCAACCCACCCTGAAAATAAATAAGCAAATAAAGCACACATTTTTAAGAAGCTGCCTATAGGGTGAAAAAAAAACCTACCAAGGTTCAAAATCTTTATAGCAACGTATTTCTACAACTCCTCAGATATAAGAAAGGGCTGTTCCTCGTGTTGTATGATGCATCTTGAGCCTAGCTTACACCCAATAGTTTGTACCTCTTACTCCCCGCCGCTATGTTCCACCCTCCTTGGCAACCACTAGTTTGTTCCCTAAGTCTGTGAGTCTGCTACCTTTTTGTTATAGTCACTAGTTTGTTGTATATTTTAGATTCCATATATAAGCAATATCATATAGTATTTGTCTTTCTCTGTCTGACTTATTTCACTAAGCACAATACCCTCCAAGTCCATCCATGTTGTTGCAAGTGGTAAGATTTCATTCTTTGTATGGTTGAGTAATATTCCATTGTGTATGTATGCCATGGCTTCTTTATATTGTATGGACACTCAGTTTGCTTTCACATCTTGGCAATTAGTGCTGCTGTGAACATGGGGGTAACTTGTATCTTTTCAAATTAGTGCCTTTGTTTTTTTAAATTTATACCTGGGAGTGGAACTGCTGGGTCATATGGTTGCTGTATTTTTAGTTTCTTGAGACACCTCCATACTGTATTCCACAGTGGCTGCACCAATATACATTCCCACCAATAGTGTAGGAGGGTTCCCTTTTCTCCACATCCTTGCCAATATGTGTTCTTTTTGATGATGGCAGGTATGAGAGGACATCTCATTGTGGCTTTGATTTGGGCTTTCTTGTATGCACCTGGTGGTGTTTCTTAGTCATTGTTTTTTTTTTTTTAATTCTAAGTATGGTGTATATATAAGAAAAAAACAGAGAATTTAGCACTGTGTTCTTCCTTGCATCTTCAGGTCCCAGTCAGTTTACCTTCTCTAATCTTGGAGAGTCTTCTTATGATTTTTTTTGTATAAAATCTGCAGGTCTTATCATTGTATTTGGCAGGGGGAATAGGCAGATGTACATCTATTTCATCTTCCTCAAAGTAGATGTCCAGGCTTTAATAGTTTACAAGTGTAAAATGTGAAACATCACAGATAGTCAGGTAGAGAAAAACCATGTTCAGGAATCAGTAAGACTTCTTTAACAAATGTTGAATAATTACTTAACTAACTGGAAAAAAACAGAATTAGGCCTCTTCAGATATCATATTCCTAAATTAATTCCAGATATATTAATTATATAGTTAGTTAATTAATTATAAAAACAAAGTTACATGTAGGATAGAATAAAAGCACATTATATAATCAGGATAGGAATAAATTTGTAACATTTATACACAAATGATGGCTGTCTTTAAAATATAAAAAATTATTATAAATCACTAAGAAAAAGATGAATACTGTAAGTAAAAAATCATTGAGAAAGTCCCAAAGAGATGATTTGCGTAAAGAATGCAAGTAGTTAACAAATATGAAAAAACACTCTTCTCAAACCAAGAAGGGGGTAATATCCAGAATATACAAACAGCTTGTACAGCTCCATGTCAGGAAAATAAGCAATCCAATCAAAAATGCGCAGAAGACCTGAATATACACTTTTCCAAAGAAGACATAGGACTTCCCTGTTGACTCAGTAGTAAAGAATCTACCTGCCAATGCAGGAGACATGAGTTCAATCCCTCGGGTGGAAAGATCCCTTGGTGAAGGGAATAACAGCCCACTCCAATATTCTTGTCTGGGAAATCCCATGGACAGAGGACACTGGTGGACTACAGTCCATGGGGTCACAGAAGAGTTGGGCATGACTTAGCAACTAAACATCAATAACAAAGAAGATATACAGGTTAAAAGATACTAAACCTTAGTTATTATTCAGTTCAGTTCAGTTGCTCAGTCATGTCCAACTCTTTGTGACCCCATGGACTGCAGCACACCAGCTTCCCTGTCCATCACCAACTCCCAGAGCTTACTCAAACTCATGTCCATCAAGTCAGTGATGTCATCCAACCATCTCATCATCTGTCATCCCCTTCTCCTCCCACCTTCAATCTTGGCCAGAATCAGGGTTTTTTCCAGTGAGTAAGTTCTTCACATCAGGTAGCCAAAGTATTGGAGTTTCAGCTTCAACATCAGTCCTTCCAATGAATATTCAGGACTAATTTCCTTTAGGATGGACTGGTTGGATCTCCTTGCTGTCCAAGGGACTCTCAAGAGCCTTCTCCAACACCACAGTTCAAAAGCATCAATTCTCCAGCACTCAGCTTTCTTTATAGTCCAACTCTCACATCCATACATGACTACTGGAAAAACCATAGCTTTGACTAGATGGACCTTTGTTGGCAAAAGAATGTCTCTGCTTTTCAATATGCTGTCTAGGTTGGTCATAGCTTTTCTTCCAAGGAGCAAGTGTCTTTTAATTTCATGGCTGCAGTCTCCATCTGCAGTGATTTTGGAGCCTAAGAAAATAAAGTCTCTCACTTTTTCCATTATTTCCCCATCTATTTGCCATGAAACGATGGGACCAGATGCCGTGATCTTAGTTTTCTGAATGTTGAGTTTTAAGCCATCTTTTCTCTCTCCTCTTTCACTTTCATCAAGAGGCTCTTTAGTTCTTCTTTGCTTTCTGCCATAATGGTGGTGTCATCTGCATATCTGAGATTATTGATATTTCCCCCAGTGATCTTGATTCCAGCTTGTGCTTCATCCAGTCCGGCATTTCACATGATATACTATGCATATAAGTTAAATAAGCAGGGTGATAATATGCAGCCTTAATGTACTCCTTTCCCAATTTGGAACCAGTCTATTGTTCCATGTCCATTTCTAACCGTTGCTTCCTGACCTGCATACAGATTTCTCAGGAGGCAAGTAAGGTGGTCTGGTATTCCCATCTCTTTCAGAATTTTCCACAGTTTATTGTGATTCACACAGTCAAAAGCTTTGGTGTTGTCAATAAAGCAGAAGTAGATGTTTTTCTGGAACTCTCTTGCTTTCTCGATGATCCAATGGATGTTGGCAATTTGGTCTATCGTTCTTTTGCTTTTTCTGAATACAGCTTGAACATCTGGAAGTTCACAGTTCACATACTGTTGAAGCCTGGCTTGGAGAATTGTGAGCATTACTTTGATGAGTGCAATTGTGTTTGAGCATTCTTTAGCATTGCCTTTCTTTGCGATTGGAATGAAAACTGACCTTTTCTGCCACTGCTGAGTTTTCCAAATTTTCTGGCTTATTGAGTGCAGCACTTTCATAGCATCATCTTTTAGGATTTGAAATAGCTCAACTGGAATTCCATCACCTCCACTAGCTTTGTTTGTAGTTAAGGCCCACTTGACTTTGCATTCCAGGATGTCTGGCTCTGGTGGATGATCACACCATCTTGGTTATCTGGATCATGAAGATCTTTTTTTGTATAGCTCTTCTGTATATTCTTGCCACCTCTTCTGAAAAGCTTTGGCTTCTGTTAGGTCTAATTATTTCACTGATTATTAGAGAAATAAAAATCAAAACAATAGTGAGATATCACCTCACACTAGTCAGAATGGTGATCATCAAGAAGTCTACAAATAACAAATGTTAGCAAGGATATAGAGAAAAGGGAATCCTCATAATTAGCCCCTTAAATAAGATGAAAGTGACAAAACTTTAGATGAGTGCCCTATGCTAGGTACTAACTTCCAAATACAGTCATGGTAGGATCCACCTTGATACACTTTTTTGCAAAAACATTGCCAATAAGTATCAAAAGTAACAAAGGTCATTCTTTTTGACAGAATGATTCCACTTTGGGGAACTGACCCTAAAGAAAAGATTAACATAAAGATGTGTGGATAAGAGTGTTTATAATGTAAATATTAATAATGGTAGGAAGTAGTGAAAACTAGAGAATCCAATGATGAAAAATTGGTTAAAGAAAATCTGGTATATTCACAGAATAGAATACATTGGGGCTATTTAAAGCCATGTTATATAAGAATACTTAATACCATGGGAAAACGTTTATAATTCATTGTGAAATAAAAAACAAAAAGTCAGTTACAAAGCAGTTTAGATATTAATGCTATTTTAATAGGTTAAAAATGTTCAGAGAAATGCCAAATTGAGAAACTATATAAAATATCAGCATTTTAAAATTAGGTACTGCAACTATGATTTTTATTCAGCAGCTCTTTATATATTTTCCTATTTTCAAAATATATTTTTAATAGCATCCTTTTGTACTTAATCAATATATGTTAGAGATCTCTAGTTCTTTGAGAGGCTTAGTGATGTCATCTGAGACATCAGCCTTTCTTAACTTTTGATACTGCTTTCCATAGCTTTTTGATTTTGATTTTTATGTTTGTTGCTTCAACGCTACAAGATGGCTGTTATACCTCCAGGCATCACACTAACACTCCTGGTAGAAAGAGAGCCCACCTTCTTCCTCTCTACCTCCTGCTCATCAGGACCATTTCCCAGTAACTCCCTCAACAGACTTGTTTCCATCCCATATGCCAACAAAAGATGCCAAGGAGAAAGTATTCAATTTTCCAGACTGCAGAGTGAATGATGGCAAGAACGAAGAGGCTGGAAATGGATGCCAAGTGAGCCAACTGCAGTTTTTCTACACAGTATATTGTGTAGAAAATTAAAAGCATATTTTGCAGAGTGCACTAATAGAATGCAGTGACAACCAAAAATGCAGGAACTGTGCTTTGCAGGCCTTGGAAAGAGCATTTGTGATGTCGGACCATCAAAGAGAGTGAGGAGAGGTACTTACAAATTATCCAGATTCTGATCCCTCTATGGAGTCTGGGGGAGGGTGCGACAGTGTATATTGCATGTCTTTTTACTAAGAAAAGATGAGAAGGTTGATGTCAAGCACATACGTCTGCACCATAAACTCTTCCACGGGCACTTTGTTGTAAGCGACAGGGAAGAGAGCTTTCAAGCTGTGTTTGGTTACATGAAACCTGAGTCAGCCATCCAGTGACTGCAAAAAAAAAAAAAAAAAAGTCATTGAAAAGCAGGATTGGTCATAAGACTGAAGGCAGCAAACTGTCAGACAAAGAGGAAAGTCCAGAGGTCAGGAGATCTGAGGGATCCATCACCCTCTGCTGCTGTACAGCTGGGGTCCCTTGGACACATCATTTACTCTGACCAACTTCAGCATCCTAATCTGTAAGATCAGAGGAGGGGTGGAAAAGACCCCTTAAGCACTTTGAGCAGGAGATGACTGTTGTTGTTTAGTCGTGAAGTCACGTCCAACTCTCTGTGACTCCATGGAATGTAGCACACCAGGCTCCTCTCTTCTCTGCTATCTCCTGGAATTTGCTCAAGTTTATGTTCATTGAGTTGGCGATGATACCTAATCACTTTATATTCTGCTGCCCTCTTCTGCTTTTGCCATCAATCTTTCTCAGCATCAGGGTCTTTTCCAATGAATTGGCTCTTTGTATCAGGTGGCCAAAGTATTGGAGCCGCAGCTTCAGCATCAGTCCTTCCAATGAGTATTCAGGGTTGATTTCCCTTAGGATTGGCTGATTTGGTCTCCTTGCAGCCCCTAGGGGTCTCAACAGTCTTCTCCAGCACCACAGTTCAAAAGCATCAATTCTTCAGTGCTCAGCCTTCTTTATGGTCCAACTCTCACATCTGTACATGACAGAAACAGTAAAAACCTAACTGAAACAGAAAAGACTAAGAAGGGGTGGCAAGAATACACAGAAGTATACAAGATAGGAAATGACTAGATCCTATTCTAATTGATACCCTGAAAATGAATAACTACAAAGGTACTAAAGCACATAAAACTTCTCACTGTGAGCAGACAGGAGAAAACACAGAGATGTCTGAAGAAAGAAATATAAGGAGTCATTGGCTCTGCTACATGACACAATCCACAGGGGCAACAGAGCAGGTATAAAGCCTCAGAACTCAATAAAACTCTATAGATGTTATTTTTGTGCCACTGAAGAAATGGCTTAGCAGTGCCATCTATGGAACCAACACCCTAACTCAAAACTTGGAGTCCTTGCAGATTTCATTTCACAAACTAGAATTAAAAAAAAAAAAAACACTCCAAGAGTGAAACAAGTGATGATCAGGAAGTTATTACTCGTAGTTACTAAAATCTTTCAGTCTTGAAATCAGAGGCCATACAAGGAACCCGACATTGTCCCCATGGGAACATGTCAACCTTCAGTTTTGAATAAAGATGGTGGCCGTCAACATAGGCTGTGACAGTTGAAATCCTTCCTCTGCTGCTTAGAACTGTGTGACATTCAGAATGTGACTTAACCTCTCCGTGCCTCCGGTTCTCACCTGTACAGTGGGGAACACCATGGCACCCCCCAACCCACTGGGGAAAATTCAAAAAGTTTAGTCTAATGCCTGGTCTCAAGATAGTTATCATCAGGTAGATTTTAATTCTTCAAATCAATGAATTTGCAACTAAGCTTATAAGCTGTTATGTACTTAGTAACTACTTGTGACAGGCTTCTCAATTAGGGGAATAGAGTTTCTTCTTTGCAGAAAGATATAGAAACGGCAGAAGTAGGCAGTTTAGCATAAAGTTTGGGGAAGCTTTTAATAAAATTCATTCCAGAGCACACGTGCAGTTTTGCAAACAGTAGGGGTCTAAGTCCTGAAAGTGTTAGTGGCTGAATCATCTCTGACTCTTTGCGACCCCATAGACTGTAGCCTGCCAGGCTCCTCTGTCCATGGGGTTTTCCAGGCAAGAATACTGGAGTGGGTTGCCATGCCCTTCTCCAGAGGATCTTCCTAACCAAGGGATTGAACCTGGGTCTCCTGCATTGCAGGCAGACTTTTAACCATCTGAGCCACTAGGGAAGCCCTGCCTAAAATCCTGAGCTGCTTCCAAAGGCAGATATCTCTACCTCTGGGAAGAAAGCAGAGAACAAGGGAGAGATTCGGTCTGGAAAGAGCAGAAATAGAAATGTCCTTTTGGATTTGGCTTGGACTCTTATCTTTTGGCAGACACTGACAATTTAACTGGAAATGGCCATAGAAACAAAACTGGAAGAGTTTCCAGCTCACATCTATTCCTGTTTTCCTTGTTGGAATCCTCTCCTGGGTGCTTAACAGGTGGTCTGCTGCCAGACCCCAAATATGAGGTGTTAAAATAGACTTTCAAATCAGTGGGGGAAGGGCTGGGTTGTTCATTAAACAGTATTGAGACAGCTGGCGAACCATTTGGAAAAACAAAGTTAGAACCCGATCTCAAACAAAAATAAACCCCAAGTGGGTTAAATATTTAGAAATAAAGAGACATGAAAATATCAGAGGAAAATACAGGTGAATAACAACAGAGCTATATTATGGGAAAAGGCCTTGTGACTATAATACTTAGCAGAAATTGTCATGGGAAACATGATTGTTAAGTGCATAAAAAATTTGTAATATACCTTTCTAAAAAATAAATACAGGTAAAATAAGGAAAACAGCAACTGAGGAAGAAATAACTTCAAGATATCATCAATATAGAATCTCTTAGTACAGAATAAATTTTTTATAAAAGAATTAGGAAGAGATGACCTGTCCCCTTCTCCTCCTACCCTAACTTGAGTGTTCAGTCGTTTCAGTTGTGTCCGACTCATTGCGACCCAGTGGACTGCAGCTCACTAGACTCCTCTGTCCTTGGGATTCTCCAGGCAAGAATGCTGGAGTGGGTTGTCATTCACTTCTCCAGGGGAATCTTCCTGACCCAGAGATCAAACCTGGGTATCTTGCATTATAGGCGGATTATTTACCGTCTGAGCCACCAGGGAAGACCAATTGCTATAAAAAGAAGAAAGCCTTATGGCTAACAGATATGAAGAGAATTCAGCCGCACATATAATCAGCTACTTTTCTTCGGTCAAGTTGTCCAAGCTTCAGGGCAACAACACTCTGTGTTGTTGATGAAAGCATCGCTTGGTGAAATGCAAGTGTATGCGTGGATGCTGGCAGGGTAAATAAAAACTGTTTGGAGACGTGGTGGGCCAATTAGATCATTATCTTTTTTAGAGAAAAGTCTTTGGCAACTTTTAATATTTATCCTTAGAAAATGATCAGGGACACAGCTGGAAATTTAGATCAAAGATGTGCATTGCAGCAGAGTTGGGAATTGTGGTATAAAAAGTTAAGGAGCTATCTGTCATTTAAGGTTGGCTAAGAATTAAGATTTAGTTTTCACAATGGAATATTCTGAAACTGGTTTTTTTGTTTGTTTTAGTGATGATAAAGGATGACACCCCAATTTAAAAATTATAAAACAGAAGTATAGTATGTCATATATATATTTGTCAAAAATTTTATCTTGCTATATTTTAGCACAATAACACACATAGTGGAAGAATATTGATGAACGATCCTGTATGGAATCTAAAAAGCAATGATACAAATGAACTTACTTACAAAACAGAAAAAGACTCACAGACTTAAGAGAACAAAGTTATGATTGCCATGGGGGAACGATGTGGGGAAGGGATAGTTGGGGATGGCCGTGTACACACTGCTGCTATATTTAAAATGGACAACCAACAGAGACCTACTGTATCACACATCGAACTCTGCTCAGTGTTATGTGGCAGCCTGGATGGGAGGGGAGTTTGGGGGAGAATGGATACATGTGTATGTATGGCTGAGTCCCTTCATTGTTCACCGAATCTATCACAACATGGTTTGTTAATCAGCTATACCCCAATACAAAATAAAAAGTTTAAAGTGGAAAAAAAAAAAAAGCCTCTCCCCCTCAAGACTCATTCTACTCAGGATTGTCATAATCATGAAAAATAAGAAGGTGTCACAGACCAGGGGTGCTGGGAGACACGACAACTACACGACTACTACACTACACCCTGAACTGGATCCTGGAACCGAAAGAGGACATCAGAGGAAAACTGATGAAATCCAAATAGAGCTTGGAGTTTAGTTAAGTGTAATATATCAACATCAGGTTCTTGATTTTGACAAATGTACTGCAGTCATGGGATCCCTGATGGCTCAGATGGTAAAGAATCTGCCTGCAAATAAATTGTTTTTTTTTTTAATCTGCCTGCAATGCAAGAGACAAGGGTTCAATCAATCCCTGGATCGGGAAGATCCCCTGGAGAAGGGAATGGCAACCCACTCCAGTATTCTTGCCTGGGAAATCCCACGGACAGAGGAGCCTGGTAGGCTACAGTCCGTGGACACAAATGAGCGACTTAACACACACATCAATAGTGAATAATAAAGAATGATCACATTTAAAAATAAGGTGATATTATAGAAATTTATTTGTGAACATAGAATAATGTGAAAAAAATACAGCATAATTCTAGTGAAATGGTTTTTACGTTGGTGATTTGTTTTTGCTTAACTCTTATTTTCTAATTACAGAAATATGCATTATGTATAGGATACAGAATAAAGTTTAAAACATTCCTGAAGGTGATCATGGGGTAGGTGCAGTTCTCAAGCCTCTGGTTTCATGAGTTGGGATCCAGGGTTTTCTGGCCATGCAGCTGCTCCTTATAACTTTTGGCCCACAGAAAGTTTGTCTCTTCTGGTGATCTAGTTAAGTAAATATTCCATTATTCTAATTATGACCCAACATATCTTACCTTTGCTTAAGGCAATCCATTCAAGATAGAAGGATAAGGACCTCCCTGGCGATCTAGTGGTTAGGACTCCAGCCAGGGGCCTGGGTTCCATCCATGGTGATGGAACTAAGATCCCCCAAGTCATGCGGTCAAAACAAAAACAAGATGGAAGGGTAAAATGTGAGTTGCGATGTAAGTAGAAAGAAAGAGAAAAAGCAGGAAACATTATTTCCTTCTGGTTTGGTTATTTATATGATTTTTCAGAGACGATGACAACCAGCTGAATGAGAGAGAAAAAAACAAGATCACTAAGCTCAAACACTGTTTTCGGAAAACTGAAGATGAAAACATAAATAACCATTTAGCCTATTTCATGTTGATCACATAATCACAGCCCAGCCATATTTGGAATAAATAGCCGAACATTTGAATGCAAATGTGACTGATAATTTATTATAATATTTTGGACACGGATCCATATCCTGCAATCTTTTCAGATGCTTGCCTTACCCAGAAATGAATTAGCTGGAGGGTTTCCAAGCTGTCATTTGGACTTAGAAGAATGTAAATACCACATGACAATTGAGTTCCCAGTAGCTTTTAAGTTCGTGAAAATCAGGCAACAGCAGATGAAAGTGTGTTCAGAAGCCCAGAGACCCATCTGTCGGCCTCCTGCCCCCATGGGCCTCCCACTTGCATGGGGCCATGCTTCAAAATTAATTTCTGAGCATCTCTGAGACTTTATGGTTTTCAAGGGCCTTCCTCAGGAACACAATGGCTCATGTCTGCTTGGGGTTACAGACAAGCCACACCTATACGAGGCAACCCTGGTGCCAGTAGACAGGTCAAGGAATGGAAAGAAGTGAATAGAATTTGAGACACATTTAGAGACTAGACTCAGTGATTTTTTTGACTGCATGGCATGCAGAACTTCCCCAACCAGGGATCAAACCCGTGGCCCCTGCTTTAGAAGCACGAAGTCTTAACCACTGGACCACTAGGGAAGTCCTAGACTCAGTGATTTTTGAAAATTGTTTGGATGCTACCAGTGAGAGAAAGGATAAAGCATAAAGATGTTTTCAGTATTGGGCAATTAGATGAGTGGGTGGGTACACCTGCCAACCACATATGAAACCAAGAAGGAAGAACTAGATTGTAGAGGATGATGGAGTCCACTTCGGCTTCAAGTTTGACAGACCAAAGAAAGGTTGTCCAAGTGGAATTTTTCAATAGGGAACTTATTGTGTGAAGACATAGAACTATCACATGTGTTGTGATTGAAAAATCACTTTTAAACAACAGGGTTGGTAGGAACAGATGGAATCTTGTGTGAAATAAGGAAAGAGCATGAGAGATGTCTTTAAAAGGGATAACCAATGAGGTCCTACTATGTAGCACAGGGAACTCTGCTCAATTGTTGTGTGGTAGCCTGGATGGAGGGGTGTTGGGCAGAGAATGGATACATGTTTATATACAGCTGAGCCCCTTCACTGTTCACCTGAAAACTCACAGCATTGATAATTGGCTATAATCCAATATAAAATAAAAAGTTTTTTTTTTTAAAAAAGAGAGAGAGCAGCCTAATAGAAAAATAAGCATGATTTTTATCATCCAGACTCCTAAGCTCATTACAGGGATGAGGGGGCAAAACAAGGTAAATGGTGTCATGGTTTCCTTCCCCTCTGCTGACCACTCCCTGGTTCCAGGCCAGTCAGTTCCTCACACCCATCTCCTGGAGGCTTGGGATGCTGAGTTCACCGGAGGACCTGGATTTCCCTTCAGTTCAGTCGCTCAGTTGTGTCGACTCTTTGCGACCCCATGGACTGCAGCGCGCCAGGCTTCCCTGTCCATCACCAACTCCTGGAGCTTTCTCAAACTTATGTCCATCAAGTTGGTGATGCCACCCAACCATCTCATCCTCTGTCATCCCCTTCTCCTCCTGCCTTCAATCTTTCCCAGCAGCAGCATCTTTTCCAATGAGTCAGTTCTTCGCATAAGGTGGCCAAAGTATTGGAGTTTCAGCTTTAGCATCAGTCCTTCTGATGAATATTCAGGATTTCCCTACTCACCAGCAATTGCTAGGTGCCTACAATGTCTGTCCTATATTGTACTAAGCTTCTGTTGGTCAATAGAAACCGTCATATGGTTCCTCCTTCTCAGAACAGTCCAGATGCTTGGTCTGTTGCAGGGGCCCTGAGAACTGTAGTTCTCCTGACAGCATGGAAGAACAAGACTGTCTTTGTTGAAAGTGTGGCTGAATTTGCTTCACGAACACATGTAGATTTGGAAAAGATGGAAACAAGGCCACCCACTGTCCCTTCCCTTTTATTGTCACACATAATCAAGGCCCAACCATAAAGTCTCCGAGGGTACTTTGCATTTGGCACCATCTGAGCTGAAGCTCAAATAGTGCCAGTTGTCACACACTTTTCCGATATCTTATTCACTAATAAGCCTGAATGGATTTGTCTACTTACTAGGAAGGCATGCATGCTCAGTCATTAAGTCATGTCCAACTCTTTTGCGACCATGTGGGTTGTAGCCCACCAAACTCCTCTGTCCTTGGGATTTCCCAGGCAAGAGAACTAGAGTGGGTTGCCACTTCCTCCTCCAGAGGATCTTCCCAACCCAGGGATCAAACCTGAGTCTTCTGTGTCCCCTGCATTGTCAGGCAGCATCTTTACCACTGAGCCACCTGGGAAGCCCTACTTGTTAGGGAAGATGGAGTTAATAGTTAGGCTTTGCAACAGGACAGGCAAGGACAGAAGAGGCTGTACAGCAACCACAGCTAACTGCTTGGTTTTGACATACCCAGGGGGAACCTCTTGGGGACCGCTTGAAAGTAACTGATGAACAAAGGAGAGAAAACTTTGTTCTTGCTTGAGCTCCAAGGATTAGAATTTGGGCACAGGTTGTTGTTGTTCAGTTGCCTAGTCATGTCCGACTCTTTGCAACCCCATTAGCTGCAGCACAGCAGGCCTCCCTGACCCTCACCATCTCCTTAAGTTGTCCATTGCATCAGTGATGCCAGCCAGCCATCTCATTCTCTGACACACTCTTCTCCTTCTGCCTTCAATCTTGTCCAGCTGCAAAAATCCTATAACCAACCCGGGGCTGGTGAGGCCCAGAAACATTTGGACAACATGAGATAAGTAAACACACACTCAAATCCTTCTGGGAACCTGGGATAAGATTGTCTTGCTTTTGGGAAAAAAATACTTGTAACATGAAATAATCCCTGATGTTGATGTTTGACTTAAGATGACAATTTGATCAGCTTAGTAACTCCATCAAGAGCAAAAAATTCATATGCAGGAGATTATAGGAAAGCAGGAAGATTTAGTCTTTTGGCAGAAAGGATGGGAACCAGTCAGCCATGGCCGAGAAGTCAACAATCCCTAAGCAAGTTGTAAAATCCAGTCTGAAAGCATGAGGAAATCTATGGACTATAGCATGCCAGGCATCCAGAGTTCTCCACTGCCTCCCCTAATTTGCTCAAATTCATCTCCACTGAGTCAGTGCTGATATCTAAGTCGTACACAATTTAGCAGCTGAACAGCAGGAAGTCTTTGGTTATAGAGCTATAAGAGGTCTAACAAATATATACCAAGTCAAGAGAAAGAAGAAAAATTCACAAACTGAAATCAATTCTAGGAAGCATATCTATATAGATGGACGTGCTAACACCCAGTGTGCAGCTGCTTGGTTTTCTTATGCTGTAACAGAGATAAGCTACCTAAAAAACAGCCAGATGGTTTTATTGAGTGCACTGAGCTCCTGCATCCAGTTCCTACAAATCGGTTATGAGGAGGACAAAGCTGACTGTCAAAGGCACATTCTTAGCAGACAAGTTCTTCTTCTGCAACTCATCAAGCCAGAATGTTTGTGCTTCTCAACTATCATGTGCCTACAAATTGTCGGGGTGATATGGTCAAAATGCAGATTCTGATTCAGAAGGTCTGAAGTGGGACCTGAAATTTTATATTTCCAGATGATGCTGTTGGTTCATGTCACACACTAGCTAGTTGAATTTTCCTATAACCTCCCATAGATAAGAGCAAAATCTCATTACCCTTTCCACTTAGAACTGTAAGGTGAAAATCGACAGCTATAGGGCAATGGTTTCCCTTGTATTAAGCATGGATTTAATTCTAGGCTGCCTTTATATGATGGATGAACCTTACCAATTATTACCAATTTAAATAAAACGAGATTGGTGTCAACTATTTGAACCCCTGTTTTACATGGTTTTTTTACAACCATAACAGGTAACATGGGTGTAAATCATTGTAACGTGATTGCAAAACCTGTTGTGAGAGGCTGAATTTACTCAGATGTCCACAACTACTGGCAACCTGTCCTTGTTCAGCATTGAATTTCAGACCTGAAATTTCAAAACTTTGTGCCCTAGCAACTTGTAAAGTTCCCAGATATACCCTTAGGAACCAAAATATAAACCTAGGAGACCAGTTTCTTTTTCTCTGTTAAACCACCAGATAAGAAGTTAGACCTAAGACTGAACTTGAATGAAAATCATTTGTGCGCTCATTTATTCTATCTTCAAAAAATCAGATTTCTTGCATCTTATCTACTATCAGTTTCATATCTGAAATACTTTTAAATTTTGGTTAGATGTGAAATTCATTTGAATCTAATGTTTTCATGATCATATAAGAATGATTCAGTTGGTTGCTGTTTCTTATTTCATCAGACTTCTAATCATGCCATGATACTGTTTTTAAGAATGCTCAGGGGTTTCTACTACTGCCTTAGAGGGAAAGCTCAAATCTTCTCATTAAGGACTCCTTATCACACTCCAGCTTACTTTTTTTAGTCTCATGCCTTTATGATCTAGAACCAGTTATGATCTTGACCCACTGGTGGCCAAGTGCCTCATTTGCTTTCTTCCTACTGTCCATTCATTTACCCTCAATACCATCTCGTTGGTGATGCTTTCCAGACATGAGAGCCCCAGGCAGAATGAATCACCTCCCTCTACTCCCAGAATCCTCTGCTCCCATCGTTGGCCCCACAGAGATCTCACAGGTCACCTCCCTCTACTCCCAGAATCCTCCGCTCCCATCGTTGGCCCCACAGAGATCTCACAGGTCCTCAAAAGTCATGAGGGTGACTGTCTTATTGAATAGACAGTGCTGAGAATGAGAACAGGGGCTATGCTTATTCCTCTTTCTAACTCTGGCATCTGCAGTAGGGCCTGGCATATATGCTTGAGGAATCTTTGGAAAAAAAGAGTTTTTAATGAGTGAATTCTCAATGGCATCTAGAAATGAGAGGACTGGGCATTCCTCTACGTGGTGGATCCGTCTTCTGTCTGTTTTAAATGTATAAGCTTATTTACTGGTGTGAAGTGAAGAGCACTGTAGTCTTTTAAAATGAAACCTTTCTACTTTAGAATGATTGGCTAAGCACGTGTTTTTTTCTAGGTTTCTAGGTTTTCTGTTTTTTCTGGGTTGCTTTTTAAAATTTAATTTAATTAAACTTTTTTACTTTTATTGAAATATAGTTGATTCACAGTGTTGAGTTAGTTTCACCTGTAGAGCGAAGTGATTCAGTTGTATACACACACACATATGTATATATATTGCGTTGTGTGCTCAGTCGCCTTAGTTGTGACCAACTCTTTGCGACCCCAAGGACTGTAGCCCGCCAGGCTCGTCTGTCCATGGGATTCTCCAGACAAGAATACTGGAATGAGTAGCCATTCCCTTCTCCAGGGGGTCTTCCTGACCTAGCAAAAGCAAATTCTTTATCATCTGAACACAAACACACATATTCTTTTCTTACATTATTTTCCATTATTGCTTATTAGAAGATATTGAGTATAGTTCCCTGTGCTATATTGTCTTTATTGTTTATTTTATATATAATAGTATGTACATTGTAATCCCAAACTCCTAATTTATCCGTCCCCCTCCTCTTCCCCTTTGGTAACCATGTTTGTTTTCTATGTCTCTGAGTTTATTTCTGTTTAGTAAATAAGTTGATTGACATCATTTTATTTTTTTTTAGATTCCACGTATAAGCAATATCATATGATACTTGTCTTTGTCTGGCTTACTTCACCGAGTCTGATGATCTCCAGGTCCACCCACATTTCCACAGATGGCATTATTTCGTTCGTTCTTATGGCTGAGTAATATTCCACCGTGTATATGTCCCTCTTCCCGTCCAAATGTCCATAGAACTGCCATTCTTCCATAAAGAAAAATTAGCAAAAAATAAACATATATGGAAGGACATTAACTGCATGAAGGGAAAAAACCAACTCTGAGACTTTCTGTTAAATGTAGTGCCGACATATGGTGAGACAGAGTCGATCCTTCTTACTTGTGGTTCCATCTTTACGAATTTGCCTCCGAGCTAATGTGTACTTGCACTCCACCCCCAATCAAGACTCAGGTGCTCTTACACTCACTGGAGGATGTGAGCAGATGTGAGGAGATGTCACCTGACAGGCATGTTCCCATGAGGTCAGCAGGGCAGCGTCCACCCTGTCCTCCTCCCTCAGCTCATTCTGTCAACAGTGCCCTGTGCCACATGTCTGGCATCATTGCTTAAAACGGTCCCCAAGCATACACTGAAGTGTCTTCAAGCTAAGTGTCCCTAAGCTCAGGAAAGCAGTGATGTGCATTACAGGAAGAGGTCAGGTAAGTTTTCTTCAGGCATGAGTTACAGCTCTGTTGGCCGCAAGCTCAATGTTAACGCATCCATGATATATATTCAATAAGGTGTCTTTAAACAGACACACACATAAAACAAGGGAATGTACTAATTATTTGACAAAAAGTTAGCAGCCACAGGCTTTCAGGAACTTAACCCTGTACGTTTCCAAGAGCCACGGTTCAGAATTTGCTATTTTGGCATTCACTAGACTTTAAAAAACATCAGCACCATGAATGACAAGAATCAGCTGTCAACACAGATTAACTGGTACATGTATGAAATTTGCCTCAAGATCGTCCAGAAGATCAGAAGTAGTAATATCAATGAAACAGGTTATCTCTGAGACACTCACTGAAGATGTTTGATAGATGTAAGAGGGTTCATTACACTATTCTCTCAGGTTTTGTATATATTTGAAATTGCCCATAACCAAAAGGTTTTATCCTTTAAAAAAGAAGAGAGAGAAAGACAATAGCAGAAACCCAGGGGTGGCTTTTTCTTCAGGCATTAAAAAAAATCATTTTGTGTATTCTATAAAGAAATATAATTATTTAGAAGTAGGGTGAATTAAATTTCACATTCAGTATAAATGATCCAGGGCCACGTAAAGTTAATATATACAAATCTGCAAAAGCAAAAGACAGTGAACGAGTGTGGGCTTTATAAATTGTAAGTTAATATAGAAACTTCCATGAGGTTTTAGAAAGTGAAAAGAGAAAGGCAGGCGACATCTAAATAAAAGACCACCTTCTGCCATTTCATTGTACGAAAGCTCAGTTCCTAACCTTCACTCTTGTTTATCCTGTTAATAAACCTGCTTCAGGTTCCTGGGAGGGCTCTGGCCCCCTGCCCCAGCTTAGTCTCCGAAAGTTCAGAGAAGGTCAAGGGCAGGGACTAACACTCTGCTTTATCTCCACCAGTGTCCACCATGATGCCTCAGCTTGTGCTCAAGCCCCCTGACAGTAATTCAAATCACTTATGCCAAGCTAAAGCCTCTCTATCATTCCATCCTCCCCCACCTCCTAACTGTGTTCTCCAAATGCATCTTGATGGTCTTTGAGCTCCAAGGACATTTCCCAGGATGGGGAAGGGCAGGGGAAACTAAAGGACACCACAGCATAGAACCACACCACTTTTTTTTTAAATGAAAATATAGTTGATTTACAGTGTTGTGTTAATTTCTGCAAAGTGATTCAGTTAAACTGAATATTCTTTTCCATCAAGGGTTTATCAGAGGTTATTGAATATAGTTCCCTGTCCTGTACAGCAGGGCCTTGTTGTTTATCTCTTCTATATATACTAGTTTCCATCTGCTAACCTCAAAATTTCTCTTCTACCCTCTCCCAACATCCACTCCCTTGGCAACCACCAGTCTGTTCTCTATGTCCCTGATTCTGTTTCTGTTTCATAGAGAAATTCATTTGTGTCATATTTCAGATTCCACATATGTGATATCATATGATACGTGTCTTTCTCTTTCTGACTTAATTTCCTATAGTATGATGATCTCTAATCCTTGGTTTGGTTTGGTGTTGTTTGGCTACACCACATGGCATATGGGATCTTAATTCCCCAATCAGGGATTGAACCCACAGCCCATACATTGGAAGCATGTAGTGTTAACCACTGGACCGTCAGGAAAGACCCAGTATGATGATCTCTGGTTGCATTTGTGTTGCTGCTAGTGGCATTGTTTCATTCTTTTTATGGATGAGTAGTATTCCATTGTATATATGTACCATGTTTTCTTTATTCATTCATCTTTGATGGACATTTAGGTTGTTTCCATGTCTTGGCTATTGTGAATAGTGTTGCTATGAAGATAGGGGTGCATGCATGTTTTTTAATACAGTTTTGTCCAGATATACACCCAGGAGCAGGATTGCTGGATCACATGGTAGTTCTATTTTCAGTTTTCTGAAGAACCTCTATACTGTTTCCTGTAGTGGCTGTACAAACTTGCATTTCCACCAAGAGCATAGGGGAGAACTACAGCACTTTTATCTGCTTTATAATTTGGATTTTGCACAAGATTTTGCAAGGGGGAAAAATAATATTCTGCTTCTTAGGAAAAAAAAATGAAAAGCCAAGCTTCTGAGTCCCATTATGTACTAAGGTCACCTGAGGGCTTGAACCTGGCTCAGTTCAGGTGAAAAACACACTTCCTTGGAATGTTTCATTCTGTCTTTTTAGAGAAACCAGGCTCTTTTACAGTCCAGATTGGCATCCTTTGAGATGCTTATCCTGGTAGGTTTTTAGCCCAGAGCTGTGTGTTCCAGGGTCTCCAACTGAGAAATATTTAGAGAATCTGAGAGGTTTCTGATTCACCATTCTCATTTCCATTTCTTGAGAGCCTTTTGTTTGCCCATCCTTGCGCCAGTTTGTTGTGTTGTTCAGTCTCTAAGTAGTGTCTGATTCGTTGTGACCCCATGGGGGTACTTGTGACCCTATGCCAGTACTTCAATATCAATACTTCTGAAAATATAAGACCCTAGCAAGGCTTCTAGAAAAGGAAACAGACAATTAAATAATACCTAAGACCCTGATGTTGGGAAAAATTGAAGGCAGGAGGAAAAGGGGACAACAGAGGATGAGATGGTTGGATGGCATCACTGATGCAATGGACATGAGTTTGAGTAAAGTCTGGGAGCTGGTGATGGACAAGGAGGCCTGGCCTGCTGCAGTCCGTGGAGTCACAAAGAGTCAGACATGACTGATCGACTGAACTGAACTGAACTGAATATATGTTATATAGTATAGAATTTAGGAGCCCCAAGAATACTGGAGTGAGTAGCCATTCCCTTCTCCAGGGGAGCTTCCTGACCCAGGGATTGAACCCAGGTCTCCTGCATTGCAGACAGTTTCTTTACCATCTGAACCACCAGAAAAGCCCTAATATTTATGTTATAGAATATATAATTTATTATTATTAATTTTATTAAATGCATTAAAATATATAAAGTCAGGTAGTAAAAATGTAAAGATAGAAAGCAATGCTGTCCAATGGAAGTTTTTGATTTCTACTAGCCAGATTTAAAAAGTAAGAGAAAAGTTGTGGAATAAATTCTAATAATTCATTTTAGAAGACCAAATATATCCAAAATATGGTCAACATGTCAAGATATTTTACACAATTATTTTCTCATATGAAATCAAAAAGCCATGAAAAAAATTCTTTGAAACCCAAGTATATTTGACACTTTCATCATAATTCAGTGTGGATGCTAATTGTTCAAATGGTTAAAGTGAAATTAGTAGTTCTACCAAATAATAAAATTGTTTAACAGGAAAATCATTTACACACCATCAGTTTTAAAATTTAAGTTAAAGACAATTAAAAATTCAATGGCACTAGAAGCTGAAGCTCCAGTACTTTGGCCACCTACTGCAAAGAGCCAGCTCACTGGAAAAGACCCTGATGTTAGGAAAGGTTGAAGGCAAGAGGAGAAGGGGACAACCGAGGATGAGATGGTTGGATGGTACCACCGACTCAATGGACTTGAGTTTGAGCAAATTCTAGGAGATGGTGAAGGACAGGGAAGCCTGGCATGCTGCAGTCTATGGAGTCGCAAAGAGTAGGACATGACTTAGTGACTAAACAACAAAGTCGCGTATCCAGTGCCCAGCAGCCATGTGTCTCCCGATCACCGCTTGGGACAGCAAAGCGAGGAAGTTACCCGGTGGCTGGTGGGGCAAGGAGGCTGTTTCAGATAGAGAAGGCAGGAAGATCTTGTGTGGAGATGACACTCGAGCAGAGACATAAATGGAATGGGAGGGTGAGTCTGCTGAGATGGGAGAGAACAGCATTCCAGGATAAAAGAAATAAAAATTGCAAAGGTCCTGAAAATGGAACCATAAATCCTAACACATGTATAACCTCCAAGGGCACAACCTCAGGAATCTACTTGTTCTAAGAATGCCATCATGGTGCAATACTTCTTTGGTGCTTGGGGCACAGAGTTCCTGAAATATGCATTGTTTTTCCTTTCTGTGGTTCATTAAAACAAAGCATGAGATTCATCTGCATGATGGGAAGGAAGTGAACGGTATCCAAGACCCTGTGTCTGGTCCCAGGACAGAGTCAGTCATCTCCCTCTGGCTTTGCGGCATGTGCCACTAAAGAAAAATCCAAAGAATGAACTTTCTGGTCACACCTGGCAGCGAGGTGCTGCTTGCTCTCAGCCCACCACTGTCCTTGAGAAGAGTTCCCAGTGGCCCTCTGCATTTAGCTAATCTCAGTGTTCTTTGCTCTCGGCAGTTTTCGGGACAGCTGACACCTTCGACAGTGATAATCAGAAGTAGGTTTCCAAACAGCGCTATTCATGGTCTGTCCACTCAGGGCATCCGAGCCAATGGATGAAAGCCCTCCTTATCTCTGCTTTTTCTTAAGCAAGTTAGACAGAGGTGCACAAGCTGCTGAATAATCTCAGCCAGGGACAAGAAGTCTAGAGGAACCAAAACACCAAGAGCTGAAAGGCCTCTCAAGTGGGGCCCATGCTCCAGGGCAGGGAGCACACAGGGTTTAGAAGCAAAGTCGGGGAACAGACTCTCTATCCACACTTCCTTATCCCTCTGCACAAAGCAAGATGCCTGAGTGTCTGCACAGTATTGTTGGAACAGATTAGAAAGATGGAAGGGTTTAAGATAACAAAACTACATTTTCCATGGGTGATTGGTTGAAAGATTTTTTTTCTTTTATCAAAATTGTACTTAGTAATTAGTATTAATTAGAAGTTCAAAAACAGTGAAAAGAAGCTCAATATCACTAATCATCAGGGAAAGGAAAATAGAAACTAGATGAGGTATGGCCTCAAGCTTGTTAGAATGGCTTTCATTAAGAAAACCAGAGATAACCAGTGTTGGTGTGGAGAAAAGGGGAGCCTGGGAAACTGCCAGTGGGAAGGGAAACTGCCAATGGGAATGGAAACTGGTGCAACCTCTATGGGAACCAGAATGGGGGGTTCTCAAAAAACAAAAACTAGAACTGCCGTATGACCCAGCAATCCCCCCTCTGGGCATCTGTCCAAAGGAAATAAAATCATCCTCTCAAAGAGAGAGCTACACTCCCATGTTTCAGTTCAGTTCAGTCACTCAGTCGTGTGTGACTCTTTGTGACCTCATGAACCGCAGCATGCCAGGCCTCCTTGTCCATCATCAACTCCCGGAGTCCACCCAAACCCATGTCCATCGAGTCGGTGATGTCATCCAGCCATCTCATCCTCTGTCTTCCCCTTCTCCTCCTGCCCCTAATCCTTCCCAGCATCAGGGTCTTTTCCAATGAGTCAACTCTTCACAATGAGGTGGCCAAAGTATTGGAGTTTCAGCTTCAACATCAGCCCTTCCAATGAACACCCAGGACTGGTCTCCTTTAGGATGGACTGGTTGTATCTCCTTGCAGTCCAAGGGACTCTCAAGCGTCTTCTCCAACACCACAGTTCAGAAGCACCAATTCTTTGGCTCTCAGCTTGCTTTATAGTCCAACTCTCACATCCATACATGACCACTGGAAAAACCATAGCCTTGATTAGATGGACCTTTGTTGGCAAAGTAATGTCTCTGTTTTTCAATATACTATCGAGGTTGGTCATAACTTTCCTTCCAAGGAGTATGTGTCTTTTAATTTCAAGGCTGCAATCACCATCTGCAGTGATTTTGGAGCTCCCAAAAATAAAGTCTGACACTGTTTCCCCATCTATTTCTCATGAAGTGATGAGAAAAACTAAGCCATGATCTTAGTTTTCTAAATGTTGAGCTTTAAGCCAACTTTTTCACTCTTGACCTATATAGTGAAACTTAAAAGTGAAAATGTTAGTCCCTCAGTCATGTCTGACTCTTGGCAACTGCATGGACTATAGCCTACCAGGCTCTTCTCTCCATGGAATTCTCCAGGCAAGAATACTGGAGTGGTTGCCGTTTCCTTCTCCAGGGGATCCTCCTGACCTAGGGGTTGATCCCAGGTCTTCTGCATTGCAGGCAAATTCTTTACCATCTGAGCCACCAATTAATGAAGGGCTAGAAGTCTGCCTGGTGATATTAACGCCTGAGGATCTTAGTGAACATAGCAATAAATATAAAAATGTGTATAACCCCATGGCTTGGAAATCTACTGGACACAGAACACTTTGCAGGGCTTGTGGTTTAAGGGACATCCTCAGGTTTGAGGAACAGAGGTGATTAAGAGGAAGCAAGGCTGGAGGGAGGCATGTTTCAAAACTGCATTTCCAAAGAGACCTTGAAGCATTCCTAAAATGGGACTAAGAAAGTTTCAAATTGTACCATTTTCTTTCATCTGGAGAGCTTTGGGGGATGTCTGGAATAGAAATGAGGGAGATAAAGCACCCCCCCCCCACTCTATTGTCCCCACACTGCACCATCCTCAAGCCACACCCCCAAGCTGGCACCGCCTAGGTTTGCTAAGGTATAACCATAGGACTGGGCACCTTTCTGAACAGTTGGAGGTCAAGTCCACACCCATGAAGCCCATGAGGTCCTGTGCCCCTGGGTTCCCAGATAGCGTGGACCTCTGTGACTTCACTCTGTATTGACCTACAGCAACCCAGCTGATATCATGACAAGCCCTGCAGACCTACTAGGGTGAGTCATTTAACATTTGTAATCTTTGAAAGATGTAGTCTTTGAAAGAGGGGTTGCTCCCTAAAGGAGTTAGGAAAGAACCAAGTCAGGAGTCCCTCTGGCCCCAACAATTTTATTATGGCCTGCACTTTTACTTTCTTCCACTGCCTTCGTATCCATCCCCACAACCCTCCCTGAACTCCAAAAGTCAGACTCAGACTCACACTGAAATAGTTTGCAAAACTCCAGTCCTTTCTGATTGGGTACATCTGAATGGAGCCGCAACTGGTGTCTTTACAAATGGCATTTCCATTAACATTTCTATTTCTGTCCATTCGGGGCACCTAAAGATTTCCCACCAAGATTTACATCGTCTATTTTAAGCAAGTGCTTTTAAAAAGCCAACGCGTTGGCTAAGTTTAAATCTGACTTTCTCAAGGGATGCTTAAAAGAAACACACAAAGTTTTTTTTTTTTTTAAAGGAAAAAAAAAAAGAACCTTTGTAACTTCAAAATAACATTCCAAAAGGAGTCACTAGAAAAACATTCAGGGGAAGAGAAAGAAAGATTTTTTTTTTCACTTGTGTTTGGGGCAGTCCTGGCTTCATCCTCATGTTCTATGTTTGTTTTTTGACGCAGGAAAGTCAAATGGCCCTAAGAGTCAGATAATAATTGAAAGAAAAATGGGTTGTGCCTCTCATATCTAGGTTATTTACAACAGAGGGAGGAGTCAAGCCTGTCTGGACCCATTATTCAGTAGACCAGGTAGAAAGAGAAGATTTTGAAAAACAGTGGATCAAAGGCAGGGCTTTGGAGAGTCTCTTAGATGTTAGATGACCAGCATCAGAACCATTGCTCAACCATGCCAGCTGTAACTTTCCATCGGGCTGATGACCCACAATCTTCTGATGCCATCGCTGTATGGAATGACTGATACACTTGGACAGCTGCCAGTCAGGAAGATCAGCCGTGGATAATTCAGCAAAACTGAGAGCTGAGATGATTGTTCTCCTAGGCATGAAGACAGACCTCTGCTAGCAAAGCAAGATGAATGGCATCTCAGTGAAAATTGGATTTTGCTGCTAAAACCAAAAAAAAAAAAAAAGAAGAAGAAGAAACCTTTATAATTGTGGTCTAATCATAAGAAGTCTCAAAGAGGAGGTTTAGGGCTAATATGGTAGGGCCCTCGTGTCATCTTCCCTTTCTCAGATAGTAAAGAATCTGGCTGCCATGCAGGAGACCCAGGTTCTGTCCCTGGGATGGGAAGATCCCCTGGAGAAGGGAATGGCAACCCACTCCAGTATTCTTGCCTGGAGAAGTCCATGGGCAGAGAAGCCTGGCAGGCTACAGTCCATGAGGTTGCAAAGAGTCAGACACAATTGAGCAACTAACACATACATATATACATATTGGTGTCATCAAGGTCCCAAGCTCTTAACTGTTTTCTCTGCCACCTTGAACACATGGCTCCCATTCTCCAGTTTACCTCATGGTCCCAGAGGTTGCCAGGTCACTATCCATCATGACTGCATTCCATGTAGAAGGAGAAAGGAAAGAGGGGCGGAGAGTGTGATCCCTTCCCTTTTAGATGTTCCAGGAGTCCCATGCAATGCTTCCATTGTGTGTTCTTGGCTGGTTTGGTCACATGGCCTTTAGGAGCCACAAAGGAGTTTCTATCTTGTAGTCTCTTCCATAAATAAAAACTGGGGTGAGTGCTCTCATACCTTCCAGGGGTACTAACTTGCCTAAACTCAGTATTATAGATTACAGAGGCCTTTATGAATGTTGACTCACCCTTGGACGTGAAAAAATAATCCAGAAATTTGAAAATAAAGCCATTTTCCATGACCTATAATACATGGTAAATATTTAATCCTTAAAATAGTAGGCAAGAAGTATCTCCCGGGCTTCCTCCAGAAATGAATATGAAAAGATAGCCTGCGCTGTAGTCTAATAGAGATGGGGTGTCCAAAATTCACTTTTGAAGGAAAATGAGGAAACCACTGGCTTGTAGAGAAGCAGCCCATGAGCTTGCAGCACCCATCCCCAGCTACCCAGGTCTGTGTGCCTCTACCCAGGGTAGCTTAAGGGGTGCCGGTCTGGGTGGAAGTGACAGAGGAAACAGGGAGAGCAAAGCCTGTCCTGAGGGTGATTTTCATTAGCAAGCACGATGCCCCTAATTTGCGCAGTCCATCGATTTCAACCTGCATCTTCCCCACTCCAGTGGCAAGGCAGGTTTGGAGGCAGTCTTGCTTTGGAAGCTTTTTCAGTGTTCCTACGCAACAGATGTCTACATGGCATGTGCCACCACCAGAGGCAGGCTGTATTGAGACACCTTTGCAAGAGTAACTTCTTCCCTGGATGTCTGCTCTAGGTTCTGAACTCTTGATTGAAAATACTCAGTGGGTCTTTTGACTTTAATATTTCTTTCCATTTTAACACATGATGTATACAAGGGTTCTTTCACACCAAAATATGTAATAATAAGCATCAAGGACTAATTTGAGAATAACTGTATCCATTATTTATACACTATAGAAGGAAAAAAGATCATGTTGGTCTTGAAACTATTGACTGATACCATTATCTACAATAATCTCCAGTAACTTGACTTGGATTGGGGTTTTTTTAAGTGTATTTTCCCATTTTTATTGAGATATGATTGACAAGATTGTAAGACATTCAATGTGTGAATGTGATCATTTGATATATGCATGCATTGTGAAAGGATTCCTCCCATTGAGTAAATTAACCCATTCATCAGGTTTATATATTTATCTTTTTTTTGGTGGTAGTGGGGGGATTACATTTAAGTTCTATTATGTAAAAGATTTTATTTATTGTTTGTTTGTTTTTGGCTGCACTGGGTCTTTGTTGCTGTTCCGGCGTTCTCTAGTCGTGGAGAGCAGGGGCTACTCTCCATTGCAGTGCTCAAGCTTCTCGTTCTGGTGGCCTCTCGTTCCAGACCACAGGCTCTAGAACACAGGATCATAGTTGTGGTGCATGGGCTAGGTTGCCCACAGAATGTGGGATCTTTCCTGGGTCAGGGATAGAACCCGTGTCCCCTGCATTGGCAGGTGGATTCTTAACCACTTGACCACCAGGGGTGACCCTAGATTCTACTCTTTCAGCAAATTTCAGTTATTCAGTACAGTGCTGTCAACTGTAGTCACCATGGTTATACATCAGGTCCTCAGACTCTATTCATCTTGTAACTAAAAGTTTGTACCTTTTGCCATCTTCCCCCTATTTCCCCCACCCGCCAGCCCCTGGCAACCACTTTTCTACTTTGTTTCTGGGCTCAAGTTTTTTGTTTTATGTTTTCAGGATCCTTATAGTGACCCTCTGGTAGATAGATTTTTGGTGTAATTGACAGGAAAGCCTCTCCATCTTGTTCTTTTCTGCCTCTTCCTCACTCCTCTGCCTAGAGGTCTGGTGCACATGAATAGGTTCAGGCACCCAGTGAAATTGTGTGTCCCAATTGTGTGTATTTGTGTGTTTGCATTGGGAGCAGGGTACACATCAGACACTCAGAGAGATCTCTGGTGAACAGTGCAGACTTCCTCCAATGCTAACCATGCAGGGCTGTCTCCTGTCTCCAAATCTGCCAGGAAGGAACAGGAAGAGGAGGTATTTCAGATAGAGAAAGTGGCACTGTCTACCTGGTGGACTCCTGCTCAGCTTTAATATTCCAGAACAAAACTTGTCTTCTCTGCAGTGCTTTTTGAAGGGGGAGCAGAATTTTTTGAGGGGGGAGGGGTGCTGTGCCTGCACCCTATTTCATCATATTGTATTGTAATTACTGGTATGTTTCTTCTTCCTATTTGTAAATTCTCTGAGGCTCAGATTGACTTTTCATGTATGTATCAGCTAGTACGACAACTAGCACATTCCGGTGAGTTCCCAGTGGGTGGGCAGGTGGGTGGTTGGATGAATGGTGAATGAGTGGGTGGGGGGGTGGTGGGATGAAGGATATATGGATGGATGAATTGTGGGCATATGGGCAAATGAATGGATGGGTGGATGGATGGAGGAATGGATAAATGGGTGGACGGAGGGAGGGAGGGATGGGCAGCTGGCTGGATGAATGGATGAGTAGATAGGTGGATGGATGGAGTGAGTCTCTCCTTTTACTACTAATTTTGCATTATTCACATATCCTAACCCTAACAGAGCTGCCATTTCATTAACTCAGGGCTAACATTAATTGCAGTGCCTAATATTGCTGAATGTTCAGGCTTTAAAATAAACAATCCTGATTAATCAAACTTGGATTTCTGTTTTCTCTGGACAAATTCTAGAGCTGTAACTATGTATTGTAAATGAGCCTCATTTGGTTCCTGAATAACAAATGGAAGGGTGCTGTTATTCTCTTTGATTGGGGCTGTTTCATCCTTCTGCCTTTTTTGGAGAAAGAAAATAACTTCCGGTCTCAGGCTTATTTGAATCTAGCACCATTTTTCACAAAATGTTTTTGCCTCAGCTACTTTACATGACTCTCCATAAACTGTTGATCCTCATTCCACATCATAACTAGATGTTAAAAACTGTCTCTATCCTGAGGTTTTGTTCATTTTTAAGCTTTGCAGTGCTGGCTTGCAGGTTGCAAATTTGCTTATGTCTAAGCTTTCTCCCAAGAATTGATGAATTTTCCCTTCCATGTTGATAAGCCGTGAAACAGTGAAGAATTAGGAAAGGAAAGAGTTACCATCTCCCAAGCTGGGAGCTTGCCTGTCTAGCATGGTGTTTGGATGAGGCTCCTTACTTGTGGAAATGGTGTGTCCATGGGCAAAAATAGCTTTTTAAAAAAAGAACGTCTCTGTACCCTCCTGAAGTCATCTCAGAATGAATTCAAGATTTCTCATGAAACGGAAAAACTTTTATCACATCTGGAGTGGGTCCTTGCGTACTTGGCCATGCCACATTAAAGCCTAATCTCAGCAACATCAGGGTCCTGAAAGGGCTAATAGAAGCTTAATGATGTGGTAATGAAAATGGAGGTCAGGGGCGGGATGGGGGCATGGGGAAGCAGGTCTTCTATTTGGAACTACATGGTCATGGGAAAATCTCACTTGAGACCATAAACGACCAAAAAGAAACAAAGGAGCAAAGTGAGTCAGAAAGAGAGAATAAAAAATATTGTATATTAATGCACCTGTGTGGTATACATAAAAATTGTTTAGATGATCTTATTTCAAAGCAGAATAGACACACCGAAGTAGGAGGCAAATGTATGGATACCGAGGAGGTGGGTGAACTGGGAGATTGGGATTAACATATACACACTACTATGTATAAAATAACTAACTGATGAGAACCTACCGTATAGCTTTGGGAACTCTCCTCAGTGCTCTGTGGTGACCTAAATGCGAAAGAAACAGGGAGTATATGTATATGTACGGCTGATTCATTTAGCTGTTCAGTAGAAAGTAATAATATTGTAACAAAGCAGCCATACTCCAGTAAAAATTAATTAGAAAATAAAATTAACAACAACAAAAAACCGAAACGGCTGTTCCAACATGGGACCTTTCCCTTACCTGATTTTAAATTAAGCACAAAGGAGACCACATTTTGAGTCACAAATCAAAGCATATTATGTCAGCTTCACATGAGAGTCAGCTAAGGAAAAGAGAAAGAAAAGGAAGGATAAACAGAAAGAAAGGTGGTAAACAGAGCAGAAAAGTGAAAGTCACTCAATTGTGTCCAACTCTTTATGACCCCATGGACTGTGGCCAGGCAGGCTCATCTGTTCATGGAATTCTCCAGGAAAGAATACTGGAATGGGTTGCCATGCTCTTCTCCAGAGGATCTTCCCCCGGATGGAACCGGGGTCTCCTGCACTGTAGGTGGATTCTTAACCATCTGAGGTACAAGGAAAGCCTCCAAACATAGAAGAGAAGATAAAGGAGAGAGAAGGAATTTCTGGACAAAAGAACCAGCACTTCCTTTGAGCCATGTTCTAGGTACTTCACTAATATTGGTTGTTTTAATCATAAATCCTCAAAGCCCATGTTATTATTCTCTGTGAAGAAGTGATGCACAGAGAGGTTGAGTAACTCACCCAGTCAACATAGCTAGCAGGAAGAGGAGCTGGGATTTGAACCTGAGCAGTCAGTCTCCAGGGTCTGTGCCTTGATGATGAAGTGACTGCCCATGTGGCTGAGGAGCTGGGAAAGCTGAGCTCTCCTGGCCCCAGGCTGACTGTTTACATCCCCTCAACATTCATGTACTAAAACCTCATCCCCAGTGTGATGGTATTTGGAGGAGGGGCCTTGGGGGTGATGAGGTCATGAGGGTGGGGCCTCGCAAATGGGATTACTGATAAAAGAGACCCCAGGGAGCTCCTTAACCCCACTCCCCACAGGAGAACAGTGGTTTGTGAACCAGAAAGAGGGCTCTCACCAAATATACAATCTTCTGACACAATTCATCCTGGACTTCCCAGCCTCTGGAACTGGGAGAAATAAATTTCTGTTGTTCATGAGCCACCTGGTCTGTGGTGGCCTGTTACAGCAGCAGAATCAGACTGAGACACCATGGAATCCATCCCAAATCCCATTCGGAGTCTAGCCACCCACATCCCTGCTGTGTACTCTCTACCCTCTTCTCACACTGAGGTCTCTTGATAACCCTTTTCTAATTGCCCGGGTCAGCTGGTCACCCCTCACCAACTATGAGCCCCACCTAAGTCTCCTGATCTATGTGACCTCATATCCTGTCCCCATGGGGCCTGATGCCCCAGCTGAGGCCGCAATATTCTCCATCCCACTGCCCATGCCTCCTACTCAGAACAAGCCTGGCGTGAGCAGCTCACCTCCACACTTTTATTAACTGATGGTGTCCCATTGCTTCTCAGCCTTTTAGCTAAGATCAAGTGTAGTACCTAGTGGAGTCCCAGAAAGAATGTAGCAAGATGAGTGTGTCTGAACTCCGAGCTGAAGACCCCGGGGTCCAACAGAAACCTAACCTTTGCAAGAACCTGGGGAAAATCTAATGCAAAGGAGCTAGTTATCAGTGTGGATGTCCATGGTGGGGTTGGACGTGGATGCCGAATTGCATGGATACTCCTGACCTTGTGGCTGTCGAAAACTCAATGTTTCGGCTACAACAGTAAACTCTGCAGGGTGTATGTTCTAGTCTTAGAAGGATTGATCATTGCAGTTGGATACGGCAGCACACAATACCTTCTTGAATAGACTATGAATATTCCCAGCCCTGAACATCTTCCTGGACAAGACTAAACTATATTGAAAACTTTTATTTTGTAGATAATCCTCTCTAAATAACTTTCCTCTCCTAAGAGTTCTAGTCTAATAATAGGCTTTCCTTCTAATTCAGAGGGCATAGTAGGGAAAGCCCTGGATTCCAGGTAAGTTGCCCTGGGCTGGGGGTGTGGGGATAGTGTAGTGGATATAGTAGTGTGATCCCAAAGCCCCCAGATACTTGGAGTGGTGGGGGCTGATGTCTTTTACCTGAACCCCACTCAGAGATTTATTCTCAGCCAAAGAGAATAACCTAAGGTCACATCCTTTTCATGGGCATCCCAGGTGGCTCAGTGGTAAAGAACCCTCCTGCCAATGCAGCTGATGTAGGTTCAATCCCTGGGTGGGGAAGATTCCCTGGGAACAGAAATGGCAACCCACTCCAGTATTCTTGCCTGGAGAAGCCCATGGACAGAAGAGCCTGGCAGGCTACAGTCCATAGGGTTGCAAAGAGTTGGAAACAACTGAGCAACTAACACACACACTCCTGGAGAAGGAAATGGCAAGCCATCCCAATACTGCCTGGAAAGTCACGCACACAGAGGAATCTGGCGGGCTACAGCCCATAGGGCCTGAAAGAGTCGGACACAATTGAGCAAACACTCACACACACACACAAATATACACATGCCTTCTATGCTCAAACCTAACACTGTCAGAGTCTTGTTTCCTGAGGATGCTGCCCCAGGACACAGAAACAGAAGGGTTTAGCAGCTTCTATGATGAGCAAGCTTGGAACTGAAGTTCAGCCCTGCAACTTTCTCAAAGCTTGATGCTGGGTGTGCAATGAAACCCTGGTAGCTCAGTTTTCCTCTAAAGTAAAATAAAAAAAAACATCTGTTGTCGATTTGATCATGGGTCACTGTGAAGAGTGAATGAGCTCATGTAGGTAAAGAATTTAGTCCAACAAAGAGCAGGTGTTCAGGAAATGTTCTTATCTTTTCCCCATTTCATCTCCACCTTTCCTGAAACAGACAAGACTGGGAGCCTCCGTTAAAGGGATGAGCCCTCATGTCAGTGGTTTTGTGAAATCAGCCTGGGTCCAAGCTCCTACAGCTAAATCAACACTCCTTATCCTCAGGCTGCTGATAACCTGATCTGCTGCTTCCTGGTAGGATCCTTAACGCGGGAGGTCTTCTCTTTGGGTTGTCTCTGAACATTTGTGATTAGGGACAATTAGGGACCATTGTGCCTGCCTGTTCTCTCCTTTCAGCTGAGGAGGAAGTCCTGATGGACTGTTATCAGGGGCAAGACATCATCTGTCAGCCACAGTCTCAGGAATCCTCGGCTTGTTCAGACCCAGCACCAATCTCTCTACCTTTATCTGTGTTCCGAAAATGCCTCGGACTGTCTGCTTCCCACTGATACAAAATCTGGCATCTCCTTTTCTCAACAACCAGAAAAAGATTCTTCAAGAGCAAGAAAAACTAAGATAGGTGTTACAGAATGTTAAGGAAATCGGGAAGACTACACAGGGGACACAGTTGCCTCCAAAGAGCTTCCAAAATTCCAACAGGAAAGAGGGGATAAACATACATGTGAGAGACAAGCAAAACCCCAAACCATGGGCCTGTGATGGCTTGCACTCACCTTCCCTGCCAGCCATCCTCCCTGTCAGAACCCATCAGGACTCATGTGACACCTCCACAATTAAACATCCCTCTCTCCTATGCCCGCTGCCTCCTGCCCTAGACAGAAGCAATTTCTTTACTATTTCCCTAGCAAATTGCAACATTATCACAACAGCATATATGTAACAGCTCACTGAAACACTCCTTTCTTTTCTAGATGCTTTGCTTTAAGTTTGGATAGCTGCATCCACTCTTGCATTTTCTTTTCTTTTTTGGGGGGGTGGGGCGGGTCTCTTCCATAGTGTTTTGTGCTAAATCGGTGCTCAGTCAATGTTTGCAAATGAGTGGCTGGGCCACAAGCAAAGGAAGGAAGGACAGATTTCCAGAGGAGATGGGTTTTGTGAGACAGTTATTGAAGGGATGAGACAATACTTCCCTCCAGAGTAGAAGTTACAAACTGGAGCCCCAAGGGCCCGTTCAGCCCACCCATGTGTTCGCTGAGCCGGCATTCTTGGTACTGTGAAGTCTTCAAATCTGAAGGCATGTGGTTAGTGCATGTATCCCCACTGAGCTGCAGTTCCCATCACTTCCTGTCTTCTCTCTGCGTCTCTGTTATCTGCCTGGCTCCTAAGGCCATTAGAGTTTGTCTCCTGCTCTGCAGCATTCTGTCCATGATTGCTTCCCTCTTGGCAGCTAGGTCTTCCTGGCCAAAACACATGGAAGATGAAGGCAAGTGTGTGGTTCCCCTAATTTCCCTGCCATTTCCTTCAAGGTAGATTAAGATCTCTTTTTTCAGGGCCAAATACAGATCCGGAAAGGGAAGAGGCAAAGCAGTTACTGAGTCCTCCGGCCCCCTTCCTCCAATGTAACAAGGCTTTATTGCATTTAATTCCCACAGCCATCTTCAAATTGGGTGTTCTTCAGAGACATCACTTTGACAACAAAGGTCAGTACAGTCAAAGCTATGGTTTTTCTTGTAGTCGTGTACAGATGTGAGAGCTGGACCATAAAGAAAGCTGAGCACTGAAGAATTGATGCTTTCAAACTGTGGTGCTGGAAACTTTTGAGAGTCCCTTTGACTGCAAGGAGACCAGACTGGTCAGTATTAAAGGAAATAAACCCTGAATATTCACTGGGAGGATTGATGCTGAAACTGGAGCTCCAGTAATTTGGCCACCTGATGCAAAGAGCCGACTCATTGGAAGACACCGATACTGGGAAAGACTGAAGGCAGGAGGAGAAAGGGGTGACAGAGGATGAGATGGTTGGAAGGCATCACCAGCTCAATGGACATGAGTTTGAGCAAACTCCGGAAGATAGCGCAGGACAGGGGAGCCTGGCATGCTGCAGTCCATGGGGTCATAAAGAGTTGGACATGACTGAGCGACTGAACAACAACGATGTCCCCATTTTATAGATGAAAAAACTGAGGCTCGGAGATGTTTAAAAAACTTGCTTGAAGCTACAGAGCTGGGAAGTAGTCAGGCCAGAACTCAGACCTTGCTCTGTGGGTCCCACGTCTATCATCTAACCCCAGCTTGGAGGTGCCCAGCAGGAGCAGCAGCATAGAGCCTCCTTCTTCACAGGCAGAGTCCTGGGAGGGAGCAGGGCACATGTCCTGGGCAACACAGGGTCTGCATGCAAGTAATTCCAATTTATCTGCAGTAAGGCGGGTGAGCCATGGGCAGATAATCCAAAAATAGTTTCTCATTTTTCTTGGGATAAATATAACGTTTTGGCAGCAGACACCCCTTTCAAAGTGTGTTTTGATTAGAGTTACACGAAAAGGCGCTTTTATTCTATGAGGATCTGCCAACTAACAGGCAAAAGGGGACCGAGGAGCGTGCCAGCCCGACCTTTCCCCTCCTGCCCACCAACAGGAGGATGGTGTCCAGGACACAGAGCTGTCAGGGGAGGGACGCTGGGTGGACGTGGGCCACCTGGGCTTGGGCTGAGTCTGTGCCGCTCTTGAACGTGAAACCCAACTCAATCCTTCTCGTTTCTTCAACACATTTCTTATTTTGATCCAGTTAGCAAGTGTCTTAGCCACAGCCCCAAGGCAAGTTAGGAGAGAATAGGATTTAGTCATCCATAGCCCTTTACTTTTAATATTAACCTTCCTCCTGATCAGAATTCCAGAGTCAGGAATTGAGATAATGAGATATTTGCCTATGAGTCAAGGTGTGCACCCAAAGCAGGAGAGACAGAAGGCAGTGGTGGGCAGTGTTCTATTTTAGCCTAGAAACTGGGTTTCCATGAATACGCTACTTCTGAAAATTAATGAGGATCTTGGAGACAATAGAGGCGATTTGAGTTGAGGAAACAAAGCTGAAGTTTGGAATCATGCAGACCTTTGTGGTTTGGGACACCTCTTTTAACCTCCCTTGGCTTTTCCTTGAATGCAAAATTCATTTACGGTAGGAACTCATAAAGGCAGCCAGCATGTAGGGAAGAATTCATTAAACAAGTGGTCTCCTTGAAGGTGGAGGGACCCTCCTGCTATAGTCCTTGTGGATGAATCTGGCTTTAAGATTTGTTGTTTAAGTTATTGACTTAGTGATGGACTGGTGGGTCTCTCTTCTTTCTTCCAAGTATCTGCGGTAGCAGAAAGAGAAATTAATAAACTGCCATGCAAAGAAAAGCATGCCCCTCGAACTCAAACCTCATGCTCTTCTGTCCCATGGTGAGATGTCGATGCAAAAGTTATGACCAGCCGGGCAGAGAACACAGGGAGGGGAAGAGGCTGGAAGTGAGGTGGCCCCAGACGGTCTGCTTCTGCGAGCACAGGCTCCATAGCCCGAGTTAACTGAAATTGTCCAGTGCACACGAGACAGCCATTCTGCCTGTAGGAGCCAAACCAACGAGCACATGTTTCTGTTTTTAAGATGAGATCTGAGAAGGCCTGGCATTTACCATTGACATAATTTTATTATTTTTAAATTGTATTTATTTGACTGCACCAGGTCTTAGTTGCATCATGTGGGCACTGTGATTGTGGCATACAGGATCTAGTTCCCTGACCAGGGGTGAAACCTGGGCTGTCACTGACTGGGAGCATGGAGTCTTAACCGCTGGAACGCTAGGGAAGTCCCTAATATAGTCTTAGGGGAAGACTTCTAGCCTTAGGAAGTCCCTAATTCTCACTTAGTAGTAGTAATCTTAGTCGCTCGATTATGTCTGACTCTGCAATCTCATGAACTGTAGCCCTCCAGGCTCCTCTGTTCATGGAACTCTTCAGGCAAGAATATTGGAGTGGGTTGCCATTCCCTTCTTGCATACTTGATCCTAGCTGATACTCAGGAATAACTCAGCAATGGTCCAACAAGACTCAGTAATCCCATTTTACACATAAGAAATATTGAGATTCAGGGGAACCAAATGACTTTCCCAAGCACATACAGCATGTAACAATAGTGCCTCTCTGAGACTCTATAGTATTAAAGGGTGTATTCATATGCTTTGTACTTGCATGAGGACAGAGGCTGTGTGTCTTATTCATCTTTGTGTCAAGCAGATGATACAGCTTTAATAAGGATTTGTTGAAGGGATGGCTTTCCTATATATTATCCTGTGTGTGTGTGTGTGTGTGTGTGTGCCCCCGCGGACTCAGTCTCTCAGTCATGTGTGACTCTGTAGCCCCATGGACTGTAGCCTACTATGCGTTTATTTGAAGAAGTCCAGTGTTGTGAATCACCATGCCTTCTCATCATTAGTAAGACAAATATTTATTTAGCTATATTAAAGAATCTTTTAGTACAAATGTTTCTACACAATCATAATTCATCAATCATTTCAAAATCAATTGTTTTCTGACTTTCTAAATATAATTAAGAAGACTCAATTATAATTCTTTTTATTTTAATTAATTTGTATTGGATTATAGTTGATTTACACTGTTGTATTAGTATTAGTTTCTGCTGTACAGCATAGTGAATCAGTTATACATATATATATCTCCACATTTTTTTAGATTATTTTCCCGTATAGGCCATTACAGAGTATTGAGTTGAGTTCCCTGTGCTATATAATAGGTTCTTATTAGTTATTTATTTTATATATAGTAGTATGTGTATGTCAGTCCAAATATCCCAAATTATCACTCCCTTCTTTCCCCCTTGGTAACCATAGTTTGTTGTTTACATCTGTGATTCTGTTTCTGTTTTGTAAATAGGTTCATCTGTACCATTTTTTATGATTCCACATAAAGGTGATACATTTTTTTTCCTCTATTTGACTTACTTCCCTCAGCATGACGATCTCTAGGTCCAAAATTCTGTCTAAGATAGTGAAGTAACACCACGCAAAGGTCTTTTTTGGCTTAAGGACACAGATTTAGGTGGGAGTAAGATGAGAAGTGGGTCAGCTGGGCACATCTTTGGAACTGAAGATGCCAGTTTCAGAATTTCATCTGTGAATAGTTCACCACATCATAGTCCTCTAAGACTGTGTATTTTGGAAGAAGGAAGTTCTTTTCAGCCAAAAAAAAAAAAACGTTCTGTGTTTCTTACATCAAGATAACTCTGTCAGTCATCTTTGAACACATCACCTTGATCTTTGGTTGTGCTCTCACCTATGTGCGAGCTTCTCTCTGTTCCCTTCACTCTCCTGTCTGACTCTGTATGTAGACAGGAACTCTAGGGGCAAGTGTGAGGTGACAAAGGGAAGGGAGAGGTCAGCACCTTCACATAATAGAGAGCTAAGCTGATCCTTGGGCAGGAATCTTTAACACAGTTGATTAAACAAGTAAGCTGACAAGTAGGAAGCAGTTTCATTCCATGATTCTCTGCCGTTTGTAAAAAACCAGAAGGGCCTGATTGACATTCTCATGGGGTAAAGGTGGGGAGGGAATATGAGATGGTTTGGGCTCATGAGAGGGGATATATGAGTGATCTCAGGCTGCCATGACAAAAGTCTACAGACTGGCCAGCTCAACAGAAATTCATGTCCTCACAGTTCTGAGGCTGAGCATCCAGGATCAAAGTGTCAATGGGATTGGCTTCTTTTGAGGCCTCTCTTCTTGGCTTGGAGCTGGCTGTCTTTTTACTATGTCTTCACATAGTCTTTTTTTCTGTGTAAGCACCTCCCTGGTATCTCTCTGTGTTCTATTTGCCCACTCTTATAAGGACTCAAGTCAGAGTAGATTACAACAGCCTCAAAGCAGAGATATCACTTTGCCAACAAAGGTCTGTCTAGTCAAAGCTATTGTTTTTCCAGTAGTTATGTACAAATGTGAGTTGGACCGTAAAGAAGACTGAGCACCAAAGAATTGATGCTTTTGAATTGTGGTGCTTGAGGAAACTCTTGAGAGTCCCTTGGACTACGAGGAGATCAAACCAGTCAATCCTAAAAGTAATCAACCCTGAATATTCATTGGAAGGACTGATGCTGAAGCTGAAGCTCTAATACCTTGGCCACCTGATTCAAAGAGACAACTCATTGGAAAAGACTCTGATACTGGGAAAGATTGAAGGAGAAGGGAGCGGCTGAAGATGAGATGGTTAGATAGTGTCACCAACTCAATGGATATCAGTATGAGTAAACTCCAGGAGGTGGTGAAGGACAGAGGAGCTTGGCATGCTGCAGTCCATGGGGTCACAAAGAGTTGGACACAACTTAGCAACTGATCAACAACAACAAACAGTCTCATTTTAACTTAATCACTTCTTTAAAGACAATTCTTTAGAGGCAGTCACATTCTGGTGTATGGACTGTGAAGGCTTCAACATATGAATTTTGAGAGGATACCATTCAGCCCATAACAGAAGAATATGTAAAAATGCCAAAATCAAGTTTCATTTTCATCACAAATTTTCTCAAGGCAGAATTAGACATTGGACCCAGGAAAATGGAAAACTAAATATGTTTTCTAAAAAGCAGCCATATGCTGATAAATGTTTAACCGCCATCTGTCATTGTGGTACCATGATTTGTAGTATTTGACAATGTCTGTGGTGTAAATATTCCTACTACCATCTATTTAAGTTAACACCCTGATGTCACTGAAGATGGAGTTGGGAAGATATGCATGCAAACAAACATCACGAACAGTCCGAGCTGACTCCAGCACACCTGCAGAGACTGGGATGGTGCAGGGATGTCATCTCACTGGGGCCAGATTCCCTCTTCCACAATTACACCTGGTTTTAAGTCCCTCCTCACTGCCTACAATCTATTGGTTCTCTAATCTGGCAAAATGAAGATTTATGAATCAAAAGTTTTCCTTCCCCTTTCACCTGGACTCCAGATATTTTAATACCAATATACAAAATCCTCAATAGAACTGGTCTCAATTCTCCATACTGGACAAATCATCTAAATCATCAGGGAGGAAAAGCAGATGTATAAAATTATTCCACAGTCTCCAAAAGGGAACCTACTTGTTAAGTCAGAAAAAATGTACCCCCATGTCAATAACAGTCATTGAAGTAATTATAGATCACCTAATCTCTAATATGCATTTTCAGCATTCTTCAGGAAGATTTTATACTTATGAAGCTAGTCCTGAAAAGGAAGCAGACTACATCAGAAAATATTTATTAGCAATTTAAAAATGACAGATACATTTTAAAATTAATAAAGGCAGCACATGTCAAATGGAACCTGTACAAAAACTGTATAATTTACTTGTAGTACAAAATCAAGAAGTTTCCCTATTATTTGGGATATGAACACCAAGAAACACCTAAATTCAAATGATATTAAAGGGTTAAAATGAAAATGTATACAAAGATATCAGTTCAGTATACTTCAGTCGCTCAGTCATGTCTGACTCTTTGCAACCCCATGAATAGCAGCATGCCCTGTCCATCACCAACTCCCAGAGTCTACCCAATCCCATGTCCATCGAGTCGGTGATGTCATCCAGCCATCTCATCCCCTGTCATCCCTTTCTCCTCCTGCCCCCAATCCTTCCCAGCATCAGGGTCTTTTCCAATGACCCAACTCTTCACAATGAGGTGGCCAAAGTATTGGAGTTTCAACTTCAACATCAGTCCTTCCAATGAACACCCAGGACTGGTTTCCTTTAGGATGGACTGGATGGATCTCCTTGCAGTCCAAGGGACTCTCAAGAGTCTTTTCCAACACCACAGTTCAAAGTCATCAGTTCTTCGATGCTCAGCTTTCTTCACCGTCCAACTCTCACATCCATACATGACTATTGGAAAAACAATAGTTTTGACTAGATGGACCTTTGTTGGCAAAGTAATGTCTGCTTTTTAATATGCTGTATAGGTTGGTCATAACTTTTCTTCCAAGGAGTAAGTGTCTTTTAATTTCATGGCTGCAATCACCATCTGCAGTGATTTTGGAGCCCCCCAAAATAAAGTCTGACACTGTTTCCACTGTTTCCTCATCTATTTCCCATGAAGTGATGGGACCAGATGCCATGATCTTAGTTTTCTGAATGTTGAGCTTTAAGCCAACTTTTTCACTCTCCTCTTTCACTTTCTTCAAGAAGCTTTTTAGTTCCTCTTCACTTTCTGCCATAACGGTGGTATCATCTGCATATCTGAGGTTACTGATATTTCTCCTGGCAATCTTGATTCCAGCCTGTGCTTCTTCCAGCCCAGCGTTTCTCATGATATACTCTGCATATAAGTTAAATAAGCAGGTGACAGAAAGATATCAGTTGCAGACGAAAACAAACAAACAAAAAATGTAGAGGTAGTAATACTACCAACAAATAAAGACAAATCCAAGGTAAGAAGTGTTTAGTGACACAGATTATGTACCAGTTATTGTTCCCTCAGCTATAAAACAAAGGAAATAATAAGTGATACTAAGAAAATAATAAGTTCTATTGGAATACTGAGATGATGCTTAAAAGTATTTAGCACAATGTTCAGTTCAGTTGCTCAGTCGTGTCCGACTCTGCGACCTCATGGACTGCAGCATGCCAGGCTTTCCTGTCCATCACCAACTCTCAGAGCTTCCTCAAACTCATGCCCATCGAGTCAGTGTTGCCATCCAACCATCTCATCATCTGTCATCCCCTTCTCCTCCTTTCTTCAGTCTTTCCCAGCATCACGGTCTTTTCCAATGAGTCAGTTCTTTGCATCAGGTGGCCAAAGTAATGGAGCTTCAGCTTCAGCATCAGTCCTTCCAATGAATATTCAGGACTGATTTCCTTTAGGATTGACTGGTTTGATCTCAGTTAGTATAATGCTACCTGGTACATAAAAAGAGTTAAATGAATGATGACTATGTAAAACAAGAGACATCATTGACCAATTCATTCAAAATTTCTCTCATATCTCACCTTTGCTTTCCAGTCCTGTTTCTATGACCCTAGCATAATCTCTCCTTAAATTTCTGATGGGTTGCAAAAATAATCCACTATCTGCTCTCCTTGTCTCAAGTTTTATAAGCTTCAATCCACCCTGCACAGATTAATCCTCTTAGAACACTATTTTTAGTATGCCACATTTTGGCTCAAAATTTATATACAAGATGAACTCCAAACTTTCCAGCTTGTTATTCAAATCCCTTTAAAATCTTCCATGATCCCACCTTTATTTACAGGCTTATGCCATACCACTTCCCTATATGAACTCTCCACCTCAGGAGTGTCTACGTTTTCTGTAGCCCTGAAACATACTTTAATCACTTCTCTCTGGGTGTTTTTCTTTGTTCACACGTGTAACCTTCCTCCACCTATTTCCATGTCAGCTGCCCCTGCTTCTACCCCTCCATCCCAGCTAGATCTTCCTTTCTCCTCTTCAAATGCAGTCTAGCTCCTCCTACAAAGAAACGTTCCTCTTAGGATGTCCAAGGAATTAGGTGCTGTATTCTAATACTTAAGTAAATCCTACCTTGTGTCATTATCATACATCATCAAATTCAAAAGTATTGATTGTAAGAGAAAATATTGTATGAACTACTAAGAAAGAGAAAAAATTTCCAAGTACAGTGTGACATTTCATTAGTTTTTTTTTTTTTTCTTTTGGTTGAAGTGTGGTTGATTTACAAATGTTGCGTTGGTTTCAGATGTTCAGCAGAATGATTCAGATAGAAATATAGATATTCCTTTTCAAACTCTTTTCCCTTCTGGGTTGTTACAAAATCTTGAGCACAGTTCCCTGTGCTATCAGGGCTTCCCTGATAGCTCAGCTGGTAAAGAATCTGCTTGCAATGTGGGAGACCTGGGTTCCATCCCTGGGTTGGGAAGATCCCCTGGAGAAGGGAAAGACTACCCATTCCAGTATTCTGGCCTGGAGAATTCCATGGACTGTACACTACATGGGGTAGCAAAGAGTCAGACACAACTGATCGACTTTCACTTTCACTTTCCCTGTGCTATACAGCACATCCTTGTTGGTTATTTATTTTATATAGTAGTAGTAGTAGTGTGTGTTATGTTAATCGCAAACTCTTAGCTTAAACCTTCCCCTTTCCGCTTTGCATTCCATTGATTTTTCTTTTTTTTTTTTATTGTTTTTGCCATACATTGTCATGATATCACCATGGGTTTACATATGGTTCCCCTCCGGAACCTCCCTCCCTCCTCCCTCCCCCCCGGGAAATCTCGCTGCACCAGTCCCGAGCATCAATCCTGGGCTGGCGATTGATTAGACACATGACAATTAACATGCTTCAATGCCCTTCTCCCATATCATCCCACCCTTACCCTCATGGATAAGAAAGCTGTGGTACATATACACAATGGAATATTACTCAGCATTAAAAAAAAATTCATTTGAAGCAATTCTACTCAGATGGACGAAACTGGAGCCCATTATCCAGAGTGAAGTAATCCATTGATTTTTCTAATGTTTGTTTATTTCTTTTTGGCTGTGTCAGGCCTTTGTTGTGGCACTAGCTTCTCTCTAGTGATGGTGTGTGGGCTCAGTAGTTGCCTTGAGGCATGTGGGATCTTAGTTTCCCAACCAGAGATCGAACTCACATCCCATGCATTGGAAGGCAGATTCTTAACCACTGGACCACTGGGGAAGTCCCTGCACATCACTGATTCTTTAAGAGGTGTTATTTTTGGAGTGATGTGAAGCTGAAGCACCAATACTTTGGACACGTGATGCAAGTAGACGACTCATTGGAAAATACCCTGATGCTGGGAACAATTAAAGGCACAAGAGGAGGAGGCAGCAGAGGATGAGATGGTTAGATAGCATCACTGATTCAATAGACATGAATCAGCAAATTCAGGGAGATAGCGAAGGACAGGGGAGCCTGGTGTGCTGCACTCTATAGGGTCGCAAAGAGTTGGACATGAATGAACAACAGCAACAAAAGATAGAAAAGTGTGCATCTTGGATTCAGTGAAATATAGTGGGAGATTCATACAGACATTCATTTACTCAGTACATATTTCCTGAGTAAATTTACTCAGTAAATATCACCTACCATGTGCTCAGCACTGTACCAAGGATGTCCACAAACAATACAGACAAGGCACCTACATTCAAGCTCATACTTTATTGTATCCACACTTTTTACAGCCCTTACCCCCTAGAAAGGACGGTAAGGTTCCAAAGGTAGAAATTAATGGATTTCAATTTATGTTCCCTGGTAGGTAGTATTCCACATAATTTTGCACATAGTAGGCACTCTAAATATTTAAAGTGAGGTAATGAGTAAAAACAGAGAAGGCAATGGCATCGCACTCCAGTACTCTTGACTGAAAAATCCCATGGCCGGAGGAGCCTGGTAGGCTGCAGACCATGGGGTCATGAAGAGTCCGACACAACTGAGCGACTTTACTTTCACTTTTCACTTTCATGCATTGGAGAAGGAAATGGCAACCCACTCCAGTGTTCTTTCCTGGAGAATCCCAGGGATGGAGGGGCCTCGTGGGCTGCTGTCCATGGGGTCGCACAGAGCAACTTAGCGGCAGCAGCAGCAGCAGCAGTGAGTAAAAATGGGACAGTGGAGGACAAGGAGGCCTGGTGTGCTGCAGTCCATGGGGTCACAAAGAGTTGGATACGACTGAGAGACCGAACAACAAGGAGTAAAAATAGATGTACAGAATGTAATTAAGTCTGTTCTAAATTCAGACACAAGAGAATACACAGTCTATTAAAGCTAATTAGCTTATAGGTCTCTCAATGTGAATCTTTGCAGGACTTCATCAGTCAAGAGGGAATGATTCAAAACCTGGGTGAAACAATCGTGTTGTGTTGACGTGCCTGGGAGATGTCTCAAGGATTCACGGGGGTGGGAGGTGAGGTGCAGAGGAACACCAGAAAATTAGAATCAATGCATCATTCACACTGCTTTATGAAATTACTTTCTCCCCAGTTATTTAAAATAGCAAATCAGCAGATCCTTGTCATTTGTTAATTTCAGATTTTTGGTTTTCATTGTTTATGAGCTGCCCTAGAGTCCACTATGTCCAGAAATTTGCCTTTTTCCTGGGGATTCAGTCACCTGGGAAATCACCAAGCCAGGGGTGGGTGCAGACTGTCCCCCAGCATCTCAGCCTCTCATTACAGCTTTGTCCTCCTCTTCAAGTTTCTTCAGGAAACTGAGGGTTCTCGGGGTGCAAGATACACTCCTTGAGAACAACAAGGGCCCACTGCAATCTTGATCAGCTGGGGATCCTCATTCTTGGAAGTTCTGAGCACACTCCTTGCAGCACTGAGTGAGGAGAGGACACGTAGACTGCCAGCAATGCTCATTTATTCGATCCACAAACTTATAAAGAGGTTTATGGTTTGCCTTGGTCTTAGGTGGCAGAAGACCCATACAGTGATGAATACACTCTCACGTGAATGTGATGCTTCCTTAAATGAGGGCCGTCCTTCAGAGAACCTTCAGACTTTTCATTTTTAAAACTGATTTATGTTGTTTAGCTGGTAAAGAATCTGCCTGCCATGCAGGAGACCTGGGACTGATCCCTGGGTTGGGAAGATCCCCTGGAGAAGGGAACGGCTACCCACTCCAGTATTCTGGGCCTGGAGAATTCCATGTACTCGGTAGTCCATGGGGTCACAAAGAGTTGGACATGACTGAGCGACTTTCAATTCCATGCGTTGTTTTTGGCTGTGCTGGGTTTTCATTGCTCCCTGAGGGCTTTCTCTAATTGTGGCGAGCACAGGGCTACTCTCTAGCTGTGGCGAGAGGGCTTCTCATTGCAGTGGCTTCTCTTGCTGCCGAGCACAGGCTCTAGGTGTGCTGGCTCAGTAGTTGCAGTGCACGGGCTTTCATGCCCCACAGCATGTGGGATCTTCCTGGGCTAGGGATCGAACCCATGTCCCCTGCATTGACAGGCACATTATTAACCACTGGACCACCAAGGAAGTTCCTCACTTGGATTTTTGACCCTTATAACCACCCAGTGTAACAGCCAGGAAACATCCCAGTCCCATTTCACAGATGAGGAAGGTGAGGCCCAGAGACATTCAGAGAACTACCCAAACTCAGATGGCTACAAAGGCTTCCCAAACTCATGCCTCTTGACTGTAAACCAAATGCTCTCTGCCAGATTATCATGTCAGGGATATCAGAGGGAATGGATGGAATTTCAGAGTAACTCCACAGAAGTCCTTGATGGCATTCTAGAAACGTCACCCCCACCCCGCAACCTCTAAACACAAAATCAGAGGGTCACACCAAAGAGTGCTGGCTGAACTGAGCATCTGAAGGTCCAAGTGGCAGAGACACACGGAAGGTTCTGCGCAAACCACGTCAGCAATGGAAAGTGACTGGGAAATGTTCAACATCCCTGAGTGTTCCATTCAAACCCTCTGCTCCCGTCTGTGGCTCAGCCTGACCAAAGAACTCCAGATGGCAAGGACAGTGTCTGGGGCTGGTCTCGGGGTCACGTTAAGGCTGCAGGTTGGCCTCTCGCCACGTGGGCCTTCGCTCTGCCCTCCCGCAATGACCCTGGCCCATCTCGACTGGCTGAATTATTTAAATATTGTACATTGCTAGTTAATAGACACAACATATTGAAAGTTTTACAATCAAATATTTATGCTGCTCAAAAACATTTTCCATGATCTTTAAACAGCCATGTCATCTATTTATTTTCATTCTCTGATCTTTCTGTTTTGTATCAGAATCGGAGAATTTAGCCTATTTACCCAGAAGTAAATATTATGATGAAAACATGGGGCGGCTCAAAAGTAGACTTAGGAAAGTGCAGAAGTATTTTGTGTCAGTGTCAATTGCACAACAGCCCCTACATGGTAACAAATTAAGACATTTCTTTGGGATGCTTGAAGAATGGAGATTAATGTTTCATGGCCAGACACTGTCTCCATGATGGAGCAGCCTCTCCATCCTTTCTGTCCACTTGCTCCTTTTATAAAATGCAGAGAAAGTCATCTGGGTCAGGGAGTGGCCATTTGCTTGTGACTTCAATCAATGAAATACACTGGATATGGAACCTGGGACTGCAAGTAAGAACTGACACTCGCCCATCTGAAATCTTCAGTTGGCAGCTGAAGGACACACAGCCCTCAGCTTGGTCCTCCTTTTTTTGCAGATACTCCTAAGTTCTGAGTTCTTCTCCCTAACTCTGTCCTTGGTGATGCTTTATTAGGCATGAAAGCTAGTCACCTTGTTTCAAGGGCAACTTCTCTCTGTCCTAGAGAGAGTCTAGCCAATATCTCCTCATTACTGGGTTAGAGAGAAAGGCCCTCCTTGAATATCAGTGTTCTTTCCAAAAAATAGTCTTATAGATGCGAAGAAGGCACCAGAGAGTCAAAGGGCCGGGAAGCATGGTCTATGGGATGTGCCTCGGATCCCCATGTCTCACTTTGGGCTTAAGATCTAATTTTGAGGGACTTCCCTGATGGTCCAGTGGCTAAGACTCCTTGCTTCCAGTGCAGGGGATCTGGGTTTGATCCCTGGTCAGGGAACTAGATTCCCCCATGCTGCAATTAGCAATCCTGAATGCTGCAACAAAGACTCAGTACAGCCAAATTTGAAAAAGAAAAAAAAAACTTTTTAAAGATCTAATTTTTAACTTTTTGCTTGAAACTGGCTGCATATGCTCTCTAGTCTGAGGGCTTTATTCCTCCACTAATATCTGACTTTTCCAAGCTCTGGCTAACCTCCCAATCAGCATCTTATTTCTGTCTCACCTCTCTCTTCGAAGGGTTACCTGCAGCTCCCCGTCCTGGCTTACCAGGAACATCATTAGACTTGGAGAAAGTAGTATACAGGGGTTAGTGAGGCAGACCCATGTCCTTACCCATCTCCTAACCTTGAATTTTGACTTCTGACCCCAAAAGAAGAGGAAGATATATATGTCAGGGGATTGCCATTAGAAATATATAAGAACTTACATGGATTACATGTCAAGTGCCTCATGCTATGTTTGGTCCAGACTGAGCAGTAACTATATTACTATTACTGTGTGAGGGACAGAGGCTCTGACTGCCTCCAAGATCTCCCAGGTCTTGATTCCCCTAGTTGCTCCCCAGTCCTAGCATGGCTTTTTGCCAAGGATCTAAACATCAGCTCTTAATCGGTGGCTCATAGCTACATGAAGACATAAGAGATGTGACAGGAAAGAAAGAGAACAAGAGAATAAAGAAAGATGGGAGAAGATGCAGGTTAGAGCATCCATCCTTTAGGAGAAATTACTCATTTTATTTAAAAAATCATAGTCAGTAAAGAGATGGCAAAGAAGAGAGGCCCCTTTCTTTTTTTTAAAATAAAATGTCATTTTAAATTTAAATGTATTTTTAGTTGGGTGTCCCTGGTGGCTCAGACAGTAAAGAATCTGCCTGCAATGCAGGAGACCCGGGTTCAATCCCTGGGTCAGGAAAATCCCCTGAAGAAGGGAATGGCTACCCACTCCAGTATTCTTACCTGGAGAATTCCATGGACAGAGGAGCCTGGTGGGCTACACTCCATGCAAAGAGTCAGACAAGACTGAGTGACTCACACTTTCACTTTATTTTTAATTGGAGGATAATTGGTTTGCAATACTATGTTGGTTTCTGCTCTGTCTCAGCATGAATCAGCCTTAAGTATATATATGTCCCCCAAGAGTGGAAAGATCTTTCTACAGGAAAAGTGGGATGAAGATGAGACAGGAGGGACCTTTCTGGGGGCGGTGGTGAAGACTTCACTTTCCAGCGCAAGTGGCAGGAGTTGGATCCCTAGTCAGGGAGCTAAGATCCCACATGAAGCCTAAAAATCCAAAGCATAAAATAGAAACAATGTTGCAACAAATTCAATAAAGGCTTAAAAATGTCTCACATCAAAACTCTTTAAAAAAAAGACTCAGGAACTTGAGAACAGAAAAGGCAGCCTGGGTCACAGAAGTCTTGGTTCAGTTCCCATGAGAGGACCTGGACAGGGTCTATTTCCACAGATCTCAGCTTCCTTGACTGTAAAATGAGATGATCCCATTGCATTCATTCAACTGATGTTTAGCTTGGGGACTTCCCAGGTGGCTCAGTGATAAAGAATCCGCCTGCCAATGCAGGAGACACAGGAGATGCATTTTTGATCCTTGGGTTGGGAAGATCCCCTGGAGGAGAACATGGCGACCCACTCCAGTGTTCTTGCCTGGAGAATCCCATAGACAGAGGAGCCTGGTGGGCTACAGTCCATGGGGTCGCAAAGCATCAGACATGACTGAGTGAGCATCAGTCTTGGTCAGTCAGTCATACTGAGCACCAACTGTGTGCAAGGTGCAGTTCTAGGCACCGGGGGTCACAAAGGGACACTGGAAAGATATGATTCCTGCTCGGGTGTTGGTAGCAGAAACGAAACAGACGCACAAATGGACAACTAGGTAACTAAGTATGACCATTTCAGTTAATGGTGAGGGACTGGAAAAAAGCAAATAGAGAAATTGATAGAAAGAGGCTGGGATGAGTGGGCTACCTAGGGGGTGGTCAGAGAAGGACTTTGTACGAAGCTGATACCTGTGCGAGTGGCGTCCAGGCATATGGAGATCTGGGGAAGGACGTTCCAGCCAGAAAGACACCTCAGGCACTCCTAGTGCTGAAGAAAAAGATAGAATGATCAGCAGGGCCCGCAGGAAGGAATCTTAATAGAGCTGCGGTCTCCACAGGGATGCTGCTGAGGTCATGAGACCCTGGGAAACAAACACAATAACCCCTCTCTCCCACCTCCCTGGAATCCATGCTAGAGCTCCACACTGGCCGGACACACCCAGAAGTCAGAGGACAAAGGAAATCTGTTCATGCCAGCCATAGTGGTCAATCTCCTGGACACTGCCTCCCCCCTGCACCCCCACCCCAGAGTGGAGGGTTAGACAAAGGAGGGAGGAGGAAGATCAGAGATGAAAAAACAAGGTATTAGAATATACTCAGAATGGCCATGATAAGGTGTGTGGCTTAATTCTGAGGACATGCGAAAGCCACTAGGGAGTTTTAAGTAAGGGTATACTATTTTTTTTGGTAAGATTTTTTTTTTTGATGTAGGCAATTTTTAAAATCCTTACTGAATTTGTTACAATACTGCTTCTGTTTTATGTTTTGGTTTTGTGGCCTTGAGTCATGTGGAATCTTAACTCCCTGACCAGAGCTCAAACCCACACCCCTTGCATTGGAAGGTGAAGTCTTGACCACTGGACTGCCAGGGAAGTCCCAGTAAGGGGATGGTTTAAACTGATTTATGTTAAAAAGATTAATGTGGCTTCTGTGTGGAGAATTGACTTTCCATGGGCAAGACTCAAGAGTTGGGAGGATATTTACGAGGTTATTACACCATCAAAATAAAAATTTATGTTGGGGTGGTCTACTGTGGTGGCTGAAGATAAAGAAAAATAAATAGATTCAGGAAATATGCTGAAAAAAAATAACATTTTAAAGGCAAATTCTGCCATTGCCATGAGATAAAGGAGACCCTTCTCCAACCCTGATGGGAAATAAGAACATACGTACACCCTCAGAGCTGCAAACTCTAGGACCTCAGCACTAGTGCCAAGTCATATGGCTTTTATAGTGCAAAGTGCATTGAGAGAAACGTGCCAGCTCTGTGCTGTCTTTATTTATAAGAAGGAGAGAGAAAATAAAGAATTTCCCAAGCCTGGCATGTAGAAAAATGATGTGTCTGGTGGACCTGATAAATAACAAATTGTAAAGTCTTCTAGTTTTATTGTTGGCATTGTCGTAAAGAACATGCTGTGCTTATTATCTGGTCAAAGGGATTTCATTCTTTGTGATGTTGAAGTGAGTTATAATCTTTACTAAACAAATAGCGTCAGTAATTTTTAAATTCCACAGTCATGAATGTTTGTAGAATTTTTTCCCCCTCTTTCTCTCTCTCTTTGATAGTTTTGTCAGATATCAGAAATGCTTTCACTGTGTTCCCAGATGCAGTATCATTTCCAGCTAACGAGCTAAAATCCATCAATGTCTCTAAAAACCCATCAATGTCGCTTCAGTCAGAGGCTGTATCAGTGATGAGAAGCTTAAAGGCTGACGTCAAAATACTGGATTGGCCAAAAAGTTTGTTTGGGTTTTTCCCAAAAGATGTTACAAAAACCCGAACAAAGTTGTTGGCCAGCCCACTACCAATCCCAAACCATTATTCCTTCCTTGGGAAGTTCTAATGTTCCATAAATAGTCCTAGGTAGACTATTAAACTTATATTCATATGGAAGACAGGTCTAGCATGTAGGTGGTCACAGATCAAAGAAAACTGTGGAAAGGTTTTTGGCTCATTCTGCAAATAACTTAGAACAAATAACTTAGGACAGATGAGGGAACTGTTTTTTTTTTTTTTTTTTTTTTTTGCAAAATGTATATATTCTAGTAGCTTTAAGAATAAAGAGTGTGTGAAGCACTTCAAGACACAGCTGAGGTCAGATCATAGCCTGCCTGTAAGTAACTGGATGGTCTTGGTCAAATCATTTCACCTTTAAACAGGACTGCTGGTACCCGGGTTTGATCCCTGGGTCAAGGAGATCCCTTAAAGAAGGGAATGATAACCCACTCCATTGTTCTTGCCTAGAGAATTTCATGGACAGAGGAGCCTGGCAGGCTACAGTCCATGGGGTCACAAAGAGTTGGACACAACTGAGTGACTCTCTCTCTCCCTCTCACGCACATGTACATACACATGACTTTGTATACAGAAGTATGTATGTTGCACCCCAAATTCAGGAAACTTTCTGATGACAGTTGATCCCTTGGCATTTAGCACTTGGCTCTATTCTTTGGCAGGTACGCTGTGTGTTCAGCTTCAAGTCACCAGTCAGCAAACCCCACAGAGCAACGGCAACTCAAAACCCTTAGAGTTATTAGTTGTAGCTTCACAAATTTTCACTCAAGCAGATATTAATTTGCAGGGGTTTTTTTTCTTCTCAAATAAGGTAAGAAGAAAACTTCCAAAGTCTAAGTGCCCCCAAACTGAATATTGTTCCCATTATTAGAATTTACTTAAGTGTGGGTCATTCAACATTTGTATTTCCAGTGGAATCTTTAGGAAAAAAACTCAGATGCCGGCCAAGAGAAACCTACAGCTCAGGGGTCTGACTGCAGCATCCCTGGCAATGGGTCCCCACCTGAAGGACCACAATCAGCTGTGAAGGGACAGCTGGCTGAAACCAGGTCTTATTGAATGAACCAATGAACTTACTTGGTCTGATGAAACCAGGATTTAAAGGAGGCTGAATTTTTCACTACTTGGGACTAACTCTGGCTAGTTGTTCCACAGAAAACAGTTATTCCAGAGTGACCACGATTCACAGACTCTAATATGCAGCCTTTGTAGAGCAGTATCACGTGTGAGGTACTGCTCTGTGCCTTAGTTTTGCCTGTAAATGGGTTGGTCAATAAGGAATGCGTGATTGGCAGTGTAGCCATCACCACCACCTTCACAGCCATCTATGGGATGGGGGGACTGTCTTCTGGGGGGTAATTGCCACTTGCCAGGCTCTGTCCTAAGTGCTGTGTGTGTGTGCGCTAGTTGCTCAGTCATGTCCAACTCTTTGCAACCCCGTGGACCATAGCCACCAGGCTCCTCTGTCCATGGAATTCTCCAGGCAAGAACACTGGAGCGAGTAGCCATTCCCTCCTCCAGGGGTCTTCCCAACCCAGGGATGGAACCCAAGTCTCCCACATTGCAGGTGGATTTTTTATTGTCTGAACCACCAGGGAAGCTCCCTGGATGCTTTATTTGTATCTATTTACCAATCAGATCCTCTCCATACGAACTGGATCTTCCTGTCTTACAGATGTGGACACTGAGGCACAGAGAACAGAGAGGTTAAGTAACTTGCTCAAAATCACACAGCTCGCAAAATGTGGGGCCAAGGGATGACACTTAGGCACCCTACTCCAGAACCCACATATTGTGCTATAGCTAGCCCTCAAGCCACTACCACCCCTGAACACAAGGGAAAACGACACCACCAACAGCTCCATGTTTCCATAACCTTTCCAAACCTAAACCTCAGCAGACGTGTAAATTTTACTGACTCTTCTGGGATTCACCTCTGGTCATTTTTAATAATTTCATTTCAAACACACTGGAAGATACCCCAGCCTCATGTCACGAAAGGCTTCAACACACAGTTACCCTCCTTTAGCTTTAAAGGCTAATGTAACAAAATCCTGGGGTTTATGGATTTTTTTTTTGAAATGGGTCAGTACCAAGGTCAGTTCGTAATAAAGAATTTTCCAGAAGAAAAGCAGAAATTGGCAACGTACTGTAAGAAAATACTGCATGAGCCAGGAAGCAATGAAGAGATGTTTAAATTTTCCCTGACATGAATACTGACCACCCAGGGGAGTAAAGAAAACACCTGTTGAAGCCCTGGGCATGTGTATACCCAGAGACTGAAACCGGAGCAGGCTTCTGAGTCACCTGTCAAACCAGGGGCTATGTGAAAGAGGAAAGAGGCACACGACTTAGAGAATGAACTTACGGTTGCTAGGGGAGGTGTGGAGTGGGATGGGGGGAAGAGGTAGTTAGGGAGTTTGGGATGGTCGTGTACATACTGCCACTGTATTTAAATGGACAACCAACCAACAAGGAGCTACTGTGTAGCACAGGGAACTCTGATCAATGTTATTATGTGGCAGCCTCGATGGGTGGGGAGTTTGGAGGCGAATGGATATATGTATATGTATGGCTGAGTCCCTTGGCTGTTCATGTGAAACTATCACAACATTGTTTGTTAAGGGGCTATACACCAATACAAAATAAAAGATTTTTTTTTAAAAAAAAACTAAAGGCTGCATCAGCCAGTGAGAAGAACAGACACCAGAAGCCTTGAGCCCCAAGCCCTGGTCTTGTCTCTACCTAGAGGGACAACTTCTCTTGGACCAGAGACCCTCTCTTCTGCATCAGTTATTTCAGCTGTCACAAAGTGTCTCAAATGACTCCCAGACTGTCTAAACTCAAGGGCTTTAAAAAGTGAAAAGCATATGTGTCCTTGGCAGGAAAGAAGCATGAAAATAGTGCAATTATAAGACAGGAAAATTTTACGGCAGGGGAGGGATGAAAAAGTGGAACACAGAGGATTTTTTATGGCAATGAAACTACTCTGTATGATGCTATAATAATGAGTCTGTGTCATTATGTTGTTGTTCAGTTGCTAAGTTGTGTCTGACTCTTTGTGACCCCATGAACTGCATCACACCAGGCTTCCCTGTCCTTCACTACCACCTGAAGTGTGCTCAAGTTCATGTCCATTGAGTCGGTGATGATAGCCAACCATCTTGTCTTCTGTCACTCCCTTCTCCTCCTACCTTCAATCTTTCCCAGCATCAGGGTCTTTTCCAATGAGTCAACTCTTCACATCAGGTGGCCAAAGTATTGGAGCTTCAGCTTCAGCATCAGTCCTTCCAATGCATATTCAGGGTTGATTTCCTTTAGGATTGTGTCATTTCCTTTAGAACGGTGTCATTTGGGGCTTGTCCAAAGCCTGAGAATGTACAACACCAAGGCTGAGCCCTCGTGTGACCTGTAGACTCTGGGTTGTAACAGTGATTCCATGGAGGGTCATCAGTAACAAACTGTAACAACCGCATCACTGCAGTGGAACGTTCGGGGGGAAGCCGTGCACAGGTAGGAAGTCTCGGTGCTGTCCTCTGGATTTTACTGTGAGCCTCAAACTGCTCCAGAAAGCCTTGGTAAAAACAAATCTTGCAAAAAGAAGACCACCGATGATCGCAGCCCCTGCCTGAACGTTGTGTGAGTTTTAGTCTGAGAGTTTCAGGAATCCATTTCTATCAAGCTAGGGTGCCTGTTCCAGTCATATTCACAGGGCTTCCCTGGTAGCTCAGTGGATAAGAATCCATCTGCCAATGCAGAAGACACAGGTTCAATCCCTGGTTCAGGAAGGTACCACATGCCTCGGAGCAACTAAGCCTGGGCACCTCCACTACTGAGCCTTTGCTCTAGAGCCCTGCAGCCACAACTACTGAAGCCCTGGGCCTTAGAGCCTGTGCTCTGCAACGAGACACCACTGAAACGAGATGCCCAAGACCACAGCTAGAGAGATGCCCACACGGCCCTGAAGGCCCAGCACAGCCAAGAATAAATACATCTTTTAAAAATCATCTTCATAAAGAGGAATTTTGTGGTAGAAGCATTTAGTGGATTTGAAAGTCCCTTGGCTATTTGCGGAAATGAATTGAATTTTTTTAAAATTTCTTTCACTGAGAGGAGCTGAGGATATTATGGATTAATAAACCTCCCACCATGAAGGGTCTTGCCTGTCGTCATTGCTGATTGTAACAGCGCTTGGGTTTCCCCCTTTTCAGACATTCTCACTTGGCGGGTACTGATTATAACAGTCAGATATCAGTTCACCTGTTCCAACTTCCCGAGTAATATTTCCAAGGCAAGAGAAATGTCCTCCCTAGACTACATCCCTGAGAACTAAAAGCTCCCCTCCCTGATTCACAGCCCTGGAAACCGGGGGTGAGATAGAGATGAGGTTTGGAAAGCTCTTGACTGATTGGGGTCCAGGAGTCCATGCTGGCCTGCCCACCCTGCCCTGCCCAGGTTGTGCATCTCCATTCCTTGGCCATAATAGGCCTCCAGGGTTAATGAGAGTAGACATTCATAAAGTCCTCTGAAGCAGGTCAGGGATTTATGGACCTCCATTATGTTTTCTGGGGAGCAGGGGAGATGGTAGGCAACTGAAGCAAAGGAAGGAGTTAGGAAACAGAATGTGACCAGTTGCAAAAAAAAAAAAAAAGATTTGGAAGAGAAAGCAGACTCCCACATCAGATCACACTTTATGAACCAGAAGTGGTTTCGTCATCTCTGGAAAGTGTGTAAGGTTGTATCAGGATCTGAATGGAGTGACTCAGAACCAAACAGTCCCTACACCAATCCCTGTTACAATGACTATTTGAAAACCATCATTTAAAATACCTTGGCAGAGATGAAGCCTCTCAGATGTATCTAGAGCCCTCAAGAAATTCATAATATAGTTACAGAAAAGACAATCAAAAACCAGAAACACTACTCTAGACAACAATTAAAACACAAAGTATATCAAAGGGCAGTTTATGACGTCAGGAGTAACACAAGAAAACAGCAAAATAGAATGAAAGGAAAAATATTAGACAATGAGTTTCAGATAAATGAAAATGACATTTCTGACCCCCACTAGCTGAGAAACTAGTGAAGAAATTTTCATGTCAAAAATAATTGATAATACTCCTTGACAAATGCAATAACAGAGGTGTAAGCAAGATACGAAAATAGCAAAGCAAACAGGGTCTGATTAATTCTCCCTGGGACTATCAGAGGTTTTCTGAATAAGGTAAAATTTGATTTTTTTTACAATTTTATTGAAGTATAATTGCCTTACAATATTGTGTTAGTTTCTGCTATACAATAAGGTGAATCAGCTGTATGTATACAGCTCTTAAATCTCCCTCCCGCCCACCCGCCGTCCCAGCCCTCTAGGTCATCACAGAGCACCAAGCTGAGCTTTCTGTGGTATGTGTCAGGTTCCCCCTGGCTGTCTCTTACCCATGGTAGTAGGTACATGTCAGTGCTTCTCCCCCAATTCACCCATCCCACTCCTCCCCGCCGCCTTGTCCACATGTCCATTCTCTACATCTGCATCTCTGTTCTTGCCCTGCAGATAGATTCATCAGTACCTTTTTTCTAGACTCCTCATATATGCATTAATATACGATATTTGTTTTTCTCTTTCCCTCTGTATGACAGACTCTAGGTCAATCCGCCTCCCTACAAATGACCCAATTTCATTCCTTTTTTATGGCTGAGTAGTATGTAGGATGTCACTAGACAGAGAAAGAATTCTAGGCATGCTAGGTAATAGAAACAGGAAAGCAAGAAAGACAGAAAAGGTTTGGTGTTTTTAAAATCCTTTGTTACTGTGAGTATACAGAGAATGAAGTAGGAAGAAAGGCAGGAAATACAGTAAGAGTTAATGGGGCCAGATTATGTGGGGTTTTCCATGTCATACTTAAGGCTGTGGACATTATCCTTTGGCACTAGGGAGCCAAAGAAGGTTGTAGGCAGGAAGCAGACTGATCCTGCTTATGACTTAGAAATATCACCTTGATGACAACATGGAGATGAACTGCAACAGGGAAAGAGGAGGGGAACCACTCAAAAGACTCTTGAATCAGGAAAAAAACAAGGGATGGGGGCTTGAAGTAAGGAAGAGACATTAGGAGCAAATTAAGGGGTAGGTTAGGAGGTATTTAGGAGGAGAATGGGAAAAGCATGGTGAAAGATTGGAGGTGGGGAAAACACAGGGGTGTGGACAGTGAGCCATAACCCAAGCCAGAAACTCAGGGGTGGATCTCCCCTTCACTTGACAGGAACTGCTAGGAAAGGAATAGTTTCGTAGGGACACTTGGCAAGAGGGAGTACAAGTTAGGTTTTGTACCTCTTATGTTCAAAGAAACCCCAGCGAAGAAGGCATTTGGATATATGAGAAGGGACCAACAATGCCTGATCCCCAAGAGAATCTAGAGAGACCAAAGCTGACAAGTGTCTATTGGACAAGTAGGTCATCACTTGTCCTCTTGGTGCCCCTGCAGAATAGACAATACTAAGGGGAATCGAAGAATTTGCACCATACCAATGGCACCCACCCAGGACTCAGCGACGACCCTGCATCCAGCTGTGGGCAGTGCGTTTCCATCCACCATACCCTCCCTGGCGAGCAAGTCACAGCAGTGTGACAGGCTCTTGCATATACCCTGGGCCAGGGACACCATCAGCCTAATGGAGCTGAGATGACTGGAGTAGTTTGAGTCAAACACTGTTAGATGTACTGTTTTTTTTTTTTTCAGAATTGAAGTACAGTTGTTGGCTTCCCTGGTAGGTCAGCTGGTAAAGAATCCACCTGCAATGCTAGAGACCCTGGTTCAATTCCTGGGTCGAGAAGCTTCCCCTGGAGAAGGGATAGGCTACCCGCTCCAGGATTCTTGGGCTTCCCTGGTGACTGAGATGGTAAAGAGTCCGCCTGCAATGCAGGAGACATGGGTTCCATCCCTGTATTGGGAAGATCCTCTGGAGGAGGAAATGACAACTCCCTCCAGTATTCTTGCCTAGAGAATCCCCATGGACAGAGGAGCCTGGCAGGCTATACAGTCCATGGCGTCACAAAGAGTCAGACATGTCTGAGCAACTAAGCACAGCACAGTTGATTTACAGAGTTGTGTTCGTTTCTGCTGTACAGCCAAGTGATTCAGCTACATATATATATTTACACATTCTTTTTATTTTTTTCCATTATGATTTATCATAGGATATTGAATATAGTTCCCCATGCTATACAATAGAACCTTGCTGTTTATCCATTCCATATATAACTTAACATCTGCTTAGCCCAACCCCCTCCCCCTTGGCAACCACAAGTGTGTTCTCTATATCTGTGAGTCTGTTTCTGCTTCATAGATACATCCATTTGTGTCCTATTTTAGATTCCACATATAAGTCATATTATATGGTATTCGTCTTTCTCTGTCTGACTTACTTCACTTAGTATGATCATCTCTAGCTGCATCCATGCTTTTGCAAATGGCATTACTTTGTTCTTTTCATGGCTGTGTAATATTCCATTGTGTATATCTGCCACATCTTCTTAATCCATTCATCTGTCAATGGACATTTATGTTGTTTCCATGTCCTCACTGTTGTAAATCCTGCTGCTATGAACGTAGGGAAAGATGATGATGATGAGATGATGTTAGTCATTCAGTTGTGTCCAACTCTTTGCAACCCCATGCACTGTAGCCCACCAGGCCCCTCTGTCCATGGCATTTCCCAAGCAAGAATACTGGAGTGGGTTGTCATTCCCTTCTCCAGGGGATCTTCCCGACTCAGGGATCAAACCTGCATTTTCTGTATTGCAGGCTGATTATTTACTGTCTGAGCCAGGGAAGCCCATAGGGGCCAGATGCACGTTCTTTATTTCAGATCTCCTCCGCACCTCTTAAAATGAGAGGAGCAAGGAAGAAGCAGAAAAGGAGGCAAAACGCATATGCATGACTTTTCAACACAGTGATCCTATTCTGCAAAAGTGCCCAACCCAATGGCTCAATCTGAATTATCAAATTAGATTCCTTTGTCTTGGGCAGGGGTGAGACAGAGAAGGAAAGGTGAGAGGCATTGCTGGCAGGCAGAGGAAGAAGAAGGAGCTGTGACCGAAACTCTCAACTGAAACTACTTTCTTCATATTTGTTTAACTTAGAAGTCGTTCAGTCATGTCTGACTCTTTGTGACCCCATAGACTGTAGGCTTCCAGGTTCCTCCATCCATGGGATTTTCGAGGCAAGAATACTGGAGTGGGTTGCCGTGTCCTTCTCCAGTTGTTTAACTTAAAGTCTTTGTTTAAATCAGGCCAAAGTCCTTTTGTATTCACATTCATGAGAGAAAACAGGCTAATAGGGTGGTTCATATGAGTTCCATCTGAGATTTCATTACTGGTGTAATAATGACATGGGATTTCTGGTTTATTGGGAGTTTTGGGGGGTCCTGCCACTCTAATCCAGTCCTTAGAGATCCAGGATCATGTTTGCTTCATCTTTATAACCCCTAGAGTTCTAGAACACATTCTGTGCTTTATACACATTTCTGGAATTGAAACTGATAGGAAATTGAAAAATTGACAGGCAGAGGCTGAATTCCTTAAATAGGTCATTGGTAGTCCAGATTCACCCGTCCCTTCTGGGATCTAGATAGAGACCCTTGGAGATCAGAGCACAGATGTTATCACAGGGGTTGCCAAGCAGAACCACACGAGTCTCCCTGAGCTCACACATATTTCACCGGCCCCATAGATGGATTTACCAGGAAGGTGATGGGGGTCTCCCAACTTGCACTGGAAGTATGGGTACCTAGAGGAGCTGGGAATTCTCCAGAGTTCCAGGTGGGAAAGGGAAGCCAAGTTGTAACTGGGAAACATTTCTGTGTTGCCATTTCCGGTTAGTTGACCACACATCTTAGAAGACTTGAATCACTCCAGGTCACAAGGGTAGCTTAGATTCAAATGGAGATCTCCCTGGCAGCTCCTGTCTCTCCCTTACATCACATCACATCCCAGGCTCACTCCAGGCCTCAGGGGGAGAGCAAGTCCCCCGAGAAGTGCAGCCGCTGTGACCAAATTGCAAGACAGAGCCTTGGGGGCCTCCGGTGCTGTGTTAGCCCGCTGTTCTCAAAACACAGCAGCCTGGAAGATCAGCTTCCCTCGGGACATCCTCTTTAAATTCCACCAAAAAAAAATTTTTTTTTTGTTTTGTTTCAGAAAAATCGCTTGCATAGAGAGGGGAAGGGATGAGCTTCTATATGAGCATATTTATATCCATAGATATTCCATGCCATAGGCGGTATAAATCCCAGAGGGCAGGTGTCAGCAGCTCCACACTCAGATGGGAAACTTAAGGAAGGCTACAGTTACTAGTATTTCTTAAACGTACTCAAAAAAGAAACTACACTCCCAGACACACACATGCACTCACACACATTCTCTCTCTCTCTCTTTTTTTCTCTCTCTCTTTTTCTCTGTCTCTCTCTCCCTCGCTTAGGCCTGCAGAGGAAAAACAATCTACTCCTGTCCAACTCATCTGGGTCAGGCAGACCCTTATCCCAACTTTCACTGCAAGAAAAGTTCTCTGCCAAGTTGCCATGTATCTCTCTTCAGCTCCACAACCCTCAGGATAAAAATCTGTTTGGCTTTTTTTTTTTTTTAATGTGGCTCAGAATAGTTTTTTCTCTGCTCAGATAATTTAGCAACATTCCTTCTTCCACCAGTCTCTCCCCTGTCGAGTACCTCCCTGCCACAGGCATCTCAAAGCTGGCCAGGGTTCTTCCAGGCCCCAGGGCATCTCTATTCTCAAATCTCCCTCCCCTTGACCTCTTTTCATTGAAGATCAGGAGCCTAGGGTTCAACCAAGGACAAGAACATGCTGGTAGGGGAAGTGGTCACTTTGTGTCACAAATAACATAATTCCACTACCCCCTATGTTCACATCTTAACCCCAGGAACCTGTATTTTCCATCACATGGTGAAGAAGAGTTAAAGAATGCATGTGGGGACTTCCCTTGCCCTCCATTGGTTAAGACTCAGTGCTTCCAATGCAAGGGGTATGGGTTTGATCCCTGCTTGGGGAACTAAGTTCCCACATGCCACGTGGCACAGCCGAAAAATGAAAAATAAATTTTTTGCTTGCTTCCATATTTATTTCCTTTTAAAATGAATTACATTTGCATGTTCTTTACCTATTTTTTCTTTTTTCAAAAAAATATGTTTAATTGAAGGATGATTGCTTTACAATATTATGTTGGCTTCCACCATACATCACCATGAATCAGCCATAGGCATACATATGTCCCCTCCCTCCTAGACCTGCCTGCCACCTTCCACCCCATCCCAACACTCTAAGTAAAATTAGATAGCCAGTGGAAACATACTATATGATGCAGAAAGCTCAAATCCAGTGCACTACGGTAACCTAAAAATATTTTTAATATTATAAAAACAAAAGATGCAGGTGGAATTAAGATTGATAATCAGCTGACCTTACCACAGGGTTTATCCAAGGTGGGTCCAGTATAATCACAAGGTCCTTAAACGTGGACAATGGAGACAAAGGGGAGAGGGCAGAGCCATCTCATATGAGAATAACTGGGCCCATCAAGATGACTTTGAACCTGAAGAAGCCACCAGACATAAAACATGGGCGCCCTCTAGAAGCTGGAAAAGGCAAGGAAACAGTTCTCCCCTAAATCTTCCGCAAGGGAAGGTGGTCCTGAACTGGGAGGTTAGCCGGTTGAGTCCCACTGTGGACTTGTGAACCAGAACTGCAAGATAATAAATCTGTGTTATATGAAATTACTCAAGGTGTGATTTATTCCAGCAAGACTAGGAGACTGAAGTCTTCTGCAGGAGCATGGTGCACAGAATCTGAGCTGCTCACAAGCTCATCCTCAGGGACAGGACTCTATCTCCAAGAGGAACAAAGACCCCGACTGCTCTGCCTCTCTGATGTGTCAGGAGTCAGATGGTCTATTCCAGAAGACCTCAGGGAATAGGTCTTCTACTACTGGTCAGATCCCAAGCACCCGAGGATTTGGGCAAGGCCCACACTCAGAGCATTACAGGTTGTCCCAGGAGCTATGGTCACATCAGGTCTTCATCTGTCACCCACTTATCTTGGAAGGGTTTCGCACTCTAAGGCAATAAGTAGGGATGTATGTAAGTAGCAGATGCTACTTCGAGGCCCCACATTCATAGCACGTTGCAGATAAATTCAACCCAACGCTGTATGTGTATATAGTTAAGCTTTTATTTTCTGTGCTGCTAACAATTAGGCAAACTTCTTCAGGTCTTGAGAGCAGGTTTCGTTTACAGAGGCGCCTATCACACTTGGCACATTCTGGATGCGCAATCCCTCGGCGTCGGATTCGAGATGGATTTTCCCCTAAGGAAGGAGCGACTCCCTCCTGGGAAAAGTCAGTCTTTCCAACCTGAACCCAAGCCCAGCTCCGACATCCCTCTGCTCCCGAGACTCTCCGTCCTTGAGCCCCGCCCGAAGGAAGGAAGCGCTTCAAAGGGCTTCCAACTCTTGCCTCTCCCGCTGGAGGGAGAGCATGGAGCCCCGGCTGGATCTGCAGCCATTCTGACTCAGGTTTGTCCAGAAAGAACATATCCCTGAAAAATGAAAGGCGTTTCGTTTTCTCCGTGGACATGTGTCCAGGTTTGATACCGGAACTGCGGGATATTTGTTCCGTCTCTGCCTCTGCAGACGGGGAGAGAACGTGCGGACCCGGGAAACGCTGGGTTATTTGTCAGAGCGCCGCGCACCCCGGGAGCGCGGGAGCGCAAGTGTCCCCCTGGGATGGGACACACCCACCGCCTACAGCGCCCCCCAACCTGCTGTTCTCCAGGGTGCGAGCAAGGAAAGCCCCCTCCCCAGGGGTCCCCACCCTCCCACCTGGCCCGCCCACCTACGCGCCCAGCGCCGCGCCCCTCCGCTCCCTTCCACCCCGGCTCCGCCCCCCGCCCGCGCCCCTGCATCCCTGCGGTGCAGCCCGAGTCCAGACCGGCTCCCGGGACTCCCGCGGCTGCGAGTCCCGGGCGCCGCTCGCTGCTCCTGATTGGTTGAGCTCCTGTCAGTAGTAAAAAAGGATCAGATAGCAAACTGGGGACCTTCATAAAGGCGTGGTGGGGATGCTCGAGGAGCGGGCAGCCTATGACATCAGCCGCGCACGCCTGGGATGCCCGCGGCGCCCGGCCAGACCCCGAGAAGGCGCAGGGTCCCGCCGCCGGCCGAGAGCGCAGAAGCCCCGCTGCGGCGAGGGGGGAGCTGCCACTTTCCCCGGGACACGGGTTTCGGTCCCTGGCTGCCTGTACTTCTACCCAGGGGAGCTTGCGGAGAGTTGGATGAATTCTGGGTTGTTCACTGCGGTCAGCTGAGCTCCCGGGAGCCGGTTCCTGGTGGACATCAGGGGGCGTCTGGCTAAGGGACCAGCGGCTCTCTGAGACTCAACTCAACATGACACTCCTGGGGTCTGAGCACTCTTTGCTGATTAGGACCAAGTTCAGATCAGGTAGGGCAAAGACACTGAGCGTTCCTTCTTCAGCTCTTCTTCCTCTTCTCCGTCTCAGCCGCACGCTGCTTCCCAGTGCACGTTTCAGAGCCCGCCTTGGCTCTTGCACCTCTGTCCCCCAGAAGCACATTTGGGAAGTCAAGAATTTTATTAGCCTGGTGTCGGGGGTGGGGTGGCTTTCTTGTCTTCTGTTGTCAATGCTTTGAGCCGCATAGTGTGGTTTGGTTTGTGAGAAGGCCAATCCTTTTATTTTTGTCTCTGTATCTGTGACTATTAAAAAAAAAAAACTGGGGGTGGGGTGGGTGAATGTTCATCCAAAAAGGAATAACCTTGAAAATGAGCTCATGGGGATTTCAGGTTTGAGAGCTGAGAACTGTGAGAAGATGAACCTGGTGCTGGGCATTACATACAGGAGCCACTTCAAATGTAGCTAATCCAAACAAATGTATTTCCCAAAAAAAGTCACTTGGGGAAAGTAAAAATAGCAAATTTGGAGCACACCAAGTATTCAAAATGACATCACTGTAGGAAAAAAAAAAGTCTAGTGCCACAAATATTTTTTCCCAAACAATCTGATATTTATAAATGGAGACTTTCCCCCCAAATTGCTGTCCTGGTAGAGAAACTTCTCCGAGGACATTGAGGGAAGGTGAGTGGGGGAGGAGACAGGGCCTTTAACTGCCCCGCAAACAGGCTGGTACATGTACTCGCCCCTGGAAGATATTGGTGTGCGGGTCTGCACCCTGAGATAGGGACAGTTCTTCAGTTCTTTCTCAGCAGCTCTGTGTAGAATATTGGTTTTAGAAAAGTGGTGACAAACTGCTCAATAAATGGTACAGCTTCCACCTAGAAGATGCCGTGTCTGCACGCTCAGTTGCTTCAGTCATGACCGACTCTTTGCGACCCTGTAGACTGTATCGTGCCAGGCTCCATTGTCCATGGGATTCTCCAGGCAAGAATACTGGAGAGGGTTGCCATACCCTCCTCTCAGGGGTCTTCCTGACCCAGGGATGGAACCTGTGCCTCCTGCACTGGGAGGCAGATTCTTTACCACTACTGTCACCTGGGAAGCCCAGAAGATGCTGTGAGTTACTTTAAACTGTGATGTGAACATTTCCTATAACAAGTGCTGTAAGGATGCTGGCTAAGTTTTCCATAGCCTTTATACATGGGACCACTCAGCATATCCCTTGGAAGGAGGTTACAAAAAATGAGACGAGTGGATGCTGTGAAGTAGGGCCCTCTGGGACCTCCTTAGGTGCTCCTTTCTTTTAGATGTCTATGGGATCCCATGGAGATTTTCTATGGCTCTGTACTGTCAAAGCGAGATTAAAAACTTGAGAACTTAGGCTCAAGACAAAGCGCCCTGAAACAAGACTCAGTGCCCTGAAGATCCTGGGCAAGTCTGCGAGGCACTAGGTTCTACAGTGGGTTAATCCATCCTTTCCGTGGTGAGGTGAGTTGCTTGGTCAGTTAATCCACTAGAGGCACAGAGACACGGCCACCACTTCGCAATTTGGTCAGGACCGCAGGGCAACACTGCCACCTTTCTGAAGAACAGAGGATGTGAATTTGTTTTGTGAGAAGCTCCACTCATTTCAGATGCACCCTCACTAGTTTCCTGTAGGGCCAGGGGAGGGCCTGGTTTGTCTCTGGATGGAATTGGGGATGTACTTGATAGTAGAATTTTGAAACAGGCTTGTCAAATGATGCTTCCTTCAGCTGCAGTGCAGAGGAGAGTCAAATGATTCTTCTAATTCCTGCCTTGGTGGGTTGGTGGAGTCCTGTGTCTCTCAGGCAGACCTGGCAGACCTGGACCCTGGAGCTTCTGAGAATTCCAATGGCAACCTCACTTTTGTTGTTCTTGGTTTTCTTTTCTTTTTTTAACTTGGACAGGCTTTTGTGTCACTGAAAGGGTTGCTTTGGGAAAACGTGCTATCAAAGTAGACAAAAGCAGGCTTAATCCTCTACCTTTGACAAACAGAGAAACAGAGGGTCTGAAAATGGACAAAGTGGTTTGGTCATCTGAGGTGTAAGGAGTTGATGATGTCTTGAAAGATAGAGAAGAAGACAAACTGAATTTAAAACTAAGTAGATGTAATTTTTATTATGTGATTATTCTTCCTGGAGATCGTTACCGCTGTAGCTGCAGGAACACAGAAGTCTGGCTGGCAGCATGAGAGCACAAGGGCCTCTTCAAGAGTCCTCGGTTTACTTTATGGCTAACAATGGATCAAGAAGCCTCTTCTCTGTTTTGATTTCTCTCTCTCTCTTTCTCTCTTGTTTTCTTTTTTTTATTTCTTCTCCTTTTCTTTCACAAACTGCTCAAAATGTAAACTCATAAAACTCTATCTCACTGCTAATGTTTGCTTTGATAGTAGACTCTGGTGTATTTCATTTAAAATGTTTTAAAAAGCAAACAAAATTGGTCTCTGATCATAGTAAGATGGTAGGACTGGTTTATAAGGGGGCAAATAACTGTTTCCACTCTGAAACTGACATTATGGTAACAGTTTCCAATTGACTTTTTATAAACTGTAGTTGAGTGACCTTGTTACTGAACTGCAAAGTTTGCTACCAGAGCAGTAAACTTGAAAGTTTACATGGACAAACATGCTTAGTGGTCTAAATTCATCCTACTGGAATGCAAAACTCCCTCGGTTTTTAGCAGGTACCTCTTCTTATTGGCGGCATAACCTTAAACCTTAGATAAATTACGTAGTTTTCTCTGCCTCAATTTGTTTTGTTTGAATAATGAGAAGAATCATAGGATTGTTGTGACAAATGTGGTAATAAAAGTAGAGCATTTTTAAAAATGCCTGGCACTTAGTAAGCCCACAAAAAATACTATTCTATTATTCATATTCATTTACAGGGTGGTCCTAGGTTTGTCAGTTCTTCCCTGTGACACTTGGTTGCTTGATCTGTAAATGTCTAGGTTGGGCTAGATGATTCCTCCCACCCTTGAGAAACATTTTATGGTTCTGTGAAAATGCAAAGATTGGGAATAAGTAAAATTGTGATCAGGCTGTGTGTCAGTTAGGCATACATCATAGACAGTTAACTATAGTCATTTTAGTGTTGTTTTTGGATTAACCACATTTTATTGTATTTCGTCTTCTAGCTGTTATGTCAATATCTGTAGTTGGTATCACTGTTGATAATTTTCCTCATTACCATAATCCTGTGCCAGTAAGACCCAAATACCCATATGTGTGCACACTTGCACACACACACACTCGCCATGCACAAAGGATCAAAAGGAGAGAGATAGGTCCATTGGTGGGTGTCCCTTTTAAAGAACTATTGTGGTTTTCTTTTCTTTGTTCTCTTTTTCTCTTCTTCCCATTCAAACAGCTCATACAAAGGTGGACTCTGGCTTCTGCCATAACCTTGACTCTATCCCCCAGAAATTTAGGGTTGTCAAAATTTAGCAAATCAAAATGCAAGATGCCTAGTTGAATTTGAGATAAGCAGTGATTAATTTTTTAGCCTGTTGGCAATACGGAGCATGCTGCTGCTGCTGCTAAGTCGCTTCAGTCATGTCCAACTCTATGCGACTCCCTAGACGGCAGCCCACCGGGCTCCCCTGCTTCTGGGATTCTCCAGGCAAGAACACTGGAGTGGGTTGCCATTTCCTTCTCCAATGCATGAAAGTGAAAACTGAAAGTGAGGTCGATCAGTCATGTCAGACTCTTAGTGACCCCATGGACTGCAGCCTACCAGGCTCCTCTGTCTGTGGGATTTTCCAGGCAAGAGTACTGGAGTAGGCTGCCATTGCCTTCTCCAATATGGAGCATACTGTCACCTAAACTGGACATTCTGCATTTTCTGTGGTAGCTGGGATATAAAACTATGTATATTCACCAAATTTAATTGGGGTCTTCAGGTTTCATTTTTTTTCATCTACAAAATAGAGGATCCGGGTAGTTCATCTCTCCAGTTAGTTTCTATATTTTTCCGAATGAATAGCCTGAATACTTTTGTAAAGTTTTGGTGACTATAAGTGTCATAAAAGCATCATCATGGCATTTTTTAACTGTCATATCCTTGGGGAACCAGACATAGAGTAGATGCTCAGTAAGTTTTTCTTGCGTGGATTGGTGAATAATTCACACCTGCCGTCTTTATAATTTGTTGGTTTCGTTCAGCCACCAAATCATGTCTGACTCTTTTGTGACCCCACAGGCTGTAGCCTGCCAGGCTCCTCTGTCTATGGGATTTCCCAGGCAAGAATACTGGAGTAGGTTGCTATTTCCTTCTCCAGGGGATCTTCCCAACTCAGGGATAGAACTCATGTCTCCTGCTTTGGCAGTCGGGTTCTTTACCACTGAGCCACCAGGGAAACCCTGACTTTATAATTAGCCCCTTATTATTCTAAGATTATTCTGAAGGCAGTCTTTTCAATTGCTTTACATGTTCAGCGTTCTTTTCATAATTTTGTATTTTGCGAGAACAAAACACCATAGCCTGGGTAGCGAAACAACAGACATTTATTTTCTCTGGGGGCTGGAAGTCCAGCATTACCATCATGGTAATGTTCTGGTCAGAGTTCTCGCCCTGGCTTGCAATCGGTCGTTTTCTCACTGTGTCCTCACATGGCAGAGAGAAAGACAGGCAGATAGACAGCGAGCTCTCCCATCTCTTTTCACAAGGACCCTGATCTCATCACGAGGACCACTATTGAGTCCTCATCTAAACCTAATTATTCCCAAAGGCTTCATCTCCAAGGACATCCCAATGGTCCAGCGGTTAAGACTCCAGTCTCCCAACGCAGAGGATTCCAGTTTGATCCCTGGTCAGGAAACTAGATCCCGCATGCTGTAACTGAGACCCAGCCAGCCAAATAAGTAAAATAAATAAACCAAATCTGTAAAAAAAAAAAAAAAAAAAAATACTATCACATACAGAAGTTAGGGCTTCAGCATGTGAATTTGGTATGTGGTGGGTGGGTGAGGGGCACAGTTCAGTCCATAAGAACAGCTAAGGTCACATACTGATAGGTCGCAGGGGTTAGGATGCAGACATCTTTTGGGGAAGGAGACGTTTCCTGCCTATGACAGTCGGGGTCACTATGCGGTTCCTCACTGTAACCCCTCCACACGCCTCTATCCTACAGACTGTGTTCTTCAGCCCTTTCCCTGCATGTGGATTATCCAGCCTTAATCCCATTGTTGTCCACAAGGTGGTCTCCAGAAGACTCATTTCATAGCAAGTTAAAGTTGTCCAGCAGGAAATTCTAGGGACACTTCCTTGGTGGTCCAGGCATGAAGACTTCACTTTCTAATGCAGAGGGTTTGGATTTGATCCCTGGTTGGGGAACTACGATCCCACATGCCTCTCAGGTAAAAAAGGAAAACAAAACCTAAGACAGAAGCAATATGGTAACAAACTCAATAAAGCCTTCTAAAAAAAAAAATAGCTCACATCAAAACAAAAAATGGAAAGAGGGAAGCAGAGTGTAGTGAAAAATTAAATTGGATTTTTAATTGCAGAATTTCTGAAGACTTTACTATTTCTAATGTCAATTATGAGCTTCTAAAAGGCAGTGATTCCCAGCCATGTTTCACCTTTATTCACGCAGCACCTCAGAAGGCACGTTTAGCTGGACAGACACATCATGGAAAATTTTTTCTGGACAGAGAGGCTCACAGTTTCCAGGCGTGATTTCTCTAATGGGGTTAATCTCTACATGTAGGTTGCTGACAGGCCCTCCGCACCAGCCAGGTGTAAACTCTCACTCTTTTCCTTCTCCCACCTCACTCCTCAAACCTCTGTTATTTATTGTCACCAGTGCCCCACCCCAGAAATATCCATCAGAGGCTTATATATCATCCCTGTCCCCAAGGCACTCACAGGCCACCTGGAAGATGCTGAAAAATGCTATATGAGAGTTACATATTTATGCATTCATTCAACAGACATGCATGAATATCTCTTTCCTGTTGCCCTTGTAATGGAGACCGTATTAGGAGCTGAGGGTCTGTTTGGGGAGCAAGGAAGACCTAGCCAATGTCCTCACATGGGATGTCAGAGCCAACCCTCTAATTCCCTGTGTGTGATTCCTTTAAGATGTGCCATCTAAAAGCCCATGTGACAACACAGTTAGCTGGATCCTAGAAGATGCGTGTATTTCAAGTTCTAAATTGGAATTCAAAATCTTTTATAAAAACTAGAGGGGGAGGACTTCCCTGATAGTCCAGTGGTTAAGAATTTGCCTTCCGATGCAGGGGAACATAGGTTCAATCCCAGGTCAGGGAACTAAGATCCCACATGCTGCTGGGCCCCCCAACCAGAGTAAAGCTGGTGCGATGCAGCCAAAAATAAGTAAATAAATATTTTTTTTAAAAAAAGCCTGAGGAATATTCAGCCAGCCACCTGCCTGAGACCATTACTTTCACCTCATATACCGGGGGAGGGGGGCAGTTGGCTTCCCTAGCATCTTCATTACCATGGAAACACCCCCAAACTCCCCTCCACACCTAACCTTCCTTATTATTATCCATAGCTCTCACCACTACAGCAGACACTAAACTTTTTACTTGGTTATTTGTTTATTTGTCCACAAGGGCAGGAGTTTTTGTTTGTTCCTTCACTTTCACTGCTTTCTTCCCTGGCACCTAAAACAGTGATGGGCTTAGATTAGGCATTGTTAAAAATGCCTTGAATGAGTACATTTTATTTTCCCACCAAAGACTATTCAGAAGCAATAAAAGTAAAAGTATGTTATTATGTATTTTTATATATTATTAGGCATATTGGTGTCAAGGATAGGGGCTTAAAACTAGAAAAACAAAAAAAGAATGAGTGGATATAAATACAGAATTCTGAAAAGTAGTTGCCCCTGGAGTGGAAGACGTCTCGCAAGGAGAGTAGATATAGATGTGGTCCAAGGGAAGAGAAAGGTTGTCGTGATGCCAGTTTTAGCTTGATGGGTGGTGACATGCATGATGATTATTAAGCAAACGAATTAAGTTGAAAGATTGCTTCTTGGAAGAAAAGCTATGACAAACCTAGACAGTGTATTAAAAAGCAGAGACATGACTTTGGCAACACAAATCCTTATAGTCAAAGCTATGGTTATTCCAGTAGTCATGTACAGATGTGAGAGTTAGTCCATAAAGAAGGCTGAGTGCTGAAAAATTGATGCTTTCAATTTGTGATGCTGGAAAAGACCCTTGAGAGTCTCTTGGACTGCAAGGAGATCAAACCAGTCAATAGAAAAGGACATCAACCTTGAATATTCATTGGAAGGACTGATGCTAAAGCTGAAGCACCATACTTTGGCCACCTGATGTGAAGAGCCAACTCACTGGAAAAGACCCTGATGCTGGGAAGGACTGGAGGCAAAAGAAGAAGAAGACTGCAGAGGATGAGATGGTAGGGTAGCATCACTGACTCAATGGACATGAATCTGAGCAAACTCTGAGAGATAGTGAAGGACAGAGGAGCCTGGCATGCCGCAGTCCATGGAGTCGAAAAAATTCAAACACAACTTAGTGGCTGAACAACAACATCCATGGGTCAGTGATGACCATGTGACCTGTACTAAGGATAATAATGAGTCCAATTTAGTGTACCTGGGATCTTTGGAAAACTGAAAACATAAGTTTTTTAAGACCATAAAGAATGGCCTTCCTCTTTTATCTGCTACAGTGCATGATAGACACAGTAAGATTTTGTCAAATTGGATTGAACCAAATTTAATGGTTTCTGATCTAATTGAGTTGAACCAGAGAATTAACAGAGTTGCACAGCAGATGTCCAAGTGCTTAACTGGAGGGATAGGGTTTTATGTACCTCAGAAAAGCCAAACCTGAACAGGAGATGTTGGAGCATAAAGTGGTCTTTCATCTTCTTTGTTCTCATGTGCCTAGCGTGCGCTCACTGGTCCTCTACTGGATGGTGACCAGCTGTCTTGCCTCTCTGCCCAGATCAGGAAGGTGAAGTCAGCAAGTGTATTTCCCAGGTCTCATGCCCACTCTCCAGTGGGTAGAACTTAGAACTATGCAGGAGCCCACACACTCCACTCTCTGACTCACAGTCTTGGGAAGGTCAGCTCAGCTCCCTGGGTACCTGTTTCCATGCTGGCAAAATTGTTCCTGCCATTTGTGAGGGAAAGAGCTTTGTAGAATTACTGAGGCTTTCTTCTACATTCCCCAAGTAAGAAGGATTACTTGATCTGGTGGCTTGTGAATTGTGCAAGAGAGAGGCATGGAATGGTGAGTTTGATAGACATAAAAAGGATTTTTTTAAATTTTTTAATTAGTTAATTTTTGGCGACACTGGGTCTTTGCCGCTATGCGCAGGCTTTCTCTGGTTGCAGCGAGTGGAGGCTACTCTCGAGCTGTGGTGATGGGCTCCTCTTGCTATGGAGCACAGGCTCTAGAGCAAGGCTCAGTAGTTGCGGTGCGTGGTCTTAGCTACTCTGTGGCATGTAGAATCTTCCTGGACCAGGGATTGAACCCATGTCCACAGCATTAGCAGGTGGATTCTTAACCACTGGACCACCAGGGAAGTCCTAAATATGATTTTTAAGACATCAGCAACAGACATTAGCCAAATAACAGATTTTTGCAGTCTTCTGATTTTAGTACTCAGATTTTCAGCTTTATTGAGCAGATAGCATTTGTTTAAATCAGCGATTTGCAGTCATTTCCATCCTGACATCATCCAGAATAGCTGATAAGTCAAGCTTCACTTAACTAGATTTGAATTGGTTTTTTAAAAAGCAATTTTATTTTGGTCACACTGCATGGCTTGTGGGATCTTAGTTCCCACACCTCCTTCAGTGAAAGTGCAGGATCCTGACTGCTGGGCCACCAGAGAATTCTCTGAATTAATATTTTTAGGTAAAACATAAGGGTCTCCAAATTTTGTTACAATAAGATGTATCATATAATCCCAGAAATTTAGAATAAATAAGGCTGATTCCTGACTTTAATTTTTACAGAGCGTAGCAAAGTGCCCCCTGGAACCATTGAAGGAAGAATCATTTCTCTCTTTTCTCCTGTTAGTTGAAGGAAGATAAATTCTCCCATTCCCCTACAGATACTACTAGAATACTTCTCTTACATTTCAGCCACTCCAGTTGATGTTTGCTGTATTCAGATACCTGAGATCGTTAAAGAAAGTGGTAGGATTCGAGCAGTAGAAGCAGTGGATTAACCCTGTAATGTTGTAATACAGTTTACAACTGTAATGTTGTAAAATGTATTTATTAGGGTCCCCCATCTAGAACCTTAGTCATGACTTGGTGTGAGTCACAATGGTCAGTGATTACAGCCTCTCAAAGTCTCACTATGTCTTGCCTAACATCTCAATCTGAACTGCCACCCAAATAATTTACCCAGCCCTCAATCTGCTGCTGCGGCTGCTAAGTCGCTTCAGTTGTGTCCGCCTCTGTGCGACCCCATAGACGGCAGCCCACCAGGCTCCTCTGTCCCTGAGATTCTCCAGGCAAGAGTACTGGAGCGGGTTGCCATTGCCTTCTCCAATGTATGCATGCATGCTGAGTCACTTCAGTCGTGTCCAGCTCTGTGCAACCCTGTGGACAGCAGCCCACCAGGCTCCTACGTCCACAGGATTCTCCAGGCAAGAATACTGGAATGGGATGCCATTTCCTTCTTCATCAAGAAAGCTAGCAGTTTTATTCACGGATTAATAGTCATGATTTTATCCTTACTTACATCCATATACTATAGGATATCGTATAGTATTTTTGAATACCTTTAATATTGTTATAAAATATGTTTGTAAATTATCAACCACTAGCCTCTGATGATTATGTCATAAGATTTGCTGCTAACTCTCCTCATTGCTTTCTTTTTTTAAGATACCTTTTAATGTGGACCATTTTTAAAATATTTATTTTTATTTGTTTATTGATTTGTCTGTGCTGCGTCTTAGTTAACAGCATGTGGGATCTAGTTCTCTAGCCAGGGATCGAACCCAGGCCGCTGTATTGGGAGTGTAGAGTTTTAGCCACTGGATCAACAGGGAAGTCCTTGGACCATTTTAATGTCTTTACTGAATTTACTACAATATTGTTTCTCTCTTATGTTTTGGTTTTTTGGCCGTGAGTCATGCGGGACCTAAGCATACTCCCCACCACCCCAGCTGGAAATCGAACCTGCACCCTCTGCATTGAAAGACAAAGTCTTAACCACTGGATGGCCAGGGAGGTTCCTCATTTCTTTTTCAACCCCAGGTGGTGTTTGCGAGTAATACAGATAATCATTTTCATTGTATCATTGACAATATATTCTATAAATGTTTTATATACATACTATCACTTATTCCCTATCTTTCAAAAAAAAACTTTTTGAGGAAGACATTGTTATCATTTTCATTCTCCAGACAAAAGTGGTGGTTGTTCAGCTCATATCTAAATGTGTTTCGGTGAGAGCCGGATCTTTCAAGGTTACCAGTCAGCTCTAAGGATGAGCATGGCTCATGGCTGTTCTTCCAGCTGCCCTGAGATCCCAGATCCTCCACCTGGACAGCTGAAAATGTCATTCCATCTAATGCTGAAATCAAGGTGGAGAGCTCTGACCACAGGGAGCAGTGCCTGGGGTTCGGAAAGCAGTCTGCTAAATTATAGCACCTTTTATTTTTATGGTGAATTAAACTCTCAAGTGGTTGTGCTTATATTTTCATAACAACTCTGTGAGATTGCAAAACTGGTCATGCGGACGAGGAGACCTGAGGGTCAGGGATGTTAAGAAGTTTACCCGAGGTCACTTAGTAGATTTAGAACCAGAGCCTGGGCTCCGGGCTCCCAGAACCAAGTTGGCCACGTGATCCTCTGAGGAACGCACAGCCATGGGGAAGCACCGATGGTGCAGAGATGGGCTGACGCCTGGCTTTTTCCAAGCCAGTCACTCTCAACAAAATAAATGGTCCTTCTGCTTAGAGCTGTTTTTACATGAAGCAGCCATCTCCTCTGGCTTCAAGGCAGAAAGGACTGAATTAGGAGAGGTGGAATTCAGCAAGTTCTACTGAGAGGAGAGAGGAGAACTGAATAGGCATAGAAACAAAGGCGCCTTTGGCTTCAGTAAAGCACCACCCTCTGCAGAAGTTTCTGGTCTTAACACATAGACTAGAACCCAGCACCGTGGAACATCCCAAAGATAGGAAATGTTCCAGCTAGAATACTGGAGTGGGTTGCCATTTCCTCCCCCAGGGGATCTTCTGAACCCAGGGATCAAACCTGCCTCCCTTACATCTCCGGCATTGGCAGGCATCTTCTTTACCACTTGTGCCACCAGGGAAGTCCTGAAATATGTTTGTTTCAAAACCTTGTATAAAAAGAAAAAAAGCAGGGCCAAGATTATTTTCTAATGTGTAAAAAAATTGAAATACACTTACATTTTCTATTTTCCCTGTATCTCACCACGTTTCCCATGACAGGTGGGCACTGGCAGGTGGAAGTGGGAGTTTCTTTCCTCCATAACCCCCCCACCCCCAGCATCAGCTTTCAAGGAAAGCAGGTCAAACAGCAGGTACTGGTCCGCACAGGCCCCTGCCGCCTCCCTGGGCGTGAGCGCGCTGTCTGCCTAATTCACTTGTGGCTGGAGGCCACGGAACACATAAACAGGCAGGGAAAGCCTCTGGGAGGAATCTTGATGCCCAAATGGAGCCATTTGTCTTCTGAAATGATTGTTTGAAATTGTTTATGTCAGTTGCTGAGTTGCTGTTCTGCGCTCCAGGGACCTGTTTGCAATGGAGGAAAAAATTTCCCCACGGCCGAGCAGGCAGGGCTCAGTGGGCAGTTCTGAGGATATCGTGGCCCGAGGCTGGCTGGTCCTCCCCACACAGGGAGGACTTTGGGGACACGCACCACAGTCCCGTAGAGCACCCCAAGAATGATAGAGTGCTCACTGTTTACTGGGTATGGCTGTTAGCACATCTCGTGTATGTTATGCTAACTGAGTCCTCACAGTTACTATAGTTAGGGGGTGGTACCTTGGCCCCCTAACTGTCCCCCTACATCTACAGATGGAGAAATTGGAGCACCCAGCCCCAAAGGACATCTCATAAAATTCCACGAGTAGTATATGGAAAAGTTGGGACTTGAATGCACCCACCCCTGGCTTCAGAGCCCACATCTGTGACTCGTGCCCCATACTGCTCTTCATAGGCATCTAGACCTGCCAGAGCTGGCTTCCTCATCCCATCCCCCCAGAGAACAGGTGAAAAGTGCCTTCTGTCCCTTATTGACGTTGTCAACCCCACGGGACGTCCACTCAAGGCCCGCGTTCCTCCTGTCTCTAGTGTCTTGAAATATTGTAATATAAAAGCCTCCGGCTCACAGACCTGGCAGCTGGCTGCATGAGAGAGAATTCCTTTTGAGGCCTGAATTAGTCTTCTTCAAATGTTTTGACAAACTGAGAGCATGGTGCTTAGGGAAAGGGTTGCTTTGCAGTGCTTGTGTGAAAGACTTCGTTCTCAGACAACTCGACTCTGTGCGTGAGGCTTAAGCATTGAAACAACCGCGTGGTCAGACTGAGCTGGGGCTCTTGGGATGTGAACATGCCTGTGGTTTTCTACCTGACACGTGCCCAGCGCTGGAAGCTGACCTGAGTTTGTGTGTCTTTTTCGTGTGTCTCGAAGGAAACAGAGTCAGGACGTCTTGTGGGATGAAGAAAGAACCATGGCTCTGGGTCCCCGCCTCTTCCCTGTGCTCATCTGGGAGGACTGCTCAGGCCAGTCCAGCAGCCCCCAGGCTCCCCTTCTCCGTCTGGCCACAAAAGGTTACTTCTGTCACCCAATGGTCATTTTTTTCTCCTCTTTCTAGATGTCCCCAGATGTGGATGGGTGGACAGTCCACTTCTGTCCTTGGTCACTGTGACCCCTTGGCTGCACAGGGTCAGTGCACAGGGTAACACGTGGCCAAGGGAACAGATATTATTGGTACCTGAACTCTGAAGGTGAGGAGCAGGGTGTGCTCAGATGTCAACAGGACACACGAAAATAATCCCTGGCTTTCAGCCTTGTTTGAGAAACACAGTCAGGATTGGGGTAGGAACAGTATAGACAACCTGACCTAAAAGGCCACCTTCTCTCAGCTCTCATTGGCTTGTCTCTTCTGTACCCAGTGGGTTGATGCCTGTGTACCCCAACCAAGACAACATCAGACCCACGAGTGATGCAGGCTGCCCCTTGGAGGTAGGCTTGTCCCAGAGTTGGAAAATACTGGGTCAGTTAGTTCAGTCACTCACTGGTGTCTGACTCTGCAACTCCGTGGACTATAGCATGCTGGCTTCCCTGTCCATCACCAACTGCCAGAGCTTACTCAAACTCATCTCTTGAGTCAGTTATGTCATCCAATAATCTCATCATCTGTCATCCCCTTCTCCTCCCCCATCAATCTTCCCCAGCATCAGGGTCTTTTCCAATGAGTCAGTTCTTTGCATGAGGTGGCCAAAGTATTAGAGCTTCAACTTCAGCATCAGTCCTTTCAATGAACACCCAGGACTGATCTCCTTTAGGATGGACTGGTTGGATCTCCTTGCAGTCCAAGGGACTCTCAAGAGTCTTCTCCAACACCACAGTTCAAAAGCATCAATTCTTCAGTGCTCAGCTTTCTTTACAGTCCAACTCTCACATCCATACATGACTACTGGAAAAACAATAGCTTTCACTAGACGGACCTTTGTTGGCAAAATAATGTCTCTGCTTTTTAATATGCTGTCTAGGTTGGTCATAACTTTTCTTCCAAGGACCAAGCGTCTCTTAATTTTATGGCTGCAGTCACCATCTGCAGTGATTTTGGAGCTCAAAAAAAAAAAACAATTCTGTCACTGTTTCCATTGTTTCCCCATCTATTTGCCATGAAGTGATGGGTAGAGGAAAGGACTCTGTGGCAGGCCTCTCACTGGGCAAGAAGAGAGCAGTTATCTCAACACCCTGTGTCTGACAGTATCAGCTTCCAGCCCTGAACATCACTGAAACTTCCCGGGGTGGTACTGCTTCTTACTTTCTTTCCTTTTTTTAAGCATCTTATTTTTTTTTAGTTAAATATTTATTCAATTGACTGAACTGGGTCTTAGTTGCAGCATGCTAATTCTTAATTGAGGCATGTGGGATCTAGTTCCCTGACCAGGGATCGAACCTGGGCTCCCTGCATTGGAAGCCTGGAGTCTTAGCCACTAGACCACCAGAGAAGTCCCTTGCTTGTTACTTTTCACAAAAACCTCCACTGGCCTGTGTCCTTGAAGACAGTGATGTCAAAGTCAGGGGCTATACCTGAAGGTCGATTCAGCTAAACCCAGAGTGTGGTTGTTTTTAGTTGCTTGGTCATGTCTGGCTCATTTCAACCCCATGGACTGTAGCCCCCCCAGGCTCCTCTGTCCATGGGATTTCCCAGGCAAGAATATTGGAGTGGGAAGCCATTTCCCCTCCAGCAGATCTTCCTGACCCAGGGATCAAATTCATGTCCCCTGCATTGCAGGTAGATTCTTTACTACTGAGCCACCCAGGAAGCCCAAAACCCAAGGTGGAGGTCAACAAAAAGAGGTTCAAGGCCTATGTTACAGACAGATACAACTGCCCCTTCTGAGGGGAGAACCTGCAGCTGGCTGATGCTCTGCTATGTCCAGGGCTTGTGGTCCTTACCTGGCCCCACAGAGAGAAGATGAAACATTAACAACCTCTCAGAGATGTTTCCTGCAACATGCCTATCCTGGCTTCCTGGCTCTGCCAATGTCACGCTTTGCAGTATATGTTTCGGCCACCTTTACAAACCCTGGGTACATACCTTAGGGATTTTGATTAGTGAACCAGGATTTAAAAATAGGCCTCAGAGCTTTGCTTGCTTGTCCTGGTAACTTTCCACCACCACCGGCTGTCCCTCTTCAATGCTAATCAGTAGGGAGCATCTTGGTTTGCAAACAGTAGAGAATTAAATAGAATTCTTGAACAAGCTTAAACAGAAAAGCTCATAAGCGTACTGGGGTGTCTCATGGAACTCGGCAAGAGGAATGTGGTTGATCCATAGAGGAGAATGGGCTGGAACTGGGGACTGGGACACCCTCCAACCACACCCTCACTGGCTCTTTGCATCCCTGTCAGCCAGGTTCACCACCTGTCCAGTTCATGTGGTTGAAAATGGCCACTCCCCACAGCTCCAAAATAGACATCTGTTTCCCAGTCCTGTTTCCAAGATTTCTAGGGAAAAGCCCAGCCTGGCTGGATGAGAGGCCATGCAGTGGGAACATCTTGGCTACACAAAACCCACCTCCATAGCAGATCAAAAGAGCATTGCCTTGTAACTCAGTGGAGAACCATTCAGAAGGGAACGGAAGGCAAGTATCACTTGCTTCTCATTTTCTTTTTTACCTTTCACTCTGTCAGAGTCTCCCCCTTTCTCATCAGAGAAGCCAAGTCTTTTGGAAACGGAAATTACCCCTGCTCACATGTGGACATACACACACACACACACACACACACACACACACACACACACAAAGTAGGCTGTAGTTTAGTGAAATTAAAAGGTAGCAAATTAAATGTCATGGGCTTAACAACTCCATTTATTTATTTAAGTTTCCTGGGAGAAAAGACCAGAAATGTCTCTTTAATTCAAAATGATGTGCCACTTCCCTTTCACCATATACCCACAATTGTAATTGTGTAACATCTTTTCCCTCCTAGGCTGTAAAATTTTCATAGGCAGAGCCCGTGACTGCTTTATTTGCAGCCAGATCTTTAATATCTAAAGTGGTATCTAGATGTTTAGGAAGAGATCAGTAAATATTGAGTGAATGAAATGAAGGATTGAACAATGTTAACCCACTCACCTTACTGCCAAGTTCTCGAATGAGAACATTACCTCAGAGGCCCCTGAGAGCCCTACCAATTTTGCCACCAATAATTACAGTCACAATGCTTTAGTTTTTGTCATTTTATTTTTATCTTTTTTGCAAAAGCCTGGGGAAAGAAATTGTCATGTAAATTTGATTCAACTGTCTCTGTCTCTCCATCTTCAATTTATTATCAAGACACAGTGATTCCCCTTTTCCATTTGTTTCTCAAATTTTACCTCTCCTCTCTGCTCTCACCACATCTAAGTGAACTTTCTTACTTTGCTAATGGATCCTGATAAGGGTCTTCACACCAGCCCTATCTCCCCCATTCATGTTATCACAAGATTATTTGTCCTAAAACCCCAATGTTACCATATAACTCTGCTGCTCAAAAAATACCTTCTAGAACTATGGTATGACATCCCTTACATGTAGAATCTAAAAAGAAATGATACAAATGAACTTACTTACAAAACAGAATGAGACTCACAGACTTATGGTTGCCTAGCTGGGGAGGGGAAGGAATAGTTAGGGCATTTGGAAAGGTCATGTATACACTGCTCTATTTAAAATGAATAACCAACAAAGTGCTACTGTATAGCACATGGAACTCTACTCAGTGTTAGCCTGGATGGGAGGAGGGTTTGGGGGAGAATGGATACACGTACAGGTATGGCGGAAACCCTTAGCTGTTCACCTGAAACTACCCCACCATTGTTAATCAGCTGTACCCCAATACAAAACAAAAAGTTTAAAGTTTGAAAAAAATAACCTATATTTCTACAGGATAAAGTCTGAGCAGTTCAGCGTAGAATTTAAGGCCCTCTGTCCGTGAACCCCACTTCCTTTTCCTGTCCCATCTCTCACCACCCCACAGTAGGATCCCTCTCCTGGAACAAAGTGATATTCTGGGGTACAATCCATAGTGGGAGGGGCCTGATGCAGAATTATAATGTGAGACCCTCTGTTCAAAATGGTTACAGTTTCAGGTGGTGACAACGCAGCGTTAGACTAAGCACAGGGCCCTTCGTGGGATGCTGGTGGCAGGCGATATGCTCACGAAGCTGGCCCTGGACAGCAGGTACCATATTGATTCCATATTCTAGTTTTTAATGCGTGCTTCTTCCCTTGATCAGCAATTCCCTTTATCTGCCCTCTTTCTAGTAAGATTCTCCGTTGAAAAAGTAAAGGTTCTGTTCTTTTATCCTTGGTAGGCTCCTATAAATATGGATGCTTTAATCATGTGTTGCCTAACACTTCACTTCTCTGACTCATGTGTGGGTGTCTTCTCTTCCTCACTAGATTATTCACACCTTAGATTACTGTGTATCATGGTCAGTGTCTGGAGACGCCTCAGCCAATAGCAAGGAACAGCTGAATCCTTTATGAGAGGTAGATTCATGCAAGAGAGCGTGATCACCAAATTGGCCTGGGGCCCCTAAAGATTTCTGGCGTCTTTTTAGGATTGGGGGTCACATTTCCTTCTGGAGGTTCATTTCAAGACCCAGCATTTCACATCTGAATTCTTAGAACCATCGGTAGGGGACGGCTTTCTATCTTGCAGCCTTTTTCCTGCAGTTTGAACATACTGCTTAGAACTATTCCAAGACATGTCGCGTCATCTCATGGGGAAAACTCTTGAGATTAAGAAACATCTCAGTGGCTTGAATTTGGAGACATACAAAGAAAGACCCTGGTCAAAGATGAAGCCAAGGGTCATGAAATATTAACACTCCAAGGGACCTCTGGGATCACCAGCTCATCTTTCTTGTTTTAGTAGGAGGGAGCCGAGTTGTGGAGAGGTGACGTATCTTTGACTGAGGTCACACAGCTATTTCATGGGAAGAGCAGGGCCTGGTCCCCTGAACTCTCGTGTGACTTGCAGGGACATACGCTGATGTATTTCAGCAGACAGAGCTCTGGTCATCTTCTAACTGCTACTCATAAGTATTTTGTCTGTGTGCAAAGTAGAAGTTCAGTATAGATGCAGATTAATTTTTGAATGCAGTTCACTTTGTTTTTCTCTGGGATTCTGGACTTTGACGTCCATTATCCAATATTCAAATGATTAAAAGAATTTGTATTTAGACAGAGGGCATGTTGCATGCAGGACTTGAAAAAAGTATAGAGCAATGAGAGTAAAAGCAGCGCTATAGATCTGATGGAAAGATGGCTATCAGGGTTACCAAGGGATGCTGGTTGCTAAGTAGGGTTCAGAGGATTCTACTGGGAGCCAAGAGCCCATTGTAAGAAGGTGATGCAGAAACAGAGCAACAGCCCACCACCATGTGCTGGTGAGAAAGGCTTCCTTCTGCTGCTGTTGCTAAGGAACCTGGGTGTGGTCCTCTGAATCCAAAGCTTTCCTGCATCCCGCGAGGCTTTACAACCCTGCAAGATGGTTCAGTGGAGAAGGAAATGGCAACCCACTCCAGTATTCTTGCCTGGAGAATCCCATGGACAGAGGAGACTGGTGGGCTACAGTCCATGGGGTAGCAAAGAGTCAGACACGACTGAAGCGACTGAGTACACAAGGAATTCAAAGGACCGAGAAGGGCTGGAGAAACGATTCTGTTGAGGTGAAGGTGGCATCGTAATCCACCCCTCAGCCCTCACTTGATGAATGAAATCAATCCACCTGTTCCTAAGCAATGTCTCCTTGGAGGATTGAGACTTTTTTAGATAAAAATCACAAAAGTAACATATTTAAGATGGAAGAGATTTAGAGACAATCCAATCCAATGATTTTTCAAACTCTGATTCATAGAACTCTGACATTTCACAAGAGGTTCTGCCTTTATTGTGCACCCTGGACCTGGGTATTGTTTTGTTTTTGCTTTTCCTTCCATGTAGGATGTCAGCTTTTTTTTTTTTTTTTTTTTTTTTTTGGTTTGAGAGCACCTCTTGCTAACTTCGTCTGTCCCATCCTTCATGGAAAGGGAGACTGGGGTCCAGAGAGATGACCTCCTTATGTTATTATTTTGAAATGTTGCTGGAAGAAGACTCTTGGGTTCACTCAGCAAAATTAGGGAATTGCCTTCACCTTCCCTGGTAGTCATGGCAGTGCCATTGTTGGGCTGGATTTTGTGGAACATTAGAAGATGGTTCTCTGAATGATAAATATATGGTTGGTTTAGTGAGTACATGTCTTCTGTTTATCATTCACCTTCTTTGAGGTATTGTTTTTTAATATATTTCTCCTCCCACCCAAAAATGGCTTACTAAATGTAAAATAAATACAAATTAGGTTATGCTGTTTGTTATGTTTAAATACAAATTAATTTCAATTTTGGGGAAAAAAATCTTATTAGTCCAGGCATTCTGGGGTTCTTTTAGAAAATATGACCATTTTTAGAGGCTGTAGAGGTGATGGCAATTTAGCTGCACAGAGACCATGGGTAAGGAGAGGCTAAGAGAGATTCACTTAAGAAAAATGGAGAATTTGGTAGGGAAAGAAAAAAAGGTTGAGTGGTGGAAGGGTGGAACAGAAAATCAATCAAATACCAATAATATGATGGTCTTAGGAAGCCATTGTTTCCATGGGAACATGGGAGGAGTGGTTGGTAAGGATAAGGATGCTGCTTTTTGTAATGATTTTTTTAGATGGACCAAATAAAAGTTTAATGCACAGATCCCAGAAATTTCTTTGGGATTCTTTGTGTGATACAACTGCAGGGGCCCATGTGACATTCTGCTGCTGCTTCTAAGTCGCTTCAGTCATGTCTGACTCTGTGCGACCCCATAGACGGCAGCCCACCAGCCTCCTCCATCCCTGGGATTCTCGAGCCAAGAACACTGGAGTGGGTTGCCATTTCCTTCTCCAGTGCAGGAAAGGAAAAGTGAAAGTGAGGTCGCTCAGTCGTGTCCGACTCTTAGCGACTTTATGGACTGCAGGCTTCTTCGTCCATGGGATTTTCCAGGCAAGAGGACTGGAGTGAGTTGCCATTGCCTTCTCCTATGTCACATTCTAGACAGAAAGTAATAAACAAGAATTCACAATTGCCAAAGAGTTGGGAAACACTCAGACACGGGCCCATCTCTTGCTTCGTTTCTGGAGCAGGATCTCATACGCCCCAATCTGACCCATCCTTTACATTCTGTTAGATACACGTGAACTGAGAGCATTCACTGGAGTACTCATACAAACACAAACGCTCTTCTTACAATAAAACATTAAACCTCTATTCTATGCTCTTTCTTCTTTCCTCTCTCTTTCTACTTTTAGCCCATCTTTGCTTTCTCTTCTTTTGTCTTCTCCCTTTTTTGATAAAATGAGAAGTTCAGGACGGATTCAGATTCAGATTTCACTGGATTAAGCTTTCGCTACCTGCCATATATAAACACGGCACTGTCTTGACTTGATATGTCACCTCTGCTGCTGATAGAAGCTACTGTTTTATTTTTCAATTTTTATTTTTTTAAATTATGAAAGTATGAAGACACATTTACAGGAGATTTAGAAAATACAGACCAATGTTATATATAGTTTTGCTATATATTACAATTATGTATAAGTAGATAAAATGTATTTTTAAGTGGAATTTCAATTTCAAACTCTCAAAAATTAATAGAATGAATATACAGAGAAGCAGAAGGATATGTGTGCAGGTGCTTGCCTAGTAATGTCTGACTCTGCGACCCCATGGACTGTAGCCCACCAGGCTTCTCTGTCCCAGGGACTGTACAGGCAAAAATACCAGAGTGGGTGCCACGCCCTCCTCCAGGGGAATCTTCCCGACCCAGGGATCAACCCACATCTCTGACATTTCCTGCATTGGCAGGTGGATTCTTTACCACTAGCACCACATGAGAAGCCCAGAAGAATATAATAGACCTGAAAATTTCTGTGAAGAAAAGCTTTTGAATATATATATATATAGTATATATAGTATAGTTCAGTTCAGTTTAGTCGCTCAGTCGTGTCTGACTCTTTGCAACCCCATGAACTGCAGCACACTAGGCCTCCCTGTCCATCACCAACTCCCAGAGTCCACCCAAACCCATATCCATCAAGTCGGTGATGCCATCCAGCCATCTCATCCTTTGTCGTCCCCTTCTCCTGCCCCCAATCCTTCCCAGCATCAGGGTCTTTTCCAATGAGTCAGCTCTTCCCATGAAGTGGCCAAAGTATTGGAGTTTCAGCTTCAACATCAGCCCTTCCAATGAACACCCAGGACTGGTCTCCTTTAGGATGGACTTGTTGGATCTCCTTGCAGTCCAAGGGACTCTCGAGAGTCTTCTCCAACACAACAGTTCAAAAGCATAAATTCTTTGGCGCTTAGGCTTTTTCACTGTCCAACTCTCACATCCATACATAACTACTGGAAAAACCATAGCCTTGACTAGATGGACCTTTGTTGGCGAAGTAATGTCTTTGCTTTTCATTATGCTATCCAGGTTGGCCACAACTCTCCTTCCAAGGAGTAGGCGTCTTTTGATTTCATGGCTGCAGTCACCATCTGCAGTGGTTTTGGAGCCCAAAAAATAAATTCTGACACTGTTTCCCATTGTTTCCCCATCTATTTCCCATGAAGTGATGGGACCAAATGCCATGATCTTAGTTTTCTGAATGTTGAGCCTTAAGCCAACTTTTTCACTTTCCTCTTTCACTTTCAGCAAGAGGCTTTTTAGTTCCTCTTCACTTTCTGCCATAAGGGTGGTGTCATCTGCATATCTGAGGTTATTGATATTTCTCCCGGCAATCTTGATTCCAGCTTGTGCTTCTTCCAGCCCAGCGTTTCTCATGATGTACTCTGCATACAAGTTAAATAAGCAGGGTGACAATATACAGCCTTGATGTACTCCTTTTCCTATTTGGAACCAGTCTGCTGATCCATGTCCAGTTCTAACTGTTGCTTCCTGACCTGCATACAGATTTCTCAAGAGGCAGGTCAGGTGGTCTGGTATTCCCATTTCTTTCAGAATTTTCCACAGTTTATTGTGATCCACACAGTCAAAGATTTTGGCATAGTCAATAAAGCAGAAGTAGATGTTTTTCTGGAACTCTCTTGCTTTTTCAATAATCCAGCAGATGTTGGCAATTTGATCTCTGGTTCCTCTGCCTTTTCTAAAACCAACTTGAACTTCTGGAAGTTCACGGTTCATGTATTGCTGAAGCCTGGCTTGGAGAATTTTGAGCATTACTTTACTAGCGTGTGAAATGAATGCAATTGTGTGGTAGTTTGAACATTCTTTGGCATTGCCTTTCCTTGGGATAGGAATGTAAACTGACCTTTTCCAGTCCTGTGGCCATTGCTGAGTTTTCCAAATTTGCTGACATATTGAGTGCAGCACCTTCATAGCATCATCTTTTAGGATTTGAAATAGCTCAACTGGAATTCCATCACCTCCACTAGCTTATTTTGTAGTGATGCTTTCTAAGGCCCACTTGACTTCACCTTTTAGGATGTCTGGCTCTAGCTGAATGTGAGTGATCACACCATCATGATTATCTGAGTCGTGAAGATCTTTTTTGTATAGTTCTTCTGTGTATTCTTGTCACCTCTTCTTAATATCTTCTGCTTCTGTTAGGTCCATACCATTTTTGTCCTTTATCAAGCCCATCTTTGTATGAAATGTTCCCTTGGTATCTCTAATTTTGTTGAAAAGATCTCTAGTCTTGCCCATTCTGTTGTTTTCCTCTACTTCTTTGTATTGATTCCTGAGGAAGTCTTTCTTATCTCTCCTTGCTATTCTTCGGAATTCTGCATTCAGATGGGAATATCTTTCCTTTTCTCATACTATATATAATATAATACATATATATTTTAGAAATTTTATGAATTTTTGTCTAGCTAAAAAATTTATGACATTCTGATTCCACTTGTTTGACTTAGTATGACCAGAATGCTAGATTTCTAATTTATGTTCATGCAAAACTTTGATACAGTTCCATGTATTTTGGAATCTAGTATTACTGCTACTGAAAATGTATACTTTTAGAAACTACTTTCATTGTTTGGAACCCTGGACCCTTGTAATTACTTGGGAATCATTCTGAAGGCTTGGACTGGGTCATCTACACAAATATTATACAGCTGGGGAGCTGAGGGTTTTCCAAATCAGACTCCCATGCCATACAAAATGTATATTTAAGTCAGGAATAAATCCAGCCTGTAAGCAAACAAAACAAAATATTGAGGTCAGAATATAAAGAAAGAGTAGAAACAGAATCAAGGGCATATATATATATATAGTGTATGACAAAATTGATATCTAAAATATGTTTGATTAGAAATTATGCTAGAATAATTAGTTAACAATTTGTAAAAATAATGAAAACCTTTTTAAATACTATATACTAGATTTAATTCCAGATGCATTGCAAATTCAGATACAAAACCCAAATTTTAAAGATATAAGAACATTTAAATGAATATGTAATCTGGAGATGAAAAGGATTTTCCAAAGTATACACCAAAGATAGAAATCATAAAAGAGCTTTTAAAAGGATTGTATATAGAAATGTTAAATGCCAAAAACCATTGCACTCAAAACTGAGTGGAAACTAAAACCCAGGGGAAATTTACAACATATGACTATGTTTAATGTGCTTCAGATAAAAATAGTTCTCCCAAAACCTATAAGAAAATGTAATGCCAATGGAAAACTTTGCAAAGAATGTTATCAGGTCATTCACACACACACACACACAAAAAAAAACAAACATACTAATAATCAACAAATCTATGAAAATGTGTCTGACTTATTAGAAAGTATAATGGATACCAATCAAATTAAAGGCTTTTTTTTTCTTTAATAACATTGATAATAAGGATGTAGTGAAATGGAAACCCTCCAATAGTCCCAGTACAAGTACAAATACAATACATCACTTATGCAGGAAGAAAAATTAAATGTACAATAAAAGGAGATTTGTTAAACAGTTATTGGTTCATGACCAGATACTGTGTAGTCATTAAAAATGATGGTGTACAAATATACCCCGACCCCCCAAAAATGACAGTATATTACCAATGAAAAAGAAAGTCACAAAACAGTATAAAAACGTGATCTCATTTTTTCATATTGTATATTTGCTTATTTCTATTTCTCAAGCCTACTTTTTCCCTCAGAATTCCCTGGAATGTTTGTTAAAATATATTTCCAATATACTGCAAGACTATTGGACCACAGTCTCCAGAAAAAGTCCCAAAGAGATACTGTTTCTCCCCCACCTAAGTCCCAGGTGACTCTTGATATAAGATAAATTGGGGAAATCCTGATCTAAGCTAAGCTAATCTCTTCTTTTGCTTTGTATTAAACTGCGATCCAGAGAGATTCTGGAACCAGTCTAAAACTACAGCTTCGTAGGAGCAGGGGATGGGGGTGGGAGTTGAAATTATGTGTGCTACATTCCAGATGAGTAATCCCATTTTAGAGCTCCAAGCTTGTTCAGACCAATATTATTAAATCAAGTTCCCATCAGCCTCCTTCTATTTTGGTCAGACAGGTAACAGAACTTCTCTTCAGCTCCTCTGCTTCACATTCAGTAACGATCTTCCTTTGTTGATGGCAAATGGAAAGTTTTCCATTTCCACTGTTCCCTAGCAATGTGACATTTTCAAACAGTAGCACAAAACTCTTTAAATAGAAAAGATCCATTTCTACTCTATCATGACTCAGTAACAGCCCCAGGATTCTTCTCAAACTTTCCTAAAAATGTCATCTTTGGGCTGGACTCAAGAGGAACATTTCAGCCAAGGAGACGCATTTTCCACTCTGGCAGGAATGAGCCAGAATGGGGCTGGAACATAAAGTGTTTTGTAATCCTCAGAAAAGCAATACTTCTCACCAAAACTATGGCAACAACTCTGTGTGATGCCGTCAGAGCCTGGGATCATTCAGGAGCCCCATCCTAACCAGAGACTCAGCTGAGCCATTCACCTGTGTTGGTGAGAATGGTACCCTACGTGACTGTTGCTATGGAGACACTATGGACAGTGATACTGAGCTGAAGGTCCCTTGTTCTGAGTTACCAAGGAAGCAGTGAGCATGCTTCATGTTTCAGTGGCTTCTGATTCTTCACTTGAAAGGAAACCTTCCAATGAAAGAGATACATTAAAACATAGGGTTTAGTGTGGCAGAAGTTACCATTTCATCATGCAAATTGTTTCATTTGAAATTTGCAGCCATGAGGCTAAACTTAAGAGTTCAAAGTCTGTGTGACAAGAGGAATGTCACTATATCCATCAATTCCTACATTTCCTTCTTCTTCTACCTGAAGCTCTTGAGAGATGTGCCCAGCTGGACCTGTCCTTCCCATCCTGGCTGGCTCTGCTCTGCTGGGTACAGGCCACTTTCATGTTCTGGTTGCAACCCAGTGATGTGTAGACATATTCTAGCTACCATTTTAAAAAATGTGTTTTATTGAGGTATAGTTGATTTACAATGTGTTGATTTCTGCTCTCCAGCAAAGTATATTCAGATATATATATATATCCACACACATATGTGTGTGTGTGTGTGTGTGTGTGTGTGTGTGTGTATCTTCTTTTTCATACAGTTTCCCACAATGGTTATCACAGGATATTGAATATAGTTCCCTGTGCTGTACAGTAGGACCTTGTTGTTTATCCATTCTTTATATACTAGTTTGCATCTACTAAGCCTAAACTCCCGATCCATCCCTTTCCTCAACACCCTTTGGCAACTGTCCTCTGTGTTTGGGAGTCTGTTTTCTGCCTGTTTCCCCATAGCACATAGATGTGCTCATTTGTGTTGTATTTTAGATTCCACATATAAGTGATATCATATGCTATTTGCCTTTTTCTGACCTGCTTCTCTTAGTGTGATAATCTCTAGGCCCACCCATGTTGCTGCAAATAGAAATCTTTCATTCTTTTTCATGGCTTAGTAATACTCCATTGTGTGTATATACCGCAGATTTATTTATCCGTTTTTCTGTAGATGGTCCTTTAGGTTCTCTCCATATCTTGGCTACTGTGAATAGTACTTCTACTCCCATTCTTAAGTTGGGTACTCAGTCTCAGTTCCAGCTATATTCAGAGAACCTATTCCTGATCTTGCAATATCCTTGACCCTGAAGTTTCTACATATTCTTTAATAATATTAAACAGGATAATGCTTCTCTGGCTTATAGAATATTAAAGGAATGTATCCCCTCTGCTTCCAGAGAGGTAAGTTCTTGAGGTGATGGTAGAACTTGCTACTCACATCCTAAAATTCATTTCGGGAGGGTGAGAAAGCAGGCTAGAGTAGTCAAGACATGTTTATAAAAGAAAGTTGATATAAGATCCTCACTACTAGGCTTGAAAACCTATGCTTAAGTCTAGAATAATTCAAATAGTGTAGAACTGGGACAGGAAAAGCTAGACAAATGAGAAAATCAGAATTGAGAGCCCAGAACTTCTGAATAAAGAAGCAACTTCATTAGTATAAATATCTGTGTTTGTACCAAGAAAACCAAGTTGGGCTAATTGTCAGTCTTGAAGAGAATTTAATATAGTAGAGCTGATATTTTTATGATTAGATAAAAATCACTAAACTCAGTATTGTGTAGAAAAGAACAGCATGTACGAAGGATTCCTTCTTGTTCTAAACTTAATATCTTCTCAGATCTATTTATTGGTTCCTAGGCAATTTATGGAAATTTCTAAAATGACATAAATATTGCCTAACTCAAGTTGGTCACAGTAATCACTATGCTTTATTTTAACATTCAGGGGACATATCACATTGTTTTTGATTATCTCATTTTGTCCCTAAGTATAACATTGTAGTGATTTTTATTTTTTTAATAAAGACACTTTTTAAAAAACAAAAAAGGAGCAACTTGAGTATAAACACAGAACTCTCAATTCTGATAATGGTGACCAGAGAATGCAAAACTAGAGAAAAAAAAATTGCTTTGTTTCTGAAAGCTAAGACAGATTGACACCTGAATGCCAGAACCATACGAACACGTTGGGATGATGTGGAAAAGACATCAAGAACTCCCTCCCTTTCACCTCCCAAAGATAACCACATGGCCTCAAAGGAAGTGAAGAGAGAGCTCCATGGGTACCTGTAGTGTGTAGCTGGTTGGACCTGGGAGCAGGGGTTAGGCTTGGACTGGAAAGCAACCCTCGGCTCAGAGTATTTTTAGCTACATGGAGCAGTGGAGATTTGCCAAGGGATCTAGGGACACAGATGACCACAGCAAGCTGAAAGCAGGGAGGGCAGTGAAGCACGGAGAGACCATCAGGGATGGAGTCCAGGCAGTAGCTAAGGACAGCTGTGTCCAGAGGTGCAGGCCACTGGTGGTATGGTTTTGGCCCCAGTGTCAGGACACTCTCAGATGCATCAGGAAGCAGGCACAGAAAGGGATGCGTTCATTCAATCTCCACCTCTAGCCTTGAAGCTTTGCCAGACCTGGAGAAGAAGCCTCCCAGGGACAAATGCCACTGCCAGGATCATCCTGCCTTTGGCCGTCTGGCCTTTCCCTCTAGGCTTGGGGTGCTGAACTGACAGCCTGCCCACCAGTCCTTCACCAGAGAGAAGGACTACAGAAGCTCCCAGGTGACAAGAGGGGCAAAGCCAAGGGCCCTGTGTGACCAGCCATGCCTCGCTTAGCTAGTGAGAAGAACACAGTCTTTACAGTTTATCCAGCTAGTTACCATTTCTGATATACTCTAGTGATTCTTCAATACCCCAATTTCCTTCTGGTATCATTTCCCTTGAACCTGAAGAATTTCGCTAAGTATTTACTGTAGTCAAGTCTGCTAGCAAAGAAATTATCTGATTTTCTTCTTTACCTAAACTATCTTTATTTCACCTTCATTCCTAGAGGATATTCTGTGTTCTGAGTTGATAGTTTTCTGTTTGGTTTTCATTTTGTTTTATTTTCTGGACTGTAATTTCTGCTGAGAAGTCTGTGGTTATTTAAATCAATGTTTTCCTTTATGTAATGTTTTGTTTTTCCTGGCTACTTTCAAGATTTTCTCCTTCTCTTTGGTTTTTAGCCATTGGATTATGATCAATCTAAGTGTGGTTTTTCTGTGACTATATCTGGTTTGGGGCTTGTTGAACTTTCTGAATCTGTAAATTTCTGTTTTTCACCAAATTTGGGGAGTTGTGGCAATTATTTATTTTTCTGCTCTCTTCCTGGGACTCTAATGAACCAATTATTATATATAGATCAATTATATAGATCAAGGAGATCTAATGATCTAACTGATGCCTTTGAACTGTGGTTTTGGAGAAGATTCTTGAGAGTCCCTTGGACTGCAAGGAGATCAAACCAGTCAATCCTAAAGGAATCAATCCTGAATATTCATTGGAAGGACTGATGCTGAAGATGAAGCTCCAGTACTTTGGCCACCTGATGTGAAGAGCTGACTCATTAGGAAAGACTGAAGGCAGGAGGAGAAGGGGATGACAGGATGAGATGGTTGGATGGCATCACTGACTCAACAGACATGAGTTTGAGAAAGCTCTGGCAGTTGGTGATGGACAGGGAAGCCTGGTATGCTGCAGTCCATGAGGTCGCAAAGAGTGGGACACGACTGAGCAACTGAGCTGAACTGAACTAGACTGAATGAGCTGATGTTGTTAACAGACTTTTTTTGATCCTGGGGCACAGGAACCTGAGGGTCTGACCACTTTTTTCATCATTTTCTGTCTCTTCTTCAGTTTGCTCTGTGTTCAAGTATACTGACTTGATAGTCATTCTTATTCTAGGCCTTTTGGTGATTTTTTTTTTTTTTACTTTAGATATTCCACTGTAAATCTTGTATTTCCATTTGATTCTGTTTTGTGTGTTCAGTCCTGCGATGGAGTCACATGATACTGTTCAGCGAAGCACAGTCTAGCCTCCAAAAGGAAAAGATAACAATTCAGCAGCATTGGTCTCTCCGAGGAAGGTTGGCGAGAAGCCAATTAAAAACCCATAGCAACACCTTTAAAAATTGCCTGTCTTCATTACTCTTTCAGAGTATCTTATTTTTTATGTTTATTTTTTAATTTATGTTTGTGCTGGGTCTTCCTTATTACAGGGGCTTTTTCTCTAGCTGTGGCAAGCGGGGACTACTATTCCTTGTGGCTCGTCTTTTCAGTGGCTTCTCTTGTGGAGCATGGGCTCTAGGGCTCGGTAGCTGCACCTCCCAGGCTCAATAATTGAGGCCCAGGCTTAGTTGCGCCGCAGCATATGGGATCTTCACAGATCAGAGATCGAACCTGTGTCTCCTGCATTCGCAGGTGGGCTCTTTACCACTGAGCCACCAGGGAAGCTCGTCTGAGTATATCTTATGACTGCATTTGCTCTGAAGCCTCACTTGGTATAGTAAATGACCTTGAGAGACAGCTGTATAGCCTTTTCATTTTTCTTCTCCCCATTCTTCATAGAAGCAATGCTTGTTCTCTTTTCATTATAAGGTGATCAAACCAGTCCCTCTCTTTGAAAACTTCTGCTCTTTCTATTCTCATCCTGAACAGCTTAAACCCAGGAATCAAGACAGCAAACTCTGAATCTCCCTGAGAAAATGTATATGTCCAAAGATAGATTCTTTTAGGGGGTTAAGTGAGAAGGGAAGAAGGAAATCATAAATATTACACTCATCTATCATATATGTAACTACTTACATACATAAATATATGTGATTTATATGTAATCTACTTGTGCTACAGATAGTAACAGAAAGCTCTATAATTTATAGTTTGTACAATTTATAGTGTTTTACATTTTCTAACCAAAGCATGACTCCATTGGCCCTTCTCTGAATTTCCAAGTGAATTCCAGACTCTCATAATAGTACCATTTATTATTTTAATATTTATTTCATTTATTTATTTGGCTGCGCCAGGTCTAAGTTGTGGCATGTGGGATCTTCCAGCTTCATTGTGGCATATGAACTCTTGGTTGCAGCTTGAGGGATCTAGTTCCCTGAGCAGGGATCAAACCTAGGCTGCTGGCATTGGAAGCATGGAGTCTTAGCCACTGGGCTTCCAGCGAAGTCCCAATACTACCATTTATTGATGCTTTATGGTACCAGGCACTCTGCTAAGCAACCTGCATACATGTTTTAATCAAATGATAGCAATCCCACAGGGCATTGTTCCCATTTACAAATGAAAAACATGAGGGTCAAAGAGGTGGAACAACTTGCCCAGAGTTATTCATCCAGGAAGGGGCGAGATGTGGGATTTGAACCCAGGTGACACTTTCATGACCAAGCTCTCTTTACTCTGTCTCCTGTTTTGAAATCATGGCAGCATCGGATGGTATTCATCTCCCAGGTAGCATAGCAGGGGCAGACAGAGTATGATTCTGTGAAAATAATGTTCACTTCAAAGAGGAGACGAGACTTCTAATCTCTGGTGGTCACTCACTTGCTAGAAAACCCTACAGCCCCTCGGCTTCTCTCATCCTTTCTTGTCCATGCCTACAACAAAATGCAAGTGTCCTTCACACACTTCAGACTTTCAGAACTGTTCTAGAAATAATACGAGAAGAGAGATCAGGCAAAAAAAGATACGACACAAATAGAAGTGATCACAATCAATCTTAGCCCAGCTCACATACTAACACTTCCTTTTCTAAGTTTTACAGTTACGACTCCAACAGAGAAGGACCCAAGAACAGCTGGCTAACCAAGGCATCGTACCACGTGAGTGGCTCTGTTTCTTATGGACTGGTCTATATGGGGGCGGCTGTGGGGGTGGGGCGTGTGATTTGGGAGCTGGAAAGCACCTCAGAGGTCATAATCCAATTTCATGGATCAGTCTCCCCAGATCCTCACAGACTGAGTCAGCAGGAATCCCAGACCTTAGAGGCTTTGTCCCAGATGCTACTCACCTGCCAGGGCTTCCCTTTACTCATAGAGGTTTGTGCCTAAAATTCCAATGTAGTGGGTTTGATTACAGGACAAACACAATTCTATGGGCCACCATCCTCCTCTCCTATTTTTAGAATTGGATACAATCACTGTTTTTCCTGGAAGCATCACTTGTATCATCTTTCTCTCACCTCCTCGGTTTCACTTCTGTTTGAGTACTTGAGTCCACAATCAATTGAATATTGTCCATTGCTTCATTTCTGGAATAATGGGCAGCAATACCATTCTAGTGTAAATGGTATAATGTTGAATTACTGGCCATCATTTGGGTCAAAGAAGAAGGATTATCCTATCTTTTGGAAGGTATATTTGAAATTTCCTACCTTGAAACTTGAAAACTTCAACTTGAGCAGTTGAAGCTACCTTCTATAAAAGCAGGAAAAGTACCAGATAAGTGGAATCACCATGTAAGCTCCTTTAGGTGAGATTTTCTAACTTCTTCCCATAGAAGTTAAAATTTTTAATTAATATTTTAAAAGTCAAAATCCATAATGACTCCTGCACAAATCCAGGTCCTTGTCCAGACTGTGACTTCATAGTTAAGCATGCAACAAGCAAGGCATTTGCCCTTGATTGAATGTCCTACAGTTAGTAACCTTGGTGCCCTGTGATCCAGAGTCTAAACATTTTAAGTATAGTTAGTGCTTCAGAACCAGGAAAGAACTAAGAATATTTCAAGCTCTTTCCTTTGGGAATTTAGATGAAGTTCTTTGTTCATGGCTCAGCCCTACAAAGAATAAACAGCAGGTGACCTATGGCAGAACAACTTTTTTTTTTAGCGATTTGCTAAGCGCAAAAGAAAGATCTCACGCTGCAACTGAAAGGCTGCTTCCATCAAATGTACAGTAAGAATGAGAAACTAAAAGGCACAAGGCTGTGTGGCCTGTTTCATCTTAGCCAGCCCAGCAAGGCAGGTGTTAAAACACAGGAGAGACCCGGAGTCTACAGGCTTCATATCAGATAAATACATTGGCGCTCAAAGCTGAGCAGGCCAGTCTGTTTCTGAATCCTGTTGCAAGTGTGTAGAATTGAGTTTGTTTAGCCATCATCTAAAAGAACGATTCACTAACAGTGGAGTGTAGACAAGGGTAGATCCACCAGGATCTTCTCAGCAGACCATAGTCTCTAACACATGCCCTCAAATATAAGATGAATATGTCAGTTTCAGTGAGATTAAAATAATCAGTTCTTTCATGGGGGCTTCCCAGTTGGCTTAGAGGTAAAGAATCCACCTACCAATGCAGGAGACTTGGGTTCGATCCCTGGGTCGAGAAGATCCTCTGGAAAGGAAATGGCAGGCCTCTCTGGTGTTCTTGCCTAGGAGATCCTAAGGACAGAGAAGCCTGGCTGGCTACAGTCCACGGGGTCCCACAGAGTTGGACACAACTTGGCAATGAAACAATAACAACAGCAATCCTTCATGGGCATCTCTGTCTGTTAATTCTGGAAAGGCAATTGAAGTAGAGAGACCCAGTACCTTTACATCTGCTCAAGCTGTTCACAACTGATTTAAAGTTTAACCTACATGTTTAATTAATCCAAATCTGGGTCTTGCAGCTGCCATTTGAAGGAGAATAAAAAAAAAATGTTTGAGGTTTCTGAAATTAAATTTCAGAAGTAAGACACCTAATAAAAACAGGAATGAATCCTATGGCACATTTTTACATAACACCCCTATGTAAGGCGTGCAAATTAAATGTCCATTTGCAGAGTAGGGTCCAATGGAGATAGAATATTTTGTTCTCCCAGATTTCCAGAATGAGATAACGTGGGGCTTCCCCAGTGGTTCAAATGGTAAAGAATCTGCCTGCAGAGCAGGAAAATAGGTTCAATTCCTGGGTCAGGAAGATCCCCTGGAGAAGGGACTGGCAACTCACTCTAGTATTCTTGCCTGGAGACTCCCTATGGACAGAGGAGCCTGATGAGCTATAGGCCATGGGATCCCAAAGAGTCGGACACGACTAAGTGGCTAACACTTTCACTTTTTTCACTTTTCTCCAGGATTTCCAGAATCAGGTAGTGCATATATTAATGAAATACTGCTTAACAGAAATTTTGCACCCATAGCCCATTGTGTCTTGAAGACAGTTGCTGGGGAAAGTCCTATGACTCATGCAGTGATGTTTCCTTTTTAATTCAGCAAAATGAGAAAGGTAGATTAAGCAGCATCGGTTTCCCATAGTCTTCAGCCACCTCCTCTCCAAGGGTGTCACTTCTGCTGTAGAAAATTGTCAAAGCTACAGCAGGTGTACCCCGCCCAGTGCAGGCCCAGTCCCTAGAGCTCAGGGACTTAGTGCTTCTGGGGAAGCCGGACCCAGAGAAGCCTCTGCACCTGCTGAGATGGGGAGCCCAGATGGTAGCCCCACTAACCCAGAGCTTAAACACCAGTCTCTTTACTCAGCCACCCCCTCACCACGGGGCGCACGTGTGTAAAGGCAGTTGCTCCAGAGAAGGAAGCAGGTACTCACAGTCTCTGGGTCTTTTCTACTCAATCAGATTCAACATATTTCATGATGACCCAGACTCCGTGCAGGGTGGTATGCTGGGCACTGTGGGGACCACCGTGAGCACGACTGTACTTTGTAGAGGTTCGAGATTTTAGGGGGAAAGGTGACAAGAAACACAGAAGGTGGGACTGGTTATATTTCCCAAGAGGGCTTTTAATGTCTTCCTTCTATCATTTGAATTTTCTGAAGCAGAAGAAAAGAGGAAAGGAGGAAGAAAGGGAGTAGAACAGAAGGAAGCAAAGCCGATAGTCATTGGAGATCACCTGGTTTGATGATATTCAGTGTTTTTTAACAGTTAAATATATTGTGTGTTATGTGTGTATATATACACACACACACACATATATATATATATATATATATATATATATATATACTGGCTGGAACAGGGTCAGGGGCCTCTGCCCCAGTCACTCGGCACCCCTCACCCCTCTTAAATAACCCTGTTTCTCTTCCCCAGGGTCCTCTTCAAACAGAGTTTGAAAACCCTGCCCTAGTCCATGTCTCACTGTCTTTAACCTTCGTGAAACTGAGATTGGAGAGACCTCAGAGATGCTTCAAACATCCCAAAGCCAGAGCCCAAAGCAGTCGTATTTACAAACTTGAACCGCGAGACTTTAAATGCATGCACAGTAAAATGATAACACAGCCTCACATTGTCCATAACACTGGAAATAACTGCAGTGCTCCCCTTGAATTTTCAAACTTGTTATAAAATGCTTAAGTGGAGAGCTGCTAGCCAGGTGAATTGTTCATTGTCCTTCTTTTATTACCAGGTAGCCCTGCTGGTTTTAGTTTGTTCAAGAAACATCTGCTCTCCTTGGACAGAATTAGTCTTGAGCTGTACATTAGATTGACCCAATGGCGTTGCCCATTGCAAAAAGAAGAAATTGCAGTTCCCCCCTGTTGTAGCAGCTGAGGCCAAAACCTGTATCTCTTGATCCTGGAGTAGCAGCTAGCACAGAGCCCCTTTAAACAGTATGAAAGTGCTCTCAGCCAGAAGTACACCCCTAGGCTGGCTTCTAAGATTGCTTTCACATTTATAGTATCAGTGGCGGAATTCACATTTTCAAAAGAGACGTGAAACCTGAGTGAACTAGCCTCTCGACATTAATGTAGAAATATTACTTTAAGAATTTATGGTTCAGACTCCCTTCCAGAATCCCACCTCTGAATATCAAGAGGAAGGTTTCAGATTGCCTACTTGTCACTGTCAACTGGAATTCAGAAGCATGGCTCTGCCACCATCCCTGTCAGGCTCAAGGTTGCAAGAGGACATTAGGCTTCTCTTATTTTTTCTTGCTTTGGGACACAGACCAACCTCCTGTCCTTCCTGGACACCTGTGGGCAGGATCAGGTCTGGTCATCATTTTTCATGCAGGCTTTCTCCACTATATTCTTCTCTTTGGGCACCAGTCTCCTGGGTTGGAGGGTAAATGCTGTGACTCAGATGGTAAAAATTTGTCTGCAAAGCAGGAGTCGTGGGTTTGATCCCTGGGTGGGGAAGATCCCCTGGAGAAGGAAATGGCAACCCACTCCAGTATTCTTGCCTGGAGAATCCCATGGACAGAGGAGCCTGGTGGGCTACAGTCCATGGGGTCACAAAAGAGTTGGACACAACTGAGTGACTAACACATATCTCCTGAGTTGAATCTTAAATACTGTTTTATTCCAACCTCTTCAGAAGTCTTAGTGCAGAAAGAGAATCAGCTCTGAATTTTTGATGAAAAAAGAAAAGTCACAGAGCAGTTCAGTAGATATTTTGACCATCTGTTGGGAGAAAAGCCCCATGGAACACAGAGGAGTTAGACATGAATTCTGTTTCAAAGAGCTTACTGTCTAGAATGTTCTCCCAATTCTCCTGCTTAGTTATGCCTGTTAACAATATTAGATAACATCTCACCACTACATGGAGTAGGTTTCTGGGAGACCTGAAGGAAAGAAATGACTTTCTCTCTCCTTCTGCTAGTACACTGGGGCTGATCTCTATGAATCCTGGGGAGAGAAGCAGGAACACTGGGTTCATTCTCCTGGAATCCAGAAAACGGCATTAGAGAACTGAGGTCGATTACAGATGCCCAGGGGGCGCCCAAGAGGCTGTGACTTCTCCACCGAGACTCAAAGAAAGCCCAGCTGGCCAGAAAGAAGCATCTGGGCAGCTTGGTTCCGTGGTCTGATGGATGTCGATGAATGGAAAGATATGATGAGCTGTGTGTGAATGGTGCTGCCTTTATTTGTTTTGCAGACTAATCCAGGCCTCCGCAGCCACATACTTACGGCAAAGCCTTGGTAAATCCCTGAATTCTGTGGTCCTCCTGCTGAATAGCGAGAGGCGTCATGGGCCGGTTCCTGCACCCACAGCACACGCAGCTTCTTGATAGTTTTGAGAAGTTGGCGGGGCAGGGTCTTCCTTCCTTTCTTCAGTGCCTTCATCTGACTTGGCTTCTCCCCACAACACCCCCCTCCCCCCCACCACTGTTGGCTGTTTGAGCAGAACACGGCACAAGGGTTTCATCTGTCCCCCTTCCCTCCCTCCTAACATCTCAAATGTGGAGTGAGAAAAAAGCCTCCTCAGTCTTCATACCAAGCCCATTTGGGTCCAAAATCCTAACTTCTCTATTTCCCCCAACTCTTTCCTTCTATTTTCTAGTTCCTTGCTCCTTAGAAATTAGTGAACTAGTAAATGCAGGCATCCCATGAATGCTATCTGTGAACCCTTCTGAGAAATTTGGCTAGAAGGCATTGAATTCCCTAAGCATGCAAGCCAGGCTGTAATATTACAAAGCTCCATTGGGAAAAGGCAATCTTTTCAGACCCCCTGAGACTATCCTTTGGGTCCTGAATGGGCCATCTGTTGCCACCCTAAAGAGATGAGACAGTTTCCAGAGTATTAACCACACGTGAATAGCATGGATCCCATTTGTTTGGAAGAAAAATACTCCTGGTCCAATTTGTCTTTAAAAGCAAAGCCAGTGGACTTCCCTGGTGGTCCAGTGGTTAAGACTCTGCACTCCCAGTGCAGGAGGGCACAGGTTCGATCCCTGGTTGGTGAGCTAAGATCCCCCATGCCACACAGCATAACCAAAAAAAAAAGCAAAGTCAAGATGACAACCTGTTTGTAAGTGGGAAACTGAGAACATGGGAAGACTCTCAGACTTGTTCAAGGCTGCACCAGAAATAGATGGCAAAGCAAGGACAGAACCTAGAGGGATGGCTCCCAAAACTTTAGTCACCCAAGACTTCTTTAATTATACCCATGACTGCTGTAGAGCTTGTATTTAAATCAGTTTTGTCTTTCTCCCCCCAAGCCCCTATATATATGAATTATTATCCATTTATCAGTCTTTGATTAATTAATGGCGTATAAACTTACCAGCCAGTGCTTTTTGATGAGAACAAGCAGTTCTTAGCCAAGTTGTTCTGCTTCTAGGGAGCAACTATGAAAAGTGGCAGTTTCATGAAACTAAGCAGCCTTTCTCTGGACAAACACACCCTTTTTCTTCAGCTTTTTGAAATACTGAGAAATCAGTCCTAGACATCAAGCATCCCTTTTTGAAGTCTCTGATTCCCCAGCACCTCTGATTCCCATCTACAGATCAGGACCTACTAGCCATGGAAATGCTAGAGAACCAGAATCCCCCTGGGGGGCTTGTGCAAACGCAGACCCCTTGTCCCTCCGCCTCTCACCCAAGCTTTGGATTCTGTAGGTCTGGGTGGGGCCTGAAAATTAGTACTGTTGGTGGGTTTCCAGGTGATGCCAAAGATGCTGGTCCAGGGCCACACTTTGCGAACCACTGCCCCAGCTGCCACCCCAGATGCAGCCTCTTGCAGCCTCTTGGTCCTGACCGGTATACAGGAGGAGGAGCTAGGTTCTCCCCTCCAAGGCTGAGGGGAGAAGGCAGGCCCCGCCTCCACCATCAGAGCTGCCACCAGCCCCAGGCTTTTATCCCTAACGGATTGTCAATGACCCTCCAGCCTGTTTTCTCTGTTTTCCCTGGTCCCTGTTGGAGGCAGGAGGGTTAGAAGCAGGGGGCCACCGCAGGAGGTCTGTTCTTATCTTGGGATCTTTTCCTGAGCTCTCAGTAAGCAAATGTTTATACACACAGCTGACCCAAATTAGCTGGAGCTGCGCGGACAGAAATAGGAATAGCCCATGACTAAACTCCTCATGGAGAACATGAATTCCCCTGTGAGAAGCGATTCATCTCCCTCCCAGGGGATGAGCAAGACGTGTGGCTGACTGAATTTACAACCGTATTTTAATTTGGAATCACATTGACTTATTTTTTTTTAATTTAGCGATCCAAATTCCTTTTTCAATCCTAAATGTCAACGTCCCTTAAATACAAAATGAGGCCATTTGATACTCCCAGAGCTGTCGGCAGAGGAGGTCCTTCGTGGATTTTCCAAAAAGTCAGTGTGGTATGCGGGGGGATGCAGTTTGGCTTTCCTTAGCCCTTGAGGGGAGGGGCTGAAACCCTGTTTTCTCTGGAATCCCAGAGAAGATATATGTCAATCATAGAGGCCATAGTAGGCCAACCCAGTGCCCCATGTAACATCCTTTAAGTCTTGGAAAGAAGAACATGGGATACAACCTAGTGTGTGAATCTGCTTCCTTCCCAAGTCCTTGCTGAATAGTCATAGCCTCTCCCACCCTGTGGCAGAAGGTTCCAGAAGGCCATTGCGCGCCTGGCATCAGAGAACTGGACTGTTCAGTCATTTCACAGGGGAATTGTTACCACCAAAGAGTGATGAATTGTAACTCAGCAGGCTAAGATACAAGAAATGCAGCATTTCCTGGAAGAGTTAATAAGCTCCACTAATAAGAATCGAAAAGCCTCAGGGATAAGAGAAGCAGATAAATTCCCCCTAAACCCTAAGCCCAATTAAAACCAATTGAGTTTGGAATGTAAGAGCCATCTCAAGACAGATTCATGCTGTCCCCTTAGGGTTGCTTCTTAAGGAAAAAGTTGTGTCACTCTTTTTAACAACTTAGTAAAGAAGGCCACACTAGAATCAACTCCTTTTTTGGATTATGGAAGGGATTAAGCCACATCAGTATATAATACCTAGGTGACCACCAGACTGTTGGACAGAGGTAAAGACCTGGGGTTCAGATGGTACAGACTCACCAGGGCCCAGTGGCCCTCAAGCAGATTTGTAGGATCTGATTGCCTGGGGAAACGGGAGATGGTTTCAGAACTCCATCAGTGTAAATTGCAGCTGTGATCAAAGACAAATAAAGACAAGCCCCCTGACTCAGGATGGGGGTCAGACCCAAGTCAGAGAAAATGTATGAGCAATGCAGCAGACCTGCACATTTTTCCAGAGCCACTGAGTCAGGGGACAGGGGAGGGGAATGAGGCCATTGAAAAGGGCAGAATTGGCAGAGAGTTTCCTTTTAAGAGTGAAAAGTGGCAAAAAGAAACTGGAGGTGTTAGATCGATGGAAGATGTGGGGGTCAAGCAACAATTGATTCTTTTTCTCCTATAAAAAGGAAGCCCCTTAGTCTGTGGTCAAATTGAGGAGAAGAGGGCTTGTCCAGTCTCCTTGACACAAGGCAGCCAGCTGAGACCAGTCTGCCTATTCCTTTGGTCAACTCTGCAGTCGTTTGGGTAAGACAGGAAAGTCTAGAGAGAGATGCCTCAGTAGCTCGCCAAGCAACATCCTCAGCAGAGGATAATGGGCTTGACCAGCTGCCAGGACCAGAGTGGAGTCTCCCTTCTCTCCAACAAGCCCATCCAAGAGCTGGGCTCACATGTGGCATGGTTTTGAGGCTGAATAAGACACACACACTCACATGCATGCACATGCTCACACATTCACACACACAGCCCCAAGTGCCCATCTGGTTAGATATCCAGGTTTTTTTTTTATGCCAGTCAAAGTTTGAAAGACTGTTTCCTTGCCTGCAGCTTGTGAGTTGACATCTGTTGAAGTAATATTAGAATTCTGGATCACGTGATCCACCCACTTGTCCAGACCTCCAGTTCAGGAGAATATTCGATGCAATTCTGCAACCCCTGATCAACCTCATCACTTCTGATGAAAAGTTACCGTTTACGGCTCTGGGTTGTGATTGCTTCAGGGGATCAAGAAAGGCAATGAGAAGGCAGATTTCTGCAAAAGCAAAGTCAAAAGTTCATCACCATGAGGCATTGCTGGGAGCTGGGAGGAGAAGCAGTAGGGTCATGGAGAGAAGGGAGGCTGGCATCCGGTCCAGGCTGTTTCTGGCTGCTGTGGTTTGTGATGGACCAGTGCCCGTGTCTACTGGTTGTCAGTGTTTTGAGCATCACAGCTGAAGAGAAGTTAGATGGTCAGAGGACCTAGGCTCCTAGCCCTACCTTTGTGACCCTAGGCGAGTCAATCCCATTCCAGGGGCCTTAAGTTTCCCCATTATTTTACCATCTCCAAGGTCCCTTCCAGCCCTCAAAGTCTCATTCCGTGCTTCTCTCTCAACACCCTTTGTTTGCATGTTCTTGCCCTACCAGCCACCCAAAAGGACAAGTCGCCTCCCACAACATGGATCACAGCCCGTCCACTGACCTTGACCTCCACCCAGACTTCTGTGCTCAAGGGCAGGGCAAAGTCAAAGAGAGTGGTGGTCACCCCAGTCTCCCCCTCTCCCTAAAATTAGAGCATTGCCTGTCCCCAACCCTGGGCCTGCCCCTCTTCGGAATCTTGGAATGCCCTGTCTCCTCCACTCCTCTTCCTATCGCGTATTCTGCCCCCACTGCTCCTCCTGTTTGAGGCTGACGTCCACCTTTCTCTGTGCCCTCCGGCCTCCTCGGGGAAGCTGGTGACCTCCAGGCCTTTCCTCTTCAACTGCTTGTGGCCTGAAGAAGGCGATCACCTCCTCCCCCGCCCCTGTGCACAGCTCAGCAAGCACACCGTCAAACACCGCCTTGCTGCTCTGGGCCCCAAGGCCCCCTGCTCACATCTGTATCTTCCTGTTTCAGCCCTGAAAAGCCCACCTGAATTCCATGAACAAAGAAAACGTTTGGATAGTGACAAGGTAACTTTCTGCAAACCTCCCATCTTTCTGATCTCAGACTCCAGGCTATGGGTCTCCAGGTGCTAAGCTTGGGCGAATTTCTCCCCCAGTTGACTGGTCCCCTCCCCCAACACTGTGTGGAATCTTCCCCCTAGGCTCTGAAAACTGTGGAAATAGGATCAATGATGTTGCCTTTGAAACTGCTATTGGTGAGCTTTTTAAAAAGAGATGTCCCCAGTCTTTCTAAAGTCGGGTAGGGGCATCCCTGCAAGGAGTTTTCAGAGAGATGTAAAATGAGGTAGGTAAGGTAAGGTGGGTTGGCAAGCTGGCCTCTCTTTCATGACAGGTATTTCTCAGCGATGATCAGATGATTTTAAATCCAATTCAGTGGTAAGGTAAGGCCTGCAGATACGGGGCTTATTCGAAGCTATTTAAAGGCGAAAGGGTTTCCCTGGTGGTTCAGTGGTAAAGAATCCACCTGCCAGTGCAGAAGATGCAGGCTCAATCCCTGGGTTGGGAAGATGCCCTGGAGAAGGAAATGGCAACCCACTCCAGTATTTTTGCCTGGAGAATCCCAAGGACACAGGAGCCTGGCGGGCTACAGTCCGTGGGGTTGAATAAGTCGTGCACGACTGAGTGACTAAACAACAATGGAAGGCTAAAGGAATTCTGTTTATATCTCTTTCTTTTAGCATCTGAGGGGGGAAATTAGCACGTATTCTGTACCTTCAGAGCAGGTCTCTGCAACTTGGATTTATTTAATACTGTAAGTGCTAATTATGGAGCATTAGCAGTGCACCAAAAGGAAGGCCAGCAGGTCTCCGTCTCCTGGGAGGTCACTGCTAGAGAATCCTAGCCCGGTAGCTAGTGAGAAGGTGGGGGAGCAGGGAAGAGAGGCAGAGCTCCAGGACACCTTAGAGCTGCTCATGGGAGGCTGTGCTTCCTGTCTGGAGAATAACTGCCTTTCGTCAGAGCTGGAGTAAAAGCCCCAGATCTCTCTTCTGGGGGCCAATTAAGAGATTCAGCACAGTGAGATCAGAACCCAGAAATGAGGGCCCTGAAGGCCAGTTATGGCTCTGCCACAGCCCACACCATCTCTGCAGACAACTCCATCATCAAGAAAACTTTAAGACTCAGTAAATACTACATCTGTAAGTGTCCTTGCAGCTTCAGTGTGGGTCTCAGTCTGCAGGATTACCATTTTCACATCCTGAGAGAAGACTCAAGGAGAAAACAGTAGGAGGCATGTGTTGTCATGTTGTACTGGACGGAATGAGGTTACATTTCGCCTCCGACTCTAGTTAATCTGTGGCTCTTTTATGAAATAAGATTGGCTGTAATATAAGCAGCATGATGATATCAGTTTTATTAATATTTTACGAACAGGTACCTGTCTGCCCATTAAGATTGGAGTGCTGAGATGGACCAAAGCTTTTGACCTCTTTATCTTATTTCTCCATCCTGAAATTACTAGAGAGATTTTACTAGATGAGTCCTCCTTCATCAGAAGGTAGAACAGGGATATTTGCATGTTTCATTTGTAAGAAGGTAATACTTTTTTCTTTTGAGAGAAAAGGGATTTCTTTTGAAGTTAAAATTAGATGATTCAGCTGTATGATACTGGAAGTGGAATTGATTCCACGTTTGTGTCCGACAGGCTGAAGACACCCTGAAGCGCAAGGCAAGAAGCAGGTCCGACCGTGCAGCCGTGGTAAAAATGCACATACTCCAAGGTAGGGCTGCACGAAATCATTAAACCAGTACCCGTCAGTGAGAAGGGAACATGGGCCTTTGTTCAAGGTTCTTTGTCTCTGCACAGTGGCTGAGTCCGCTTAGAGAGGAGCCCCTTCCATTCCAAAGTGGTTTTTGAGCTGTCATCTAGTCATTCAAGGCCATGTAGATGGTCAAAATCGAGAAGCCATATGGTGGCCCAGAAGATACTACACTTAGGGTCCAATCTGAGCTGCACCACTGCTCAGCTTTCTCTGAGCACAAAGGGAATGTTCAACATATATCAACTTCCTTTAAAATGTCCATCCTCCATACCAGTAATAAATGTTTAGTTTCGAAAGGATTTCCCTGGTGGCTCAGCAGTAAAGAATCTGCCTGCAAAGCAGGAGTCTCGGGTTTGATCCCTGAGTTGGGAAGATCCCCTGGAGGACCGCATGGCAACCCACTCCAGTATTCTTGCCTGGAGAATCCCATGGACAGAGGAGCCTGGCAGACTACAGTCCATAGGGTCACAAAAGAGTCAAACACAATTGAAGCAACTGAGCATGCAAGGCTTACAAAAAGATGTCTACTGAGGAGACCAGAAAACAAAACTATATTCACAGTTGAATTCAGGAAAGCAAAGTATATACATAAATTGTATTTATAGTCCGATTCTATGATGAAAAGATAAAGACCTAACAATACTGTGTAAAGAATTAAGAAATACACTCAATTATTAAAAACAGTAGACTCTAAGCATTTCCCAATGTTTTCATTTCTTTTGCATAATTTTTTAGCATTTACTACACTTACAGCAATATATATGTATAATAGTAAATAATCAAAAAAAGAATGTTATCTGTTGCATCATTACTGTCTTGAATTAAAATATCAGGCTATGAACCCCAAGAATCAGGCACAGCTGAGCAACTGAGCACACACACACACATTAAGAGAACAGTGGTACTGTGAGGTCCGGGAAGATCTCACCTTCTAAATTTTCAGAGTTGAGCAGAAAGCGGCAAATTCTCATGGACCCCTAACTTCCGGTTCTGCCTTATTGCATCAACTGGCTTTCAAGACTCTTCTCCATGTTCTTGCACAGAAATAAGTCAGGGCCTTGCCCAGAGAGGAGTAAAGAGTGATTTAGAACTTGTCAGTGATCTTTCTCACCCTCCTAGTGAAGAGTGCCTGTTGGATATATTCAATTTTTTAAAATCTCTGTTTAATTAAATAACTGTTTTGTTGGATATATTGAATTTCTTAAATCTCTGTTTAATTAAATAACTGTTTCCCCCCAAAATTGTTTCTCTTTTACAACTAGATCAGGGCATTTGAGTCAGTTAGTATCACAACCTCAACAGGTCTGAAGCCCTTAAGAAGTAATGCTATTGCAATTATTATAATTGGATTGGATTGTTAGGTCTTTTCAGTCACATCTGACTCTTTTGAGACCCCATGGACTGTAGCCCATGAGGCTCCTCTATCCATGGGATTTCCCAGGCAAGAATACTGGAATGGGTTGCCATTTCCTTCTCCAGGAGCTCTTCCTGACCCAGGGATCAAACCTGCGTCTCCTGCATCTCCTATACTGGAGGCAGATTTTTTACCGCTGAGCCGCTAGGGAAGCTCCAATTATAACAATAGATAATATTTACTGCCAGCTCATCATGGGCCAGGCAGTACCCCAGGTCTCCTGCATTTCGGGCGGATTCGAGCCCCACCAGGGGGCCCATACAGATTGGATGGGCATGCAAATGCTGTCGTTTAAAGTCAGTAAACAAGGCAGGCCCTGTGGACTGTTTGCTTACAGAAAAATCCTCACAAAGCCAGTTTCTCTAACACTTCTATGCTCTTCAATTTGCCTTTATTTGGAAGTGTCTAGTCTTTGCTGCTAATGTGAAATGAGGATGATTGCATCGAAAAATTATTAGGATGGTGGCCTACAATGTGTCAGAGTGTTTGGGTTACAGAAGCAAGAAACAGAATAAAAATAAAACTACAAAAATGACATCAAATTCTAGAGCCTATCCTCTTGATTTTAACCCCTCAGCCTCCACTGCAGAGAGATCAGTTCCAACTGCCCAAATGAAGCTGAAAAGAGCCCGTCTCGCAGATGACCTCAACGAAAAGATTGCTCTCCGGCCAGGGCCGCTGGAGCTGGTGGAGAAGAACATACTCCCTGTGGACTCTGCTGTGAAAGAGGCCATTAAAGGTAATTAGCACCAGTGGGAGGCTTCCTCCATGCCGGGATCTGAGGGCAGCCATGGCTTTGAAGTGCTGGGGTTCTGGGGGGTGAAGTCATCTCCCTAAACAAGAGTCTATCCAGGGGTTACTGTTCCAGAATGTTCCTAGAAGTCCCAGGAATGAGGAAGAAATTGCCATCCATCCCCTTCCAATGTCAGGTTGACATAGACCAGGGTGGTTGTGGTTAAGCAGGTTGGGGAGCTGACTTGACTGTAAACCTCAGAACGTCTCCCTGATGGGGATCCATCACTCTGGAGTCATGGCGCTCCTTGGTTCCCTCTTTTAAAGGGGTGAAGACTGGCAGAATAGAATGAGTACTGGACCTGAGCGGGAAGAACTGGGCGCTAAGCCCGGTTTGGGCTCTGTGGGCTGAAAAGTGTTAGTTACTCAGTTGTGTCTGACTCTTTGCGACCCCATGGACTGTAGCCCGTCAGGCTCCTCTGTCCAGGCAATTGTCCAGACAAGAATACTGGAGTGGATAGCCATTCCCTTCTCCAAGGGATCTTCCCAACCCACGGATCAAACCAGGTCTCCTATATTGTAAGCAGATTCTTTACTGTCTGAGCTACAAGGGAAGCCCCCACCAAAAAAAAAAAATAATAATATCTATATCTATATCTATATCTATATCTATATATATATATCTCCCCACAAAATATATATTTAAAAAGCTGATCCTCTCTCTGTCACACATATTACACATCCTTTTATCCACATGTCCTTTACTTTTTTTGTTTTGTTTCTGTCCTTTGTCAGAAACAAATACTCTGTGTAGTATATTTTACCTGTAGCAGTTTTTAATTTCTGCATAGTTCAATATATTGATATTTTTCTTTGGGTTTCTGAATGTTATTGCTTACTGAAAACACTTCTTACCTCAAGAATGGAGTTATTCACCTATTCTGTTTTCTAACATGTTTATACTTCATTTTTATATTTCAGTCTTTATGCTGAAATGTAAAACTATTTGTACTTTTATATATGAGCGTGCATGGTTTAAGAGACAAGGTCTAGTTTTCTTTTTTCCACAGTTTTAGTGGTTTATTTTATAATGTGTCTTGATCTCTGTCTTCACAAGGTTTTTTACATTGGCCTGATATTTCTCATGTTTCTTGGCTACTCTTACAAGTTTCTGGTTGGCGAAATTTAGGATCAGTTTCTTATATGCCAACTTCAATCCTATTAGAATGTTGTTCAGGATTGCAGTGAATTTATAGGTTAAGTTATGGTGAATTCATATGTTTAAATTATATGAATTTTTCTGAGGCAAAAAGATAGTATCTCTTTTCACCTACACAAGCCTTTTTAAAAAATTTTTCCTTGGTAAGGTTTTCAAAAATAAATTCACATCAGTTATTGCTTGCGTATAGGAAACCTATTAATTTTGCACATTTATTTTGTAACTGGGGTGCTTTGAAGATTTTCTTAACAGTTCCAGTAGTTTCTCATTTTATCTTAAATTGTTTGGATATAAAATCACATCATCTGCAAATAATGAAGATGTGCCTTCTGCTTTGTTTCTCCTTTCTGTCCGGAAGCACTGGCTGGTTGTTGAAAAGAAGCATCATGGAATTATTAGTAAATTGCAAAATATCATTTTAAGTTATATGCAGTATATTCATAGCACAAATTATATATAATTTGTGTATTTTAATTATAAATTACCTATTTGTATTTGTAAATGACATATAAATGATAACAATAGAGTATATTTTGCAAGTCTCATAATATATGTATTTTATTATACATAAAATATACAGGTGTGTCTCTAACCTATAAAATTATATGTATGAATTATATAAAGCATATATAATTTATATAACTTTACACTATGCAGTTTTATTATATAATTTAATAATTATTGATATATTACATAGTAGAAAATTATTATTATTTCTACATGCCAGTGCTTCAAAAACAGTATTATAATGTTATATATTGAATTGGCCAAAAAGTTAGTCCAGTTTTATTTGTTATGTTGATGATAACACTTCTATTTGATTCAGTCTTCCTTGGGAATATCTCTAGTCATTCACCTCTAAATATGGTACTGACTTTTGCTATAGATAGATATTCTAAGGAAGTGTTTGTTCTATTCCATTATTAAGAGTAGCTTGCAAGATGGATGCTTAGTTTTTAAAATGCTTTCCACATGCATGAAAAGATGACCATTTGAGTTTCTTTCTCTCTTCTAGGAATGTGGTACTACTGTCTTTCTTAATCATCCTTGTATTTCTGGAAATAAATCCTACATGGATATTTCCCCCTTAGAAATCGCTAGTATTTTATTTGCGAATTTTACATATCTTTTGTTATTAGTTGGGATAACAGAAGCTGCTAACCAAACCACAAAATTTCAGCTGCTTAACAACAGACATTTATTTTTTATTTATAAACAGCCCAGAGAGGGTTTTCTTCTATGGCAAACCTTCCAGGCACAGAGACTCCTTTGGTCTCGCTGTTCCATCATCCCCCTAGCACAGAGGCCACAAACTTAAAGAGCTAGATAGTAAGCGAGCTCTCCGAGCTGTCACAATGACTCAGCTCAGCCATCATAGTGGAAGAGGAGCCACAGGCAATACATAAACAAATGGGCATGGCTGTGTTCCAATAAAACTTTATTTACAAAAACAGACAGTAGGCTATAAATCTGCCAACCTGTGCACTACAGCCTTATCATCCTCCAAATCTAGCCAGGGAAGAAGAAAGGAACAGCAATTTCACAGAAATATCTCTATACTATGGAAGGGGGAGGGGGATGTAAATGTTGATGAATAGCTTTTGGTCAAGAGCCTGAACAAGAGTCAGGCTGTGGGCCCAGAAAAAAAGAGCATCTGAGAGGTGCTTGATATGCATCATTAGATGCTGGTAGAATGTGTCTGTGTGGACAAAAGGAAGAGTCACAGATGACCAACCTCAGTTTCCCTGTTGGTCAGCTAGTTAAATGGCAGCCATGTATCAAGATGGGGACTGTGAGCAGAGGAGCAGATCAGGGGAGAGATAATGAATTCTTGTTTCATGTTGGAGCTGAGAGATCCACAGGAACTCCAGGGGCAGGGGTTCAGTAAGCAGGGGTTTCTACTGAACTAGACTGCACAAGAAAGTCTTGGTCTAGAGCTACAGACTTAGGAGACTATGGGAATTTAAACTGATAGACTTGCTGAGAGATCCCTCTCATGTATTCATTTTTTCATTTAATGTTTATGGAGCATCTTCTGTGTGTCAGGCGCTATTCCAAGTGTTTGCGATACATTAATGAACAAAACCTACAAAAATGTCTGCTCTAGCAGAGCTTATGTTCTAGTACAGGAGACATAGATGATCAGCAACACCCATAAATAATTATATATCCTAATAAAAAGTGACAAATGCTGTGAAAATAGAAGTTGTGCAAGGTACAAAGTGCCCAGTAGAGGTTGGTTGGGGAGATGGAAGGAAGTATAAAAAGCAAAAAGAATAATGTATAAACAGAGGTGGGGATCTGTGAAGAATAAAGAGAAGGAAAAGCTAGAGAAAAAAGTGGCAAAGGTTGACCTCATCCAGAGAACTCCCACGCGTCAGTCTCTTTAGCGACAATTTTTCAACGTGCATGAATTTCTACCAGTAAGGCAGTGGCATCTTCAGTCTCTCAGTCATGTCCAATTCTTTGCGCCCCATGGACTGCAGCATGCCAGGCTTCCCTGTCCATTACCAACTCCCGGAGCTTACTCAAACTCGTGTCCATTGAGTTAGTGATAACATCCAACCATCTCATCCTCTGTCATCCCCTTCTCCTCCAGCCTTCAACCTTTCCCAGCATCAGGGCCTTTTCAAATGAGTGGCATCTTATGACATGTCATAGAGGAAGCTCCTCAGAGACCAGCTGTAGAAATAGCCCTCTGAGTAACCCTTCTCGTGGCACTGATGGTCCCCACCCCTCTCCTGGCTGTCAGTTCTCTGGATCGCATCCTCCACCCTCAGCAAAGCAGCGACTCAGGGTGGTAGTTTTCTGTGTATTGTTCTCCTGGCCTCTGTGTATTTTCCCTCCTTGGTCCACGCGCCTTTCTAGATGTGTTTACATTTATCCAGCTCCCTCTGCAGCTGTGCGTCTGTGTTTCTGCCAATCCCAGAGTGAAACTCTCACTGTCTTCCTCCCCGCCAGGTTTTATTCAAGACCAATTTTTCTTCAACACGAAGATGAAATAAACTAGAACATCTTGCAAGGAGGCTGTTGACAGAGAACCAGCCCCCACTATGGGGTTTTTCTTCTCCTTGGCAGATGTCCCCACCCTTACCCTCAGCTGAGTGACTATAGCAAATCTTTCCCCTACACCTTCCTCTCCTTTAGGGTACCAGCCAACCATCACTCTTCCAGCCTGCAGGTTTATTTTCTGCATCAGGTAGAAGTTTACAGATTCCAGCTGGAGGAAACTTAGACTTGGGTGGGCTTTAGTGATATGATATGAAAGAAAAGGGGGCTTGTTTTTTATGTTCTTTTTTGTTTGTTTTGATTTATAATTTATTTATTTTTAGTGGGAGGATAATTGCTTTACAATACTGTGTTGTTTTCTGCCATACATCAACATGAATCAGCCAAAGGTATACATATGTCCCCCGCTCCTCGAACCCTCCTCCCACCTCCTTCCCCATCCCACCCCTCTAGGTTGTCACAGAGCACCGGCTTTGGGTTCCCTGCATCATACAGCAAATTCCCACTGGCTGTCTCTTTTACATGTGGTAATGTGTATGTTTCAGCACTGCTCTCTCAATTCGTCCCACCCTCACCTTCCCCCACTGTGTCCACAAGTCTGTTCTCTATGTCTACATCTCCATTGCTGCCCTGCAGATAAATTCATCAGTACCATCTTTCTAGACTCCACATGTATGTATTAATATACAATGTTTGTTTTTCTCTTTCTAACTTACTTCACTCTATATAATTGGTTCTAGGTTCATCCACCTCATTAGAACTGACTCAAATGTGTTCCTTTTTATGGCCAAGTAATATTCCATTATATATATGCACCACAGCTTCTTTATCCATCCATCTATTGATGGACATCTAGGTTGCTTCCACGTCCTAGCTATGGTAACTACCAGGTTTTCTGATTTTACTGACACAAAAGGAGACTTGGGGTGCCTTGTGGCTACCTCTCACAGCCCACACCTGTTTTCCTGTTTCTCCTACTTAGAAAACCAACAGCAGCCTCTCTCTCTCAGGCCAGAACACTGAATGTAGCAAATATGACGTGATGAGGGAGGGATGACTTGCGAGACCAGAAGCTGTACACTGGACTGAGCCTGGCGATGTTCTGCTTACGTATGATCATTGTCACTTCGCACTCTCAGTCTGGAGAGCTCTCCTCCGAGCTTGGTAATCCTCGCTCTGGTCATCTGAGTATCTCCTTCACTGCCAGAGCGTCCCTTAGCTGCCAAGGAAGCTGTTATTGTCCAGAGGCATGGCTTCTGCTTGAGGAAAGGAGAACCCCGGCTGGCTTTCCCAGCTATTTAGACAATAAAAGGGTCCTGGTGTCCTGCTCAGTGGCAAGCTCCTCCACCCTAAAGTGTCCTCGTCTTTTCCTTGGATTGAGCCAGGCTTCCCATCTGAATGCCTGAATTCTTTTTTTCAGCTCCTTTTAAAAAGATTGAACCTGTGATTCAGAATGAAAAGAAAGTGAAAGTCATTCAGTCAATTGTGTCTGACTCTTTGTGAGCCCATGGACTGTAGCCCACCAAGCTCCCCTGTCCATGGGATTCTCCAGGCATGAATACTGGAGTGGGTAGCCATTCTTTTCGCCAGGGGATCTCCCTGACCCAGGGATTGAACCTGGGTCTCCTGTATTGCAGATGGATTCTTTCATGATCTGAGCCACCAGTGAAGCCTGATTCAGAATATACAGCCCCATTTTCAAAGATAAAGTCATTCTTTCTATCATTGTAACCTTTCAACACAGGAAACAACATTTCTGTCCCCAGGGGATGGCCCAGAAATCATCCATTTACAAGTGTCATGTACATTTTTCTAAAAGATCCTACGATAGTCTTAGCTCACCGATAACCCCAAGGCTAAGACTTTATAATAAAACAAAATAAAAATTCTTGTTTACTAGGAATCCAGTCATTCTTCAGACTCTCTGGAAGTCTCAGCACTCTCTAATCATCCATTTTGAAGGCAAATATACACTAACCATGGCCCTTAAACCAGATGGTGGGGTCATCTGCTTTGGCATAACTTTCCCATGACCAGAATCTATCATTCCGTAATGAGAAAGGATTTCCAAAGTGCAAATGATCCTTGGGGGAAAGAAACATGTGATAAATACTTCTCTGAGGAAGATGCTAGAAAAGGTGGTGGGAAAAGAGAATCCAGAAGCCATAGCTTTGGGGGTCAGGGATGTCAGGGAGGAAAGTTAGGGTGCTCTAAGATGACGCTAATGTGTCTTTACCCACCTAACAATCTTCTTTGTTCCTGGAGAATTGGTTTCAATAGTCGATACAGGACAAGTGCTGACACAGCTTAACTATTTTTCCCAACTCTTGTAGTCCTTAGCATCTGGGTCTATCTAGAGACTTAAAGTCAATTTCTTTTTTTTTTTCTTTTTAAACTTTTTATTTTGTATTGAAATATAGCCATTAACAATGTTATAATAGTTTTAGGGAGACAGCAAAGGGATTCAGCAATACATATACATAAAATGAATATGTATACTGTAATATGTATATATGTAAAGAGTCAGACACAACTGACTGACTGAGCACATAGCACAGCACATAGATAGGAAGGTGTTAATCACTCAGCCATGTCCTACTCTTTGCAACTCCATGCACTGTAGCCTGCCAGGTTCCTCTCTCCATGGGTTTTCCTAGGCAAGAATCTTCCTGATTCAGGAATAGAACCTGAGTCTCCCACATTGCAGGCAGATTCTTTACCATCTGAGTCACCAGAGAAGTCCCTGGGTCAGGAAGACCCCCTGGAGAAGGGCATGGCAACCCACTCCAGTATTCTTGCCTGAAGAATCCCATGGACAGAGGAGCCTGATGGACTACAGTCCATGGGGTCACAAAGAGTTGGACACAACTGAGCAACTAACAGTCATTTTCATGTATATATATTCTCCCCCAATAAAGTCAATTTCTAAAGTGCCAGAAATTTGAGGTAAAGGAATGCTTGTTCCTCCAAAGTCTCATGTCCATCTATTCTCATCCTGAAGCTATCTGATCCCCTTCAAGAGCCATGGGCTCCACAGTCTTTGTCGGACAGCTCAATCAGTCTCCTCCAGACTATAGTATCCTCCATGTATAGGAACCTGTTTAGGCGGGAGCTGCATTTAAGCTAGCTACTGGCACCCGACCACCTCCTCCCTCAGGAAGTGGATTTGGCTCCCCTCTCTTCCAGGAGGATGTTAGGAGAAGGTCTGACGGAGAATTAAAATAGCCGTCATGCATGCACCACTCAAGCTTGCACACAGATAAGCGAGTGAGGTTCGTTCTCATGTTCCACCCCCTGCATTCCAGCCCCTGGTGTGGATCTAGAGGAAAGGTAACCAGGGCTCTGACTATCTTACTGTAATCTCGGAATTTTAAATGTTTATACAGAGGAAAGTCCAACTGACTCATTCATCTAATCACTTCCGAGAGAGAGAGAGAGAGAAAGAGGGGTTGGTGGGGGGCGCCAAGGGGCCAGACCGAGATCCCCAAGAGGCCAGGCCCGGAGACAGCCCTGTGGGCATAGCTGGGGGGTGATGTCAGGACTTCTCGAAGCGGGTCCTTGTCATCACACGGCCTGACGTGTCTCCAGGGACAATAGCCAGCGCCCTACACTCCAGCAGCTCCCAGCGAGCCCCAGGAGATTGGAGCAGGGGCCCTGGGTCACAACATGGAGCCGATAGACTCTGCTTGTTCCTGCGGCAGCCAGATAAGGTGACCTCTGTCCCTCTTCACCGAGCCTGGCCTGAACCAGGCAGGAGAGGGGGAGCGCACAGCCTTTCCTGCGATGTCCCTTGTGCTCTGGTAAAGGTCTGCTTCGCTTTCCCAGAATGAACCTCGCAGTGTTTCTGGCTCCAGAGTTGTGCTGACTTTTGCACAGCTAACCACAGGATCAGCTGCCTCTTGGGTGGTCTTTTTTAAAATTTTTGATCATGGTGAACTTGAGACAAGCAGACACTCCTACCAAAACCAATAATAACAACAACAACAGCTAGAAATCATTGGATGCTTCTGTGTCAGGAACCTTGTGAATAACATATCACATATGTCAAGCTCAATGTTTTTTTTTTTTTAAGAAAACTATCTCATTGATTTTTTTTAAGTATCTATTTATTAATTTGGCTGACCTGGATATTAGTTGTGGCATGCTGGGCTTCCCAGGTGGCGCTAGTGGTAAAGAATTTGCCTGCAATGCAGGAGACAAATGTGTTCGATCCCTGTGTCTGGAAGATCCCCTGGCGGAGGGCTTGGCAACCCACTCCAGTATTCTTGCCTGGAGAATCCCATGGACAGAGGAGCCTGGTGGGCTACAGCCCATGGGGTCTCAAAGAGTCAGACACGACTGAGTGTCTGAGCATGGACTCACAGTGTCAGAGTGGAAAGGACACTGATTTGTGACCGTGACAGCAGGGCTCCACAGTCCTCCCACGCCTTCTCTGAAACAACGGCAACAATACTGTCGTGATCTCCTGCCTTCTTTATTCTCACAGTCAGGGTGTCAAGTTCATCCCCTCAGGTCTCAAAAACTCAAATAAAAGATGTCATGAAAGATGGAGCCGCCCTTAGCACACATGTGTAGAAAAAGGGACATGGCTGATTTCTATGTCCTCAGCTCCCCCCTTACCCACCAACCCAGCAGGTCTTAACATGTTCCTGAAACAACACACATCTGACCATTTCCCTGGAGGAAAATCAATTTTGCTACCCCCTCTGCTGAGACTCTGAGCATCCGAAGGCTGGACCTGCAGTCTTAGCTCAATCTCTAGAGAACTGGGGCCAGCCTAGACCTTGTGATGACCTCCTCTACAAAGCAGGAATGAGAGGCTGCAGTCCTTACTTGGACTTCCTGGGCCATTCTGAAGCCAAACACAAGTTGACCATTTCTGTTACTGCTTCCACTGCTAAGTGGACTGCTGATTTGGACTACTATCTTTTGTGTGTGGGGGGATTGGGGGAGTTGTTTGTTTTTTAGTGTTTGTTTATTTGTTTGGCTGCACTGGGCCTTAGTTGCATATAGGATCTTTGATCTTCATTGTGGCACGAGGGATCTTTTTTGTTGTAGCATGTGAGATCCAGTTCCCTGACCAGGGATCAACCCCAAGCCCCCCACATTAGGAGCATGGAGTCTTAGCCACTGGACCCCCCAGGGAAGTCACACAAACTACTATTTTCATCATTTGTTATCTTTCCACTTAAAATCACTGAAGGGGTATAGTCAGGGGTAAGAGAAATTTTCTCTTTTTCCATCCCCACCCTTCTTATATTTTTACATGAGCTAGAACCCTTGGACAACTTTGTGGTTTAATTAATTTACTCTCATTTGTATAAGTTTCAGACATGATACTCTTGTGTGGGGTGGGGAGTGGGAGTGGTGGTCAGGGAGGCAGGGGGTGAATTCTTTGTCTCGTGAAGGGTCAGATCACACAGAGAAGATCCATACCTGTTCAGACTGAAGGAAGTGGGGAGGGAATATAAGATGCTAAAGCTCGGCCATCAAGGGTCCTATTGGGCAGAGGCTGACTGCCCCCGGGGGCTGGCACAGTCAGCGCTGGGCTCTCTGAGTTGGTGTGTACTCAGGCCCCGTGCCAAGTAAACCCCAACAAAATGCTGTAATTTCTGGGGCTCGGTTCGGTTGCTCAGTCATGTCCGACTCTCTGTGATCCCATGGACTGCAGCACGCCAGGCTCCCTGGTCTATCACCAACTCCCAGAGCTTGCTCAAACTCATGTCCATTGAGTCGATGATGCCATCCAACCATCTCATCCTCTGTCATCCCCTCCTCCTCCTGCTTTCAATCTTTCCCAGCATCAGGGTCTTTTCTACTGAGTCAGTTCTTCACATCAGGTGGCCAAAATATTGTAGCTTGAACTTCAGCATCAACCCTTCCAATGAATATTCAGGACTGATTTCCTTTAGGATTGACTGGTTTGATTTCCTTGCTGTCCAAGGGACTCTCAAGAGTCTTCTCCAACTGTTCAAAAGTATCACTTCTTTGGCACTCAGCCTTCCTTATGGTCCAACTCACAACTGTACATGATTACTGGAAAGACCATAGTTTTGACTACACAGACCTTTGTTGCAAAGTAATGTCTCTGCTTTTTAATTCACTATCTAGGTTGGTCATAGCTTTTCTTCCAAGGAGCAAGTGTCTTTTAATTTTATGGCTGCAGTCACCATCTGCAGGGATTTTGAAGCCCCACCCCCACCCCAAATAAAGTCTGTCCCTGTTTCCTTGGTTTCCTCATCTATTTGCCGTGAAGTGATGGGGCTGGATACCATGACCTTTGTTTTTTGAATGTTGAGTTTTAAGCTAGTGAGGAAGGCTTAATACCCACCCAACCCCAACTCCTATGCCCAGCTGGCCCTGAATAACACATGTCATCTTTCAAACAGGGACAAAGCCTTCTTTAAAAAAGATTTATGTATCTGTTTACTTCCTTGGCTGTGCCGGGTCTTAGTTGCAGCACATGGGATCTTCCATCTTTGTTGCAGGTCTTCTAGTTGTGGTACATGGGATCTAGGTCCTTGATCAGGGGTCAAACCCAGGACCCCTGCATCAGGAGGGCAGAGTCTTAGCCACTGGACCACCAGGGAAGTGCTGGGACAAAACCTTTATTTAATTCCACAAATAGAAGTAGGAATTGAAATGCCAGTGGAAACCTAAAGTAAAGAAATTAACAGGTTGAGTTACAATGGAAGCATATTCATAGAGACTCCCTGAAGGACCTGCCTGGGAAGATCACACAATCCCCTGGAGAAAGGGAAAACGGTATAAAAATTCCTTCACGTTGTGTGAAAACAACAAATTGAGGCTCTTTGCAGAGCCCAGGGTTTGCCATGAGAAAAGAAGGGACCCTTAAAATAGAGGGTAGGGGTGGGGTGCGGTGGTCTGAGACCAGATGGGAGAGAAAAGTGACCCATGATTGCAGAGAAAAAGTGGACATTTGTCAAATAACCCTCTGTTAGAAAATGGATAGGTTTCCGATGCACATATAAGAAATACTGACTTGTATTTATTTCAGATCATACACGAACAGATGTTTTATATTCTTCTCTGCACTTTTCTATTATTTCAAATTTTTATAGATACAAATAAGGGCCTTTTGGGAAATAAAAGTTGAAAACTAAAAGTTCCCATTAAGGCAGTGGAATACCGTGTAGCCAGTTACCAAAAAATTGAGGCCGATCTCTATGTGTTCATATGCAAAGATCTCCAAGAAGCACTGTGGTGTTAAAAAATAAAAATGAAAAAGCAAGTTTCAGAATGGTCTATTTCACCCAGTGCTAAGTGAATGAAATGCTTTTTAAATCTGTGTGTGTCTTGTCTATATGGATAGAATTCAATCCAGAAGAAGAAATAAATCATTAATGCAAGTGGGATTATATACCTTGCTATGTTCATGTCATATGGTATGAATTTTTATAAGTCACAATTACTTTTATAATCATAGAAAAGTGGCATTGAGTTTTACAAGTAATCCTGGAAGCCGAGAAGCAGCGGTGCTGGTCCCCTAGCCTTTCCAGATCAGCGGGCTGCCCAGCGATTGGAGTTCTCACCTGCTCTGTGCTTGTCCAGCCTCCCTCCTGACTCGACACTTGCGTGTCTGAGTGGGGGTCCGGGACACATGCCAGCAGCGGTGGCGATGACAAGCCCCAAACCACGTTTGTTCCATTACTTCCAGCTCCTTTCCAATCTCCTCGGTGAGAGCTCCTCTCTCTTATCTGCTCAGAGCTTGAGTCAAAAGTTCTTGTCAGTGTGATTGCGGAACACCGGGCTGGAAAACTTGCTGATAATACGTAAATTCCTTTGCAAGAGCTGTGCCTGCAAGCGGGTCAGGAGGGCTCTGTGGCCTCAGCACATTTTGTACTCCGCACTTGGATAATAAGAGAGGAGATCTGGCAACTAAGAAATGGGAGGGACATTCGAGGGTGTCACCACAGTCCCACCTGGTCTGGTAACTCCACTTCCCAAGCCCAGGCCTGGGTTCCCCTCCCAGCACCATGCAGGCTGCTGGGGAAGAATCTGAACATGTGCGAGTCACTGGGGATTTCCAAAATAGACACAAAGATAAGAGGAATAACAACAAAATCCAAAGAATAAAAATAATAATAATAAAGCTCACACTCCAGTTTCTGAGACACATTTATGGCTTTTTATAAACAGATATGCATTTGTTGAATGGGGCTTCAGTACACCCTGGTGACATTAGCCCCCTTCTGACATTTAAAAATTTAAATTTAGGAGCTCCCCTGGCTTATCCTTAATAGCAAAGTTTGTAAAACATTTCGTGCCAGGTGCCTGCTTTGTATTTGAACATGATGCAAATGGCACGCTGTCACATCAACTTCACCTCTCATCATAAAGCCCGAGGGAGACAGGGGGCCTTCTCCTCCAGTGGCCCACATTCTTTCCTTCATCTTCCCTGATTTAGCTTCAGAAAGATAGGGGTTCACATAACAAAATGTGCAGGAATGGATCAACACTAAGTAAAGGTTGACAGGTGATGATAGACCTTTAGTATGTCACTCATTCCTCCCTGCCAAACAAGCCACTTTTATAAATGCAAGTCCCCCTCTACGGAGTAAATAGAGGAGAGACCAAATCATTTTAAATATACCCTCACTCTTACCTTGGGCTTCCCTGGTGGCTCAGACAGTAAAGAAGCTGCCCGCAGTGCAGGAGACCCGGGTTCCTTGAAATGGGAACACTAAAGGCAGTGCGTAGTGCTCCAAATGGGGGTGACACCTGGAAGCGTGTCTGCTGACCCAGTTCTTGGCTTCCTTCCCTCAGGGAACCAGGTGGCTTTCTCCAAGTCGGCAGATGCGTTTGCCTTTGAGGAGGACAGCAGCAGTGATGGGTTTTCTCCAGATCAGACTCGAGGGGAAGACCTCCAGGGCTCAGCGGGATCCCCCCAAGACGCAAAAGCTACGGAAACCCCTTTGGCGGGTCCTCGTGGGACAGTCCAGGTAAACAAACCCCCTTCCAGCCTGCTCGTCTCTTCAGACTTGAAATCATGGCTGCCGTGACAGGTTTAGCATAGAGACCCCAGAGATGTCTCTTCACAACACACCGTCCTGTTGCTAACTCTCACTGTGTTCAGTTCAGGGTTCTGTGTGTGAGGGCAGGAGAGAGAGTCCCCAGAAATAGGTCCTTCGAATTACATTTTCAGTATCTACTCGGCCAAGCAGATCTTTCTTATCTCCGTTTTTGCAGATGGTAGAAATGAGGCTCCCCAAGATTTGACACTCAGTTGACAGTCTCCTGGAGAGAAAGGGCCACTGCAGGACTGGTTTCAAAGCCTGCAGTCCTTCCTGTGATTGAGTTGCCACTGTAGGATCTGGGGAACAGGAGCAGGAGGTGGTGGTGGTTTTTGTTCAGTCGCTAAGTCGCATCCAACTCTTTGTGACCCCAAGGACTGCAGCACTCCAGACTCCTCTGTCCTTCACTGTCTGCAGAAGTTTGCTCAATTTCCTGTCCATTGAGTCAGTGATGCTATTTAATTCATCTCATCCTCATCCTCTGCTGCCTGCTTGTCCTCCTGCCTTCAATCTTTCCCAGCATCAGAATCTTTTCCAATGAGTTGGCTCTTCACATCAGATGACCAAGTATTAGAGTTTTATCTTTAGCATCAGTACTTCCAATGGGTATTCAGGGTTGATTTCCTTTAGGATGGACTGGTTTGACCTCCTTACAGTCCAGGGACTCTTAAGAGTCTTCTCTAGCACCACAGTGGGAAAGCATCGATTCTTTGGTGCTCAGTCTTGTTTATGGTCCAAGTCTCACATGCATCCTTGACTGCTGGAAAAACTGATTGGCTAAAAAGCAGGAGCCTCAAGCTGCTCCTGCCTTTAGCAGGCATCCACCCACCAAATCCTGCAAGGGCTGCCTCCGGCCCCAACCCAAACGTAGCACTCCTCTCTTTCTGGACAAATCCACAGACTGTCCAGACATGATAAATATATATTGCAAATACTATTAAAAGCACATTTATAAAGAGCAGGATGATAGCTATCAACAGCTACTGCCTTGATCAGGCACTAGCTGTGTACCAGAACCAGTGCTAGGCACCTTGCAGGTGTTTTCTAAGAAGGAAATAAGAGTTGGTGGGGCTGAGTAGCTGTGTGGCTCCAGGAGCACTGCAGACCACCCCCCTCAATCTCTGGAGCATCCCCTCTAGAAGCCACATCCAGTCTTGATGGTGCTCCCCTCTGCCTGGCAGGATGGTATTCCTGGAGCCCCCAGAGAAGATGAGTGTAAGCATCCTCACAGGAGGAGGGAGAGGAGGGGTCACACTCATGTGACAGCGAGATGTAACTCTTCCACCACATCCTAGCTCTGGAGAGAACCCTCCACCCTCATCCCCTTCCCTTCAGGAAAACCTCACTCCTCTTGGCCTCACAGGAATTGTTCAATGACTTGAAATCAGATTATATATATATATATATATGTTGCATATTTTTATTGGCATGTATTATTTTATATGGGGCTTTCCTGGTAAAGAACCTGCCTGCCAGTGTAGGAGACAAAAATGATGTGGGTTTAATCCCTGGGTTGGGAAGATCCCCTGGAGAAGGAAATGGTAACCCATTCCAGTATTCTTGCCTGGGAAATATCATGGACAAAGGAGCCTGGTGGGCTACAGTCCATGAGGTCGAAAAAGTGTTGGACACAGTTTAACAACTGAGCATGCATTATTTTATATATTTTAATTATATATATGATATCTTATATCTTATTTTTATTATATATAGATATTTTATATCTGTTTGCACTTTTAATTTCTTAATTGAGGCATAATTGACATCTAACATGTATTAATTTCAGGTGTTCACCACAACTGTTTGATACAATATATGTCATGAAATACACAACATATACAGTATATACAATATCAGATGTAGGGCATAATTGTTGGACATTATATCTACTGTACATATTGTGAAATACAGCATATACCTGTGATGTATAGTAATGCATGTGTGAATTATGTGTGTATTTCACAATATATATGATAGATACAATATATCATCATGTATATTGTGAAATGATCACCAGGATAATTCTAGTTAGCATCCCTCTTCATATATAGTTACAGATTTTCTTTCTAGTGATGAGAGTCTTTAAGATCTAACCTCTTAGGAACTTTCAAGGAGACCATGCAGTCTTGTTAACTATGGTCACCGTGCTGAACATAATACCCCCAGGATTTATTTATTGTATGTGTGTGTGTGTGTTAGTAGCTCAATCTGTCCTACTCTTCGCAACCCCATGGACTGTAGCCTTCCAGGCTCCTCAGTCCATGGAATGCTCCAGGCAAGAATACTGGAGTAGGTTGCCATTTCCTTTTCCAGAGGGTCTTCCCTACCCAGGGATTGAACCTGGGTCTCCTACATTGCAGGCAGATTCTTTACTGCTGAGCCACCAGGGAAGCCTGATTTATTGTATAGCTGGATGTCTGTACTTTTAAACCCATATTAGTTGAAAACATTTTTATACTGTAAAGCATGCAGGGATCAGAGACAGTTTCAGGAGTTATTTATCATGACCCTCTTTCCTGAAACGGTACTGTTATCGGTCATTGTCAGGCCCTTCTTCACTCCATCAGAGCAAATTCAAGGCTGCCAGGAGGAAATGTGGAACAAGAGGGAGAGAGAAGACAGAAAAAGCAGAGCCAAAAGAGCTGCATGTTTATTGTGCAAGAGTTTATAATCAAAGCCCTGCATCCCGAGCTTCTTTGCAGCCCAGCTTCTTTAATAACATCAAACAGTACATCAGGCCATTTGTATTCTTATTGCTCTGATAGTAAATTCATCAGCTTCTGATTTAAAGATGGTTTGGGGAGAATGGCTCAGATGGTAAAGCCACTGCCTACAATTCAGGAGACCCGGGTTCGATCCCTGGGTCAGGAAGATCCCCTGGAGAAGGAAACGGCAACCCACTCCAGTATTCTTGCCTGGAGAATCCCATGGATGGAGGAGCCTGGTGGGCTACAGTCCATGGGGTCGCAAAGAGTCGGACATGACTGAGCGACTTTACTTTCTTTCACTTTTGGGAAGAAGACACACGCTTTTCTTTTTCACCCTTGAAGTGGGGAAGAAGGGAATGAACACTGAGAAATGTCAGGCAAAATGCAAAAATCATTTTACATCAGTTAATCCCACAGCCTCATGTGAGAGATGAGGGCATGGGCTCTGAGAGAAAAGGATGCTACAGACCTTTGACATGTGCTCAGGCAAAGACTGGGCAGCTCAGGGGCCTTTTCTGAAAGTCGTGGCATAGGATTGCAGGAGGGGAAGAGGATGCTGAATTCATTTCTGCATCCTCTGCGTGTGGGAACATGCCTCTCATTAAGGTTTTCCTGATGCTGCACACATACACACACATATTTATATACACAGACATACACACAGATACACGTGTATGCACACATGGACGCACATGCAAAGGAATGCATATACATACGCATATGCACACATACAGTACAGAGGCATACACAGAGACATATATGCAGACACAGAGGCACACAGACTCGCTTTCCTTCCATCTGCCAACCCCCTTCTCATCTAACGTTTTCATTGTCCTAACTGTCCCCCAAAGTTCCTCCACTCATTCCTCCTACTTCCTCTCTTTTTCAATCCCAATGTCAATTCCCACATGTAGACCTCACTGCAGGGAGGTGGATCCCTCCCACAGGGTGACCAGAAGTCCAGTTCGCCTAGACCAAGCCAGTTCCACACGTATTGAATGGAATGATTATTTATCATGCCTGCTTTCTCTCTTAAAAAAGGGTCCTCAACTGATTGACAAATTATGTACTTGACGCCCCACCCCCAGGGACAGAGTCTGAGGTTTTCCTCAGGTAAGAAGCTAGGATTAACACAGCAGACCTGGGGGGTGAGGGTGGGCGCCTCCACTGCAACATTTCTGTGTCACACAGTTTCTACTCCTGCATCCTAATCAGGCTCAAATTTGGATTTTCAGGATCCAGAAAATGAGAGGAACGACTCAGCCCCACAACCCAGCAACCAGCCAGACCTGGGCAAGCAGGGGCTTGGCTCCCTGGGCACCCCCATCCCTGTGCACACAGCCGTAAAGGTAGGATGGGCCAGCCTCCACACCCGCCCGAGCACGCAGCTCACAGGGCCAGTGCGGGGCAGGGCGCGCTGAGTTAGGTCTGGCAATGCGGAGAGTCACGTGGACCGATGGACGGATTCAGGCCACTGGGAGCATCACTAGACAGGGGTTGAGAGGTGGGCTATCGCTGTGCGTGGACCAAGATGCTCTTGCCCATCAGGGGTCTTCCCCACAGAAGTGAGGCAGCTGTGGCTTCTTTCTTTGGGCTTATAGTTCAGCCATCAGGTTCCTGACTTGAAAGCCTTCAGGAGCTTGGCCTAGGGACAGACACTGCCTGCAGTGCACACAGGATTTACACGCGCATAACACAGGTATAGGGCAGTGGCTTTTACACAAGGGAGGCCAGCCAGAAGGCCTTGCCTCAAGTAAAACCTCTGTCGTTCAAGCCAGTCTCCCTGTGGACATAAAGACGACGGGAGGGTTTACATTCATAGGAGGCTCAGAATAAGCAGAATCGCAGTTTGGGTTTAATTTTCTCATCAATATATCTAACAGTTCACAGAGTACTTTCTCCTCAGTTAACTGGTAGTGATTTGACTTTTTTAATAATATTTTATCCCAAATAACTTCTCATTGACTTGAGGGCATATTAATATTTTCTCAGCTCTAAAGCTGGCACTTAATGCTGAGATAATTCTTAAGAAATACTTTTAAAAGTTTGTAAATTGAGTAAGAATCAGTGCTAAAGTAATAATGGTCCTGCCACTGCCTCCACTGCGTATACACAAAAGCGGCAAAAGTGTTTTTCTTTTTTTTTAATTGTATTTGTTTATTTACGGCTGTGCTGGTCTTCACTGCTGTATGGGCGTTTCTCTAGTTGCAGAGAGTGGGAACGACTCGCTAGTTGCAGTGCATGGGCTTCTCGTTGTGATGGCTTCTCTCGTGGCAGAGCACGGGTTCTAGGGTGCTCGGGCTTCAGTAGTTGCCATCCATGGCCTCGGTAGTTGTGACCCACAGGCTCCAGAGCACAGGCTCAATAGCCGTGGCCCTTGGGCTTAGTTGCTGTGGGATCTGCCTGGATCAGGGATCGAACCCGTGTTTCCTGCACCGGCAGGCAGATTATTTACCACGGAGCCACTAGAGAAGCCCACAAAACTAGTTTTCATGTTCTGAATGGATGACAGGCATTTCTGACTCCCAGGCAAGCGCCCCAGACTGCAGTGGCTTAAACCCAGCCTACAATCCACTCTTCCCTGGTGGCTCAGCTGGTAAAGAATCCACCTGCCAATGCAGGAGACACAGGAGACCTAGGTTCAATCCCTGGGTTGGGAAGATCACCTGGAGAAGGGACCCACTCTAGTATTCTGGCCTGGAGAATTCCATGGACTAGTCCATGGAGTCGCAAAGAGTCGGACATGACTGAGCAGCTTTCACTTCACAATCCACTCAGCTCAACAGCTTTGAAATTATGTGGCTATTGGTGAATTTTGTTCATTACAGGTGGAGGGAGGAGACATATTGAGTTGGGAGCATATTAATATTTTAATATTAATAAGATTCAGTGATTTCCACTATTAGGAACAAAAAGAAATTATATTAATATTTCTACTGAAGTGTTTAAATTTTGCCTAATACAAATGAGTTGGAAAATACCCTGATGCTGGGAAAGATTGAAGGCAGGAGGAGAAGGGGACAACAGAGGATGAGATGGTTGGATGCATCACCGACTCGATAGACATGTTTGAGCAAGCTCTGGGAGTTGGTGATGGACAGGGAAGCCTGGCATGCTGCAGTCCATGAGTTCACAAAGAGTTAGACTCAAATGAGCGAATGAACTGAACTGAATGCAAATGAGAAGCGCCTTCAGCCTCTTCGTACTAAGAAAGTGTGGTAATTGTCCTGTGAAAGGACAATCAATTTCAGTGAAGAGTCATGTCGAAAATATGCAACTATACAGTTCCAGGTGTGCTTCCCATGTGGTGCTAGTGGCAAAAAAAAAAAAAAAAACCTCACCTGCCAATGAAGGAGATGTAAGGGATGCAGGTTTGATTCCTGGGTTGGGAAGATCCCCTGAAGGAGAGCATGGCAACCCATTCCAGTATTCTTGCCTGGAGAGTCCCATGGACAGAGAAGCCTGGCGAATTCCAGTCCACAGGGCTGTATAGAGTCTCTGTGATAAGGCAACAAATAGAGAAGATGACTGAGGCCCTGATTTAGTTGCTTTAGACACAAGGCTGCAGCTTCCCCAAACAAGCAGGTCCTAGGAGGAGTGGGAGCAGGGCAGAGCTGACTGCAGGAGCTCGGGAGAAACTCTCTCAAGAACAGAAGCCTGACTCATTACCTGGAACACTAACACATGGATCAATGAGCAGGGAGGAGAGCCCCCGGCCCATAGGAATCCTTGAGCTAAGTGTACAAGAAGAAGCCTTCCTGTGAAAACACACACAAAAAAGGCTTTGGTGGACCGGCACGCTGAGTCAGAGAAAAGCAAATCCAATAGGTCACCTTCAGATGTGTGTTTTGTGGTTAAAATGGGAAAGCTGCCCGGTGACAACCTGCCTGCTGGCTATTCAGGAGCTCCCTCTTCTGGACACTGCTGGTACCACACCTTCCCCCACCAGCTTGTCCTCAGATCAAGACCCTTCCATCATCACATCCCTGTTTATTTCAATCTTCTATAATACAGCCAGGGGTTGGAAATGTATTTTTTTTAACTGACTGAAATACACACCTATTGATTCTCAATCTCTGGATGCCTTTGGATTTCAGGAACAGGTTATAAATGTAATTACACTGTCCTTTGAAATCTTATTGTTTCAACAATATATTTTACCATCCTCCCATTGGTTACTGAGATCAAAAGTAGAGAATACTTTACCCAACTTGCAGGTCTCGGTCATTCAGATGTAGTAAAGTTGGATAATTATACCACATTAAAAAATGTGTCTTCACTTCTAGGCCTCTGTCCTTACCTTTTTTCCAAGGGTCCAAACTGTACACCATGATTGGTAACTTCTGGAAAGGTCTCAGTGGGCGACTTGTCCTTCCTGTAGTCAGTGAAGAATCTTTAGTTCAGAGGGTGTCACTTTCTGATCTTATATCAGTATTTGGTGGGAAAGGGAATTGAGTTAGAAGCAACAAGAATCCACCTTTTGGGTTTTTAGAGACAGCCTTAATTTCGTCTTCTTTTACGTTGTTAATAAGTCAGCTCATGAGGAGCTTCACTAAAGATGATGACATGTATACAGATGAAAGAACCTTCTTGGGACCTCCCTGGCAGTGCAATGGTTAGGACTTCCCCTTTCAGCATGTTCAATCCCTGATCAGGCAGCAAAGATCCCACATGCCTCACGACCAAAAAACCGAAACAGAAACAGCAGTGCAACAGATTCAATAAAGACTTTGAAAATGGCCCACATCAAAAAAAAAAAAAAGAGAGAACCTTCTTATGAATCTAACCCAAGAACAGAATGTCGTCTTCATTAGTCATTAGGTTTAGGTTTTAGGTTAGGAAGCTGGCCTCACTGAAACACAGACTTACCTCTCTGTTCTGGGAAGGAAGTTCCCCGGAGCCACTTCTAAGACTCAAGACTTCCTGCCTAAGGAGTGTCCGTCCTTGGCAATGGATTTGCATGGATTTGTTTGTTAGGCACCTTAACATCCAGGATCTCGCTGTACCTCCTGTCATTGCTATATTGTGTGTCGGGGGTTCAAGAACATCCATCAGATAAAATCTAGAGATAATATCCCTGATGCCGAGCCGTTCCCATCCACCACCTAAAAGCACATGCCGTCTCTCCATCCGCTTTGCAGTCCAAGTCCTTGAGCGACAGCAAGAACCGCCACAAAAAGCCCAAAGACCCCAAGCCAAAGGTGAAGAAGCTCAAATACCACCAGTACATCCCCCCGGACCAGAAGGCGGAGAAGTCCCCTCCGCCCATGGACTCTGCCTACGCCCGACTGCTGCAGCAGCAGCAGCTCTTCCTGCAGCTGCAGATCCTCAGCCAGCAGCAGCAGCGCCGCTTCAGCTACCCCGGGCTGCACGCGGCTCCGCTCAAGTGAGTCAGGCAAGCCCAGGGGGGAGGGTGGTTGGCGCAGCACCTGGGGATGGAGGCTGGCTGTGGCTTCTCCATCAGAGGCCCCCAGGCCCGCCCCTGGGGACCCGGCGAGCCCCACACCACTCTGCGTCCTGGTGGTCGGGTCACCCCGTCTTCCCCACACCACCAGACACCTCTCTGACACCAGCCGGCGGGGGGCGGGGGTGGTCCCACAGCTCAACTCAGTTCTGATGCCCTCTACCCAGAGATGGTACTGGAGCTCAGTCTTAGTCCCCCAAGACTGGCCCCTTGCCCTCCAGACACCAGTCACAAGTCCAGATTGTCACCTGGCCTTCTGACAGACCAGCTATTGACTGGACATTCCAATAACCTCTTCCTTGGGTTCCGATTAATTTTTCTAGAGTCGCTCACAGAACTCAGAGAAACATTTTGCTTATTAGACTACCAGTCTGTTGTAAAAGCACATAGCTCCTCATGGGAACAGACAGACGGAAGAAAGGCTCGGGGCAGGGTACATGGGAGTCAGGCAGAACATCCATGTCCCTCGAGATACACCACTCTCCTCAAATCTCCACCTGCTACACAACCCGGAAGCTCTCTGAACCCCATTCTTTTGGGTTTTTATAGAGGTTTCATTACATTATTGAGCAGATCATTGGCCGTTGTGAATCAATTCAACCTCCAGCTTTGTTTCTTCCCTAGAGGTCAGGGGTAGGCCTGAAAACTGCAACTCTCTAACCACATGGTTCAGTCTCCAGGCCACCAGCCTCCATGCTTCAGTGGCTTCCAACAGTCACCTCATTAGGATAACAACAGACAGCTTTTGTTCTTATGACTTAGGAAACCTCCAGGGTTTTAGGAGCTCTGCCAGAAACCAGGATGAAGACCAAATATATACATTTCCTATTATAGATCACCATGTCATATCCCCATACATAAATTTGACTGTATTTTCAGTACCTCTTCCATGTTTGTTTTACAGGGAACCAAATGAGCAGATGGCCAGAAATCCAAACGCTTCTTCAGCACCGTTGAGCAATACCCCTTTGTCTCCTGCCAAAAACAGCTTTTCTGGACAAACTGGTGTCTCTTCTCTCAAGCCAGGCCCACTCCCATCCAACCTAGATGATCTGAAGGTATAGGGTTTGGCATCATTTTGGTTTTTTAAAACAAATATTTTTAAAATATTTATGTGTTTATTTGGCGGTGCCGGGTCTTGGTTGTGGCAGGCAGAATCTTTAGCTGCAGAGTGTGGGATCTAGTTCCCTGACCAGGGATGGAGCCCAGGTCCCCTGCATTGGGAGCACAGAGTCTTAGCTACTGGGCCATCAAGGAAGGCCCTGTTGTCCAGGCGCTCAGTCGTGTGTGACCCTTTGTGACCCCATGAACTACAGCACTCCAGGGTTCCCTGTCCTTCACCATCTCCCAGAGTTTGCTCAGACTCATGTCCATTGAGTTGGTGATGCCATCCAACCATCTCATCCTCTGCTGCCCCCTTTTCCTCCTGCCCTCAACCTGTCCCAGCATCAGGGTCTTTTCTAATAAGTCGGCTCTTCACAGCAGGTGGCCAGAGTGTTAAGAGTTTCATCTTCAGCATCAGTCCTTCCAGTGAATATTCAGGGTTGATTTCCTTTAGGATTGGCTGGTTTGACTTAAAAATTCATCAGTGATTAAAACACCAGTGAGTGTATGAAAGAGGTGAATACAAATCTTTGTGCCAAGCAAGCCTACACAGCATAATAGTCTGAAATTTAAAGTAAACTGGACTGAACAAGTATTCATTTTATTTTAGAATATGAGCTGCATTATTTAATAATGTAGTTTAAATTATGCAGTGCCAGAGCAGATTCTAAAAATAAATGTAGACCTCATTAATTTTAAGTAATTCTAAATTAAAACAATAACGAGTTGCCATTTTTCACTTTTTCAAACCAGTGAATATAAAAGAAAATGGTAAGACAATGCTAGCCAGGCTAGGGAGCTGAGAACATATTTTATTGCTTGTGATATAGTCAGTAATTGCAATCCTTTTTAAGATAATTTTTTTAAATAACTCTTTTTTTCGTTTTTTTATTTTATTTTTTAAATTTTATTTATTTATTTTTCTTTACATTATCATGTTGGTTTTGCCATACATTGACATGAATCCACCATGGGTATACATGTGTTCCCCTTCCAGAACCCCGCTCCCACCTCCCTCCCAATTCCATCTCTCTGGGTCATCCAGGTGCTCCAGCCCTGAGCACCCTGTATCAAGCATCAAACCTGGGCTGGCGACTGATTTCACATATGATAATTTACATGTTTCAATGCCGTTCTCCCATTTTAATAACTCTTAAGGTAATATATATTCACTACTGAAATACAATAGTGTATAAAAAATTATTTTAAAAGGCAGTTGACTCACAGCTTCTATAGTATTTCCTTCTAGATTTAAAATATTTGTGAACATGTTTGGTTTTAAAATAATTATGTGATTATACCCTTCTGGCATGCTTTTCTATTTTATTTATCAGGGACTTTTTCATAACTTTTAATATTCAGTAAGGTTTTTCTTTTTAGTACTGACATATCATTTCTCCACCTCATTAACCTCTGTCTATTGGACTTCTGCTTCCAAATTTTTGCTATTAAAAGTATAATTCGTATACACATTTAATTTCTATAATTATCTCTCCAGGCTGGAACTCCTGAACATAAATGCATGACTATTTTTGAAACCTCTTAGTCCATGTTGCCACTTTCCTTTCCTGAATGTTTGTGCCAATCTGTTCCCAGAAGGAGTGTATTAGGGCTACACTCCTCAGGCCGGCGCGTGCCCAGTGGTCCACCTCAGGCTCGTGGTCAAATGCAGATTCTGATTTGATATGTGTGGCGAGGGCCCTGGAAGTCTGCATTTCTATCATCAACTCCCAGATGCTGTCTGATGCTGCTGGGCCCATGGCCACACTCAGAATAGCAAGGTTTAAAAGCTTTTTTTTCTTAACATTTTTTATGCAGTTATTTTTGCTGCTACTTCACTGACATAAAGTGTTTATTATTCATTTCTTTGTCCATCTGGTGAACACAAAGCTATGTACATATTTATTTCTTGGAATACTAGCTGGTACTCAGATGTTATAGGTCATTTTTCTTTTAATTTTCTTAAAGTTTTTAATTTTTTGATGTGGACCATTTTTCAGGTCTTTATTGAATTTGTTACAATACTGCTTCCAATTTATCTATTGGTGCTTTGGCCACGAGGCATGTGGAGTCTTAGCTCCCCAACCAGGGATCAAACTTGCATTGGAAGATGAAGTCTTAACCAACGTATTGCTAGGGAAGTCCCCATTTTTCTTTTAATTTTATCTTTTGTTTGTGAAGGGTTGGATCATGTCCATTACCCACTTTTAGTCTGGGTGTCAATATTTTCCTTTGGATACACTGAACTTACTATTATTTTCCCTGCTTTTTTTGTTTTAATGAGATGGATTAAAAATTTATTTGGATTTTCTCCCAGTATTTTTGACTTATAGTTTTCCATTTTGTGGCCAGTATTTTTTTATTATTAGTCTCTTAGTTTTGAGGTTCAAAGAGACCTTTTTGTACAAAACATCACAAGCATATCTCCCTATCGATTTCTGGCTGTTGTATGGAATTATTGACACTTAGGTATTTGATACGTTTTCCATTTTGATTACCAAAGTAATATGCTGATGAGGGCTATTTTAGAAATGCAGATAAAGAGAACTGTTGTTAGAATTTTAGCCTATTCTTATCCAGATATTTTCATCTGCAAGCAGAGGTTTAGATATATATGCACATACACATATTTATAGGCTTACTGTGGTAAAGAATCCACCTACCAATGCATGAAACATGGGTTTGATCCCTGGGACAGGAAGATCCCCTGGAGAAGGAAATGGCCACCCACTCCAGTATTCTTGCCTGGGAAATTCCATAGACAGAGGAGCCTGGTGGGCTCCAGTACATGGGGTCGAAAAGAATCGGACATGACCGAGGTGACTAACACAACAGCAACAAACATTTCTATATATAAATGTGGGGTTAAAATAATTACATGTGAATCCACATAGTAATAAAGCAAGAGCCTTGCACCAACAGTTGTGAGGCACTGCTCCGAGCCCTTTACAAATCCTAAGCCATTCTCATCCCCACGAAAATGTGTAAGAGCGGTACTGTCACCCCACTTCACAGAGCCATCACTGAGCTGGGAGGAGGTGGGGCCAGGATTTGAACTGATGGTCTCATCTCCGCACACACTTCCCTCAGTATATGACTTACTCAGCGAGTCACTAAAATTATGAAATTCATGGTAACGCAGAACCGTGACGCTAAAGCCTGATCCTGGCACCGACAGCATCCTCCGGGAACTTGTTCGAGACCCAGATTCTCAGTGCCCAACCCGACGTGCTGAATCAGAAACCCCCACTAGGGGCACGGCTCTGCTCTAATGCTCTTGCCAGGTGTGGGGAAGATGGGGTGAGCAGGATGTTCACCAAGGGTGCACCGGTCCTGGCATGTCAGGCTGCCCTATGTTGTCGGTTGAGAGTTGATGTCTAAACCCAGGCAGTTACCAGCTTTCTCACCTGTTAAGCAGGGGCAAGGACCAGGATGGGTGTTGCAAGGCAGTAGACCAGATAACCCCTGTGGTTCATCTGAGCTGGACATTTCTGTAATCTGAGACCATGAAAACATGGTGTAGATTTTTTTTTTCAAATCATTAAAAATGTGCAAGATGACATCAAAATTGGAAACAAGGGGACATGTTAGATTCCATTTGCGAAATCTTAAAGCTGCCGTAACAATACTTTAAAAAAAAAAAAAAAAAGATTGTCACTAGCAGCACTAATTCGAGCCTGGTTCCTTCAGGTCTCTGAGTTAAGACAACAGCTTCGAATACGAGGTTTGCCCGTGTCCGGTACCAAGACGGCCCTCATGGACCGACTCCGGCCCTTCCAGGACTGCTCTGGGAACCCTGTGCCCAACTTTGGTGACATAACGACTGTCACCTTTCCGGTGACGCCCAGCAATGCGCTGCCCAGTTACCAGTCCTCCCCGTCCACCGGCGCCCTGTCCAACGGCTTCTACCACTTCGGCAGCACTAGCTCCAGCCCCCCGATCTCACCCGCCTCATCCGACCTGTCCGTGGCAGGGTCCCTGCCGGACACCTTCAATGACGCCTCTCCATCCTTCGGCCTGCATCCCTCCCCGGTCCCTGCATGCGCCGAGGAAACCCTCATGGGCAGTCTGAACGGCGGCTCCATGCTTCCGGAGCTGGACGGGCTGGACTCGGAGAAGGACAAGATGCTGGTGGAGAAGCAGAAGGTGATCAACGAGCTCACCTGGAAGCTCCAGCAAGAACAGAGGCAGGTGGAAGAGCTGAGGCTGCAGCTGCAGAAGCACAAGAGGAGCGGCTGTCCCGACAAAAAGCCGCCACCCTTCCCGGCCGCCCCCATCAAGCAGGAAGAGGCCGTGTCCAGCTGTCCTTTCTCATCCCGGCAAACAGCTGTGAAAAGACAGAGCACCGGCTCGGAGGGCCAGCCACCACTGCCTCGCGAAGACGCTCAGCTCCTGCCCCTGGGGAGCAGTCACTGTGCAGAGCCCTCGGGTCCGACCAACGGACTGTCTTCCACATTCCTCAGCCCGCAGTGCTCACCGCAGCATTCGCCCCTCGGGACTGTGAAAAGCCCGCAGCACATCAGTTTGCCCCCATCGCCGAACAGCCATTATTTCCTTCCCCTGTCATCAGGCGCCCAAGGAGAGGACCATAGGGTCTCCTCACCTGTCAGCAGCCAGGTGTGCACTGCACAGGTAAGAACTGGCCCCGTGCGCTTCCTGAAACTGCGATGTGAGTTTGCAACTGCTAAGGAGCTGACCTTGGAACTTTGCATGGGGAGGGTTTGCTAAAGGTCTGATAGTAACTCCCGGGCACCACAATCCATAAGCCTTTATGGTCGGACAAACTCACTTATGAGTCGAGGATGGCAAACTTGTTCTGTAAAGAGCTAGATGATAGAGGTTTTTTTCTTTGCGGAATGTTCAGTCTTTGTCACAGCCGCTCAGCTCTACCCCGGGAACCCCAAAGCAGCCATAAACATGGTAAATGAATGCACAAAGCCGTTCCAATAAAACTTTATTTACAAAAACAAGCTGGGGTCCGAATTTGGCTCATGGGGCTGTTCCCAGGACCCCTCGGTGTCAAGCTTCATTGCACCCCAAACTAATTCATCAAGAGGGCCAAAGGGAAAGTTATCAGACCTTACTGTTCTCTCTGAGTCATGGTCTGTAAAGTGCAAATATTTACCTTCTGTGTGACAGGCTGTGTTCTAGTATCTGGGGATTAATGCTGAGCCAGCCAGACAAAAATCCCTATTTTCATGGGGATACAGACCGTAAGCAAAAGATCTAAGTAAAGTATTTAATATATTAGAAGATGATGCATCTTACAGAGAAAAAGCAGAGAAGGGAGATGAGAAGTTTGGAAGTTTAAATGGAAGGGCCAGGGACATTTGAAGGGGGTAAAGGAGAAAACCTTGTAAGTGTTGGGAGTGAAGGCATTATAAGCAAAGGAGGAACAGCAAGTTCAAGGGCCCTGTTCTAGGAGCATGTGTGGGATAGTCCAGGACCAGAAAGAAGTTTGTGTGGCTGGAGCAGAATGAAGGGAGTCACAAGGATGGCTCAGAAGAATATCCGGTTCAAAGACTAGACCAAGGGGAGCATCCAAAACTTCCTCTGTTCATGAAACTGAAGAATTATTAGGAAAGTCCAAGTCTCTTTGAGAAAGAAAATTACGAAGGTTCTGAAATCTATGTTATTAGGAAGGGAATTGGAAGAAAAGTTCATTGGATCCCTGCCATGCACCAGGTATTAAGGGGCATGTTCTGGACTTCCCTCTTGGCTAAGATTCCATGCTGCCAAAGCAGGGGGCCTGGGTTTGATCCCTGGTCAGAGAACTAGATCTCACAAGTTGCAACTACAAATCTCCTATGCCACAAAGAACTTTGAAGATCTCATGTGCTGAAACTAAGACCCAAAGCAACAAAATCAGTCTATCAATAAGTCAAAAAATAACAATAAGATTATCTTTAAAAAAAATCACAGTGTATTTTTTTCAAGAGAGGTATGTATGTGAGCAACTCATTAATTGTCAAAACAGCCTTGAGTTGAGTGAGTGAGTGAAGTTGCTCAGTCATGTCTGACTCCTTGTGACCCCATAGACTGTAGCCCACCAGGCTCCTCCATCCATGGGATTCTCCAGGCAAGAGTACTGGAGTGGGTTGCCGTTTCCTTCTCTAGAGGATCTTCCCTACCCAGGGATCAAACCCGGGTCTCCCCACCTTGTAGGCAGACACTTTACCATCTAAGCCACCAGGGAAGTCCTTACGAATTCCGAAATAGCCTTGCAAACTCCAATTTGTTATTCTTCACTATTGAGGAAAATAAGGCCCAGGGAAGTGAAGCCCGTTGCCCAGGGCTATGGCAACCAAGGATTATCTGATACTATTAATAAAATGTATGCCTCTATCACATTGAATATTCTCTATCCTGGGAGTATGAGGTGGGGTCATAGATAATGAAGATAAATTTTTATGAACCCACCAGAGCAACACATTCACAGGAAGGATGCTCACTCCTGAGCCAGCACTCTTGGAGGAGCTGAAATTTAACATGGATTCTCATCCTCATTGACAACAGGTGTCAATGTGGTGTCCTTGGCATCAAAGGTAAAAGTAGCTCTTGAAATACCTCTGGACCAGAAGATGCTCAAGTGAAGGAAATGGAGGCTGTCAAGAAGAACCACCACTTGTACAGTAATTGATGGCTTACAAAGCACTCTTTGAAGACATGAATGATTCCATGATAAAAAAAATAAATAAAAAGATAAAGAACAATATAAGATGACATCAGTGAGCAGCATGATGTTAAATGCTACACAGAGCCTTAGGGGAGTGGGTGTTGACCGTGAAGGGGCTCGAAGAGTCTGGGAGGACTTGCAAAGGGATTGGACTTGAGAAGAGGAGTTGGAAGAGGAGAATCAGGAAAAGGTCATTCCATGTGAAAAAAGGAAAAAAGCGTAAGCAAAATGTACAAGTTGTGGCTGGATTAGCAGAATTTAAGCTCACAGAGGGCTTCCCTGGTGGCCCAGTAGTAAAGAATCCATCTACAATACAGGAGACATGGTTTCGATCCCTGGGTTGGAAAGATCCCCTGAAGAAGGCTCTGGCAACCCAATCCAGTATTCTTGCCTGGAGAATCCCATGCACAGAGGAGTCTGGTGGGCCACAGTCCATGGGGTCATAAAGAATTGAACCCAACTGAAGCAACTTAACATGCACCCATGCGAGCTCACAGAGGGAAATGAATAATGCTTGACTGGGGTGGGTCTTGAAGACTCACCCTGGTTAGATGTGGGGCCCCTCCACTGCAGATGTGTGGAAACCAGGGACAGTTTGCGAGCAGGAGGTGAAATGTCCAAAGCCGTATTTGAGACCTTGGTGATAGAATTTAGGGAGGTTTGGGAAGATAAGACACCAGGGCAGGGCTCAGCCATTTCATTTGTCCTTCTTCCTCTCCACAGAACTCAGGGGCACACGAGGGCCACCCTCCAAGCTTCTCTCCCCAGCCTCCCAGCCTTCACCCCCCTTTCTCTGGAGCCACGGCAGACAGCAGTCATGGTGCTGGGGGCAAACCTTCTCCCAAAAGCCCAGGTGTGCAGCAAAAGGTAGGCACCTGGAGAAGGGTTTAAGCTGGGAGCCAATTTGGCCTCTTCTCTCTCTGTGGCCCCTCTCCTCTCCAAGCTGAGGTTCAAACAGAAAGAAATGACATTTTGAATAGAAACAAGTCTACTTGAAAAGAACAGAAATGGATGTACGGATATAAGTGAGAGCATTCCAAGGCATCATTTCCTGGGTTCATCCCAGAAAGTATGATGAATAAAATGGCTTGGCAGGTTTGCAAAAGAGCATGGTGAACAGACCAAGTTCAGTGAAATTGAAGATAGGAGTCAGGGCGTGTAGGGAAAAAAATGTGGAGAATGAGAGAAATAGTGGATCCTTGGGAATGAATGGAGAGGTGCAGAAAGTTGGAGTCACCGTGTAAAAGGGAGGACATGACACGTGTCAGCAGGCAGGAGAACCAGAGAGGTAAAGGATGCAGGATATGGGGAATGCAAGGAGCAGTGGGGAGGTAGTCAAAAAGGATGCAGACTCTTATGTATCAGCCTGGATGAGAAGGGGTCTTGAGAGAGAATGCATACATATTACTGTATGGCTGAGTCCCTTCACTGTTCACCTGAAACTATCACAGCATTGTCTGTTGATGAGCTATAGCCCAATACAAGATAAAAAGTTAAAAAAAATAGTATTTAAAAAAAAAGGTGGCAGACATGAATTGAGCGTGACACAAAAGTGCTGCATGCCACAGGGCCGGGCATCCTTTGGGGATGGAGACTCTGTAATATCCCGGACACCCTCACAGAACACACTCACAGTACACAGAGCTGGCTTATAAAGAGACACTCCAGCAATATCTGCATATACACTCACTTAGGAATGAAACAGGCTTCCCTGGTGGCTCAGATGGTAAAGAATCTGCCATCAATCAGAGAGACCTGGGTTCGATCCCTGGTTTGGCAAGATCCCCTGGAGAAGGGAACGGCTACCCACTCCAGTATTCTTGGCTGGGAAATCCCATGGACAGAGGAGTCTGAAGGGCAACAGTCCATGGGGTGCAAAGAGTTGGATATGATTGAGCAACTAACACTTTCACTTAGGAACGACACAGGCTGAGAGATAAATTACTGTGGGAATGCCTGGGTTGATGGAGCTCTTCGTGTTGGACTGGACAGACACTTTGCTTCATTTTCTTTTCTCATCTTGCTTTCTCCCAACAGACAGGGTGCACCTTAGAGGAGGGGAATGAATTTCTGAGGCTCCCCTCCTGAAATGCCTCCAGCATCACGTCCACAGTGATGTGTCCTGTTGTTGATATATATCTGTAACATATCTGTGATATATATTTAAGCCCCAGCTCTTTTTTCCCCTTTAATCAATTTTTTCTACAGTTGAGTCTATAGTTTCTAACACAGGAGCTATATACAATGTCTGATGCATGGATTGATGGTCTTTCTCTGAATTTTACTCACGCAGATGGCGGGTCTGCACTCTTCTGATAAGGCAGGGCCAAAGTTTCCAATTCCATCCCCAACTTTTTCCAAGTCCACTTCCGCAGTTTCAGAAATAACCCAGCCGCCATCCTACGAAGATGCAGTGAAGCAGGTAAGCACACGATTTGATCTTCATGGAAGAACAGACTGACTCACGGCATGTTGTTTTATATGATGTGGCTTCATGTGTGGAGATTCTGTTGCCTCCCCCGCCGGAACAAGCAGACTGTCCAGATGCTCACTGTGGAGAAGCGTGGTGTGTGTAGAGATGCTGTGTGGGACAGAGAGAGAAGAGGTTGACTTAGCACCCAAATGCCCAGACTTGGTGCCAGCTGCCACTGCCACAAACACTAGTCAAGAATTCAACTCCTGTTCTATGAAATGAAGATGATATCTACTGGATAAGGGTTCTAGATGACATAGCATCGATCTCATTGTCCTGACACAAGATACGTACTCAAATATTAACACATGAGAGTAATTGCTGGGGTAACTATTTCTAGGGTTCTTCCTAGCTTCAAAACTCAGTGATCCTAGGGACTGAGATCCACGTATGCCTTTGTCCTCCTCATTCCCCTCCCCTGGTATCTGTAAACATCAAATGGAGCCTTCGTGGTTTCAAAAGAAAAGAAAAGGGTCAGGCAAAGTGGACTTCCACAGACAGCATTTACTTAACTCAGATGAGCCAGAGGGGAAGGTGTGTTCACTCAGGAGCCACATCCTCAGCACCCAAAAGGGAGGCAGATCCAAATAACTTCATTTCTTATTTTCTTTATTTGGGTCCTCTCTTCTTGGTGAGCCAAAGGTTTGTCAATTTTGTTCACTGTTTGAAAGAACCAGCTCTTGGATTTATTGATTTTTTTTCTATTGTTATTTCATCTCTATCTTATGTAATTCCTGTCTGATCTTTAATGTCCTTCCTTCTGCTGAGTTTAGGTTTTGTTTGCTCTTTTTCTAATTGTTTTTTTCCCCAGCCCCCTTCCTTAGTTGTTTTTTTTGTTTGTTTGTTTGTTTGTTTGTTTTCGGCCATGCTGCACAGCGTGAGAGATCTGATTCCCCAACCAGAGATAGGACCCACGCCCTCTGTACTGGGAGTGCAGAGTCTTAACCACTGGACCACCAGGGAAGTCCCTCTAACTGTTTGAGATGATAGGTTAGGTTGTTCATTTGAGATTCTTCTTATTTTATTGAGGAATTTAAGTGTCCCTATGAACTACCTCTTAAGAACTGTTTTCGCTGCATCCCATAGATTTTGCATGCTTGTGTTTTTATTGACATTTGTCTCTCAGTTCAGTTCAGTTTCTTGGTCATGTCTGACTCTTTTTGACCCCATGGACTGCAACACCCCAGGCTTCCCTGTCCATCACCAACTCTCAGAGCTTGCTCAAACTCATGTCCATCAAATCGGTGATGCCATCCAATCATGTCATCCTGTGTTGCCCTCTTCTCCTCCCACCTTCAATCTTTCCAAGCATCAGGGTCTTTTCCAATGAGTCAGTTCTTGGCGTCAGGTGGCCAAAGTATTGGAGTTTCAACTTCAAGCAGTCCTTCCAATGAATATTCAGGACTGAACTCCTTTAGGATGGGCTGGTTTGATCTCCTTGCAGTCCAAAGGACTCTCAAGAGTCTTCTCCAGCACCACAGTTCAAAAGCATCAATTCTTCAACGCTCAGCTTTCTTTATAGTCCAACTTTTAGACTAAGTCCAACTTTTCTTTGTCTCTAGGTATCTTTTAATTTCCTCTTTGATTTCATCACTGACCAATTCATGTTTTAGTAGCATGTTGTTTAGCCTCCACATAAGCATTTTTTTCATTCCTTTTTCTCTGATTAATTTCTCGTTTCATGACGCTGTGATCAGAAAAGATGCTTGATTGTTGAAGCTTATTTTGTGTTCTAGCCAAGTCACTTCAAAGTGATAAAAATAGCCATACTATTTATATATTAAGGTGCTCATCTCCTGGAATGGAAACTTCTCAAACAATTGAATTTACTCTGAATAACTGGGCTAGGGAATCATTCTGCCTCCTTTCCCCCCTCCTTTTGTTGTGACAGACTGTTTTATTTAGTAGTTTTCCCATCCAAAAATGCATGCTACCAAAACCTTTAGCCAGTTATGTCCATATTCATAAAGGCCAAAAGGTGGAACCAACCCAGGTGTTCATTGAAGGCTGAATGGGTAAATGAAATACGTATTCTATACATACAATGAATATTGTACCTGCCTGCTAAGTTGCTTCAGTCACGTCTGACTCTGTGCAACCTCATAGACTATGCCCCGCCAGCCTCCTCTGTCCATGGGATTCTCCAGGCAAGAATGCTAGAGTGGGTTGCCATGCCCTTCTCCAGGGGATCTTCCCCATCCAGGGATTGAACCCAAGTCTTTTGTAGTCTCCTGCATTGTCAGGTGGGTTCCTTATCCCTGGGGCCAGGGGAAGCTCCACAGTGAATATTACTCAGAATTAATAAGGAGGGATATTCTGTCCCCAGCTGCAACATGGATGAACCTTGAAGACATTATACTAAGTAAAATAAGCCAGCCATAAAGGGAAAGACACTGTGAAAGTGGCTCAGTCGTGTCTGACTCTTTGCGACCCCGTCATGGTCTATACAGTCCATGGAATTCCCCAGGCCAGAATACTGGAGTGGGTAGCCTATCCCTTCTCCAGCAGATCTTCCCAACCCAGGAATCAATCCCGGGTGTCCTGCATTGCAGGTGGGTTCTTTACTAACTGAGCCATCAGGAAAGCCCCAAAGATACTGTATCAGTCCACTTATATGAGATACCTAGAGTCCTCAAATCCACAGTGACAGAAAACAGAACAGTGGTGTCCAGGAGCTGTAGGGAGGAGGGGATGGGGAGTTAGTGTTTAATGGGGTCAGAGTTTCAGTTTTGCAAGATGAATAAGTTTCAGAGCTGAACGGTGGTGCCAGTTTCACAGCCACGTGAATGGATTTAATGCATTTTGCATACTGTACTCTGAAATGGTTAAGATGGTAAATTTTTATGTTGTTTGTAGTTTGCCACAATTAAAAAAAGAAAACAGTGCTAACCAAACCCAATTCAAAAACCTGTCATACTGCTTCCGATGATTTCCTACAGAAGCAGCCGCTACATTTTAATGTCTCTGTTCTCCTTTGGTTAATTGGCAACAGCAAATGACCCGGAGCCAGCAGATGGACGAACTCCTGGATGTCCTCATTGAAAGTGGAGGTAAGGTATCAGGATGCTCTGCCCCTGCATGCACGCTAGGGTGTGGACTCTTAGGGCCAAGGTCAGATGCTCATTGTGAGTTGGACCAAAGAGCCGTGTCTGGGTGGAGCGTCCCCGCCTCTGAGCCTCCTGTCCACTTTTGGAGCAAATAAAAGAAGTCCTAGAGGGTGATCCCTCATCACCTTTGTCCCATTGTCCTCAGAAAACTTTTCAGCAATCGTTTTAACAGTTTTCATCTTTCAGCTTGGTCCTTGTTTTCCTGCTAAACCATTCCCCTCTACTGTTCTAATCCCAATGTCCCTCTCTTCTTAATTATGAGAAGAAGGAAGCAGGTAAAGCAAGTTTGTGCTACCTACTCAAAATGAAGCTCCCACCGATGGGCCCTTCATGTTCACATGTCATTCAAGCAGTGACAGTGATGAATGTGTTCTTTTTTGCCCCCTTCTAAGTCATTCATTTATTTCTTTTTAAACAGTTACATAGTTGTGCCTAAAATTTGAAAGCACACAAGTGACTATGATCATGTAAGGAGAATGTATGGATAGAAAGACTCCATACTGGAGCCCTTAAGTTGTTGTTGTCGTTCAGTTCCTAAGTCATATCCAACTCTTTGCCACCCCATGGACTGCAGCATGCCAGGCTTCCTTGTCCTTCACTATCTCCCTGAGTTTGCTCAAACTCATGACCATTGAGTCAGTGATGCCATCCAATCATCTCATCCTCTATCATTCCCTTCTCTTCCTACCTTCAGTCTTTCACAGCATCAAGGTCTTTTCCAGTGAGTCAGCTCTTTGCATCAGGTGGCTGAAGTACTAGGGCTTCAGCATCAGTCCTTCCAGTGGAGGATTCAGGGTTGACTTCCTTTAGGATTGGTTTGATTTCCTTGCTGTTCAGGAGACTCTCAAGAGTCTTCTGCAACACCATAGTTCGAAAGCATCAATTCTTCAGTGCTGAGCGCTTAAGTGACAGCACTGAAAGTTTCACAGAGAAAGTGGCCAGGCATCGGACTAGGTCCATTGCTGAACCAGGAAAAGTCTCCACCTTTAGGGCGTTTGCCTGGCAAGAGAGACAGGCACCATGCAAGGAAACAGGCAGTTCCTCCCTTGTAACAAGAGGGAAGAAGAAAAACATGGGCACAGGTGTCTGAATCGTTGTTAAGTTTCATGATGGAAAGATGAGCAGGTTCCTATCAGACACCATTATATTTTATATTTAAACTTTTTATTTTGTATTGGGGTATAGCCGATTAACAATGTTGTGAAAGTTTCAGGTGAACAGCAAAGGAACTCAGCCATGGATATACATGTATCCATTCTCCCCCAAATTCCCCTCCCATCCTGGCTGCCGCATGATAACACTGATCAGAGTTCCCTGTGCTATACAGTAGGTCCTTGTTGATTATCCAGTTTAAATATAGCAGTGAAGACACCCTCATGTTTTTAATGAGGTATGTGGCAAGGTCTGCAACCAGGGTGTGGGAGTGGAGCCTGGGAAATTCCAGGAAAGAAGAACAGTGATGAATTGATTACAAGAACAACAGTAGGATCACCCTCTCTGTGTGCCTGAGTGCATGCGTGCTAAGTCGCTTCAGTTGTGTCTGACTCTCTGCGACCTTATGGACTGTAGCCTGCCAGGCTCCTCCAGGGGACCTTCCCGACCTAGGAATTCAACCTGCGTCTTTTACATCTCCTGTGTCTCTTACATCTTACAATGGAGATGGTTGGTTCTTTACCACGAGCGCCACCTGGGAAGCCCCCCGACTGGGCAGTATTAACTGCCGGCTGTAGGCTTGACATCATGAATTTAAAAATGAACTGGGCAACTTCATTGTGCAATTTTTTTCTTAAAAGTCCAGCCAATCCTGGAAGGACTCGGAGAAAACAGATGGTCAGATTCATCCGGGTGTGGGGTTTTGCCAAGGGAGTACAGTGATGGAAGAAAAGGGCAGGGGCATTGAGGATATATGTGAGTTATTAGAGTGGTGGATCAAGAGTACAGACTGCACAAGGAAAGAAGTAAAAGCCAGGAAATTGCCTGGTGGTCCAGTGCTTGTGATGCCATGCTTCCACTGCAGGGAAGGTAGGTTTGATCTCTGGTTCAGGGAACTAAGATCCCGAGTGCCGCATGTAGTAGCCAAAATAAATAAATAAATAAAAACCAGAAGGAGCTGATGGATGGTGATAAAATCGTGGCGTCAGTAGACTGGGGTGACTCAAAATGGCTGAGAATTTGTTGTCAGAGGGTCCTTAGGAAGTGACCTTGAGAAGTAGCAGGACAGGGAGTTGGAAATGGCCCCCTGGACAACAAGTCACTTCCGGGATGCTTAAGTCACGGAGAATGACAAGAGTTGAAGTGGAAGAAAGGCAGTGAACCTGGGAGTAGTTGGATGAGGAGGAGGGACCAGGAGACAGGAAGGGGGTGGACTTTGAGAGCAGGATGACCTTCAGAACCACTGAGGAGTTATAATAAGAAGGAGGAGTAACGATCAGAGGGTGGCAGGAAAGGACCTGATGACTCATCTTCTGGCGGTGCAGTAAAGAGCCCCCGGCGAGGGTATAGTGAGGATGCAGTGCCTTCAGGGGCAGCCAGGTGTCAGTGAAGGAGAGGTAAAAGCCCCTGCTTTGAGCGTCTGATAATCACAGAGTGGAATTTCCAGCAAGAGAGGGTTTGGCAGAGACCCAAGGGAAGAACTTGCAATATACAGAGTGGTTTAGGGGTGAGACCAGGTGAAGAGCCGTGACCCAAGAAGCATGGCCATCTCCTTCTGTAAGTCATTCATTCATTCCAAAGATTCATTCAAGTGAATGAATCTTTGATCAGTCTTTGAATGATCAATCTTTGAGTGATCACGATCGATCAGAAGCGATTGAACAATTCCCCTTGTGTTTTACCAACAGAAATGCCCACTGATGCCAGAGAAGATCATTCATGTCTTCACAGAGTCCCAAAGATCCCCGGGTCCTCTCGAAGCCCCACTGGTGCCCTCCCCAAGTCCTCGGCAGCCTTTGAACCAGTGTCCACAGGAGGCCAGCTCTCCTTTGATCACTTCGGTGCTGACAGCGACGAGCACCTGGAAGTCTTATTAAATTCCCAGAGCCCCTTGGGGAAGGTGAGCGACACTGCCCTTCTGAAAATCGGGAGTGAGGAGCCTCCTTTCGACGGGATGATGGATGGATTCTCAGGGAAGGCTGCAGAAGACCTCTTCAACGCCCAGGAGATCCTGCCAGGTCCCCTATCCCCCATGCAGACTCAGTTTTCACCCTCCTCTGTGGACAGCAGTGGGCTGCCCTTAAGCTTCACAGAATCTCCTTGGGAAAGCATGGAGTGGCTGGACCTCACGCCGCCCAGCTCCACCCCAAGCTTCAGCTCCCTATCTACCGGGGGCCCCAGCATCTTCAACATTGATTTCCTGGATGTCACGGATCTCAATCTGAATTCCCCCATGGACCTCCACTTACAGCAGTGGTAAACACCTGATGAAGTGCTAAGGAAGGCCAAGAGGAATCCCATTGGGGAAAGCACATGACCACAAATATTTACATTCTCCCTAAGAAGGAGGAGCTGGAAGAGGAGGAGGAGAGGAATAAGAGGGAGGAGGAAGAAGGGGAGGAGGAGCTGGAGAGAATGAAAAACAAGCACGGAGACTTCTGTTGACAACCAGCAAGAACGAACAGGAGTCTTTTTTTTTTAATAGATGGATAGTGTAATATTTGCCAACATTCAGTGACTGTTATTGATTTCAGCAATGCTTTCAAAATTATGTTTTTATCAGATCAAGAATGCAAAAAAAAGTTTCTTCCAATGCCTTTCAAACACTTATCTTTTTTCAAGCTTGTATTTTTTTCAGGCACTGTTGGGGCATAATCTCACTTTGTTAGCTTTTCTCATGAATTTGTTACTCTTACCGTGGAAAGAAGTTGTAAGCTCTCTGGGAAACACACAGAAGCCAGTCCTTCAAAGGTGATGGAAGTCGTACCCCTGGAGGCTGCTTCTCCTGTCTCTGACACCTGCCTTTCAAAATAGGTCAGGCCCAGTGTCGGGTTCTTATGGCATAACAGAGGGACAGGACCAATCCATTCCCAGGGAAGTGAAGTGAACTCAGTATCCCTTGGCCACAAAGCCACCCCCGCTACAGTGACCCCAACCCTGTACCCAGGACTCCCTGTGTTCACTGATAACAACCGACCTACTTTTGGCCCAAAGAACCCCACCTGAAATTTCCCTTTCTTAACCAGTGGCCAGATCACTGTCACTGTCTCCTTGGTGATGTGTGTGCTCGGTCGCTTGGTTGGTTTGTCCGACTCTTTGTGACTCCCTGGGCTGTAGTCCTCCAGGCTCCTCTGTCCATGGGATTTCCCAGGCAAGAATACTGGGGTGGGTTGCCATGTCCTCCTGCAGGGGATCTTCCCAACCTAGGGATCGAATTCAGGTCTCCTGCATTGGCAGGTGGATTCTTTACCACTGAGCCACCTGGGAATCCCTGCCATGGTGTTAAGCATTGTGAAACAGGAGAGAACCCTAACGCAAGAAGAGAGACAAAACCTCCTGCCGCTGTTCTCCAGCACAAACTCCTTTAGTGTCAAAGACTAGAGACGACCATGTAAGCAAATCAGAAGTATCTCTCTGGTCTCAAGAAACTATTATAATGCAGACAGCACTAAAGAACATCATTTCATGTATGATGGGAATAAACACAGTGGGTTACTATTCATATAACAGGGTGATTATTTATGGACGTTTGGCTTCTCTTTTTATTTTCTTATTGGAAGGAGGGGTCCACCTCCATTATCTTTCTCCCACCCTACTTTTCTTTCAAATTCTCCATCCTTTCTTTTTCCTCTTTTGAAGATATTCCTTTGCCCCAACGTTGGGAGAAGAGGATTTCCTCCATTTACCAGCTGTCCTACTGCTAATAAAACCAAACGTTAAAAAGCTGAAAGTCAAGGTTCTCCCAAGTAACTCATTCTCCATCTGCATAATAACTTGCTGTAAAAGGAAGCCCAAACAAAGAAATCAAAGGAAAGAAACCAATGATTCAGTCCATCAGTCATGAAGCTCTCCCTACCCTCATTTGGTTGGCAATCACTGATTTTGGTTGCTCTGGGGAAAATTGGGTATCATTACGTTGTAAAGGTAAATGCAAAGTATAGTTCCAAGGAAAGAGTATTTGAGGTCCGGTTTCTGAAGGAAAACACAATCGCACGTTGAAAAGGATGGAAGGAAAAAAAGACGATGGTCTTGTGTGCATTCCTCGCCACTTCCCCTGCTTTTGCTGGGAGTTGAAAACTTAAATTGCAGGATCGTCTCTAAGGCTCCCTGTGGTTCTAATGCACGGATTCATAGTGTTGCATGCTGTAGAAGGTAGCTCTCGCTGTTTTTATTTTTTATTTAAATCACTAAGGCACTGTTTTCTTCTTTTGTAAAAAAAAAAATTGTTCACTGTGCACTTATGGAGAAAATAACCAAACATGTTGTGATTTTAGAAGTTCTCTTTTTGAAAAAAAAAAAGGATTTAGAAGTCATTCCATTGTTAACATGTGTGAACACAGAGTGTTTTTGGTGATTCCTACTCTGAAAGCTGCCACATCTTACTGGGGGGAGGGAGGTGGGGAGGGGAGGAGGGGAATATATATATTTTATATATATACACACACACACACATTCATGTGTGTATAGATATATACATATGTATATGTGTGTGTGCCTATAGGTATGTGTGGGTATGTGTATCCATATATACACATCCATATGTACATATACACACATGTGTGTATGTGTGTGTATCTTCAAGGCAGTGCAACAGAGTTCTATACCAAAAGCCTTTAAGCCTCCATCTGCTGTGAAATGATCTTGACCCTTCTCACTGCGAGTTCCCGACTCATCACCCAGGCTACAAGTTGCTTCTATGTGTGACTCAAGGCTCCAGCCCAGTGATGCACAGCCACCTGCTTCCGATGAACGAGCCCATCTCGACAGTGACTGTGATGTGAACAGGGCGCATTCACCTTTGGTCACTGGAAAGGTACTGCCTTCTCTCACAGAGAGCAGCGGTGGAAGAGGACGGTCGTTTTACATTCCTTCATCTGCCTTGTGCTTTAAAAGAGCCACATGGTACATTTTCCACTTTGCTTTGATGTCTGTCATCAAAACCAAAGATCCTGAGGGGAAAATTGCCATCTCTTCTTTAATGATGAAGCTATTGGGAAGAAAACCTTCCTGACACATTCCTCACCTTTGTGTTCTCCTCAGACATTGACATTTTTGGGGGATCTTGACAAAGCTCACTGGTCAGTCCGTTTCTCCTGTGCCAAGTTGTGTGAATTTTTTAATGTTATTTTTATCCCCCTTCCTTTGGAAAACAACCTCACAGCAATCTCTGAGACTCTGGTCTGAGTGTCAATTATTTTTTTCTTTTGGGTATTTCTGTCTGAAGGGCTAGACTTGGCTAGGAGGCCTCTGTCTTTGTAAGACTATGCATTTTCATTGCGATATTTTTAGGCTATTATCTGGCACTGACATATACGCCTCACAGTTAACGAAAGATATTTGCTGATACAAACCAGCACACAACCCAGAGCAGACTCCTGAATCATTGCTTTCAACCTCCACCCACAACCCCCACCCACCATATTCATGCTCTCTTTCCATAGATCAGATATGAGATTTGAAAGATAAAACTGAGGATGATTGGGAAAAGGTTGATGAAGCTGGTTGCTCCCTGATCATCTGTGTTAATTTATGTTTCCTATAAGGGATTTGTTTTTAAGTTCTTTTAAACTCTTCACTGTGTCTTCTATTCTGGTGACAAATTGGGCATGACTAAAAGATGTACAGAGACTTAAGAAGATGGCCACGGTCAAGTTTCTTAAGGCTCTTCAGGCTTGAAACTGAACACACGTGGTCCTCTCAAGAACCCCAGGATTACCCTGTGGTAAAGCAGACTGGCAGACGTTTGCAGCTGCTCCCAACTCTGGCGCAGTCCTGGGGGCTCACCCTTATCCAACAGATTCAGGAAGTTCCTTTGTGCAAATATTTCCATTAAGCCTGTGCTCAGTAGAAGCCCTGCTTCTAACAGTGTTATTGAGATGACACATATTCTACTATAAATGTGAGGAACGGGAGAGGAAGGGGGAAAGGAAAGAAGAAAGGAAGGAAAGAGGGGGGAAAGGAAGGAATGTCAGGTCACGGCCTCTCAGTGCACCTGAGACATTACGTTATGAAAAGGAAATCAGAAAGCTTGGGATGAGAAACCATTCTCTCCATGAAGTGATTGCCTAGACAGATAAGGAAAGCAGGAGGGTCTTCAGTTGAACAATTAAGGGTCTGTGAACTGGTGGCCTTTGCCATCCAGAAACATTTATGTCCAATCTGAAAAAACAGAGGGGATCAAAAACCTACCCTAAATGTTCAAGACAGTCTTTTCTAAATACCTCTTGAAGACGTTTCTATCACCTCTCCTAGAAACCAATGCTGGTTTGGCCGAAAACCCCTGCATCAGATTTACTCATCCAGTAGATAGTAACTTGATGTCTCACCTGTGCAGAGCACATCCCCTGTCCCAGATGTCCAGTACCATGTAGACTGCACAGATGGTTCTGATCTTGAGGGACTGGGAGGTTTCAAGAGCCCTGGTCATTTCCAAGTCTTCCAACCAGAATCCCTTTACCTATGATGACAAGGGAGTCTTCGTTTTCCCAAAGGGGAGGGGGCTTTTTAGCTAAAACCTATGCTCATGCTGACATTTTTTTTCTTCTGTGATCAAGCAGCAGCAACATATGACTTAGATGTCTTTCTACCACTTAAAACATCTGTTTGAGCTTTTAGGGTTTGTCTTCATTGCCAGATACAGAAACCTTTTGAAAATCAGAGAAGGATAAAGGAAACTTATTATTATTTTGTCCCGTGCCTTCATCTTGATCTTCAGAACAAGCTCTCTGGACAAAAGGGTAGAGTGTCCATGGAGAACCTCTATCTTTTATGGAAAAAAAGCTGCAGGATTGTGAGGGCAGCTTGGCTCACCTTCAGGGCTTGACTGTGGTCCACAGATGCACCAAGTTTTTTGTCAGCTGTGAGATATCTCAGAGTGAAAGAGTCTGGAGTCTTAAGTTTTCTTATAAATCCAGTGGAAACCAGCAGGGCGGTTGAGATGCGGAAACTCAACTAGCACTTTATTAGGTGATGTTACCAGACACACAGCAAGAAGTCATATAAGCCAGAGAGCTGCTCAGCATGGTGAGGAGCTGGGTTTGATTCTGGAATCCACATTTTCAGAGGAGCCCTGGATAGGGTGAGACTATGCATTAGGAAATGACTTTAAGACAGGAAGAGATCCGAGAAAAATTTCTCTATTACCTCCCAGGGAAATTGCTGTAGACTCACTGGGTTCGATAACAAGAAGTTCCCTTCTGATGATAGGAGTTGGTGGAATCTAAGTTTCTAGAATACTATGGATTAAGACAAATTCCTGGTGGTCTCTTGTGCTTACTTCAGTCACCTTTCGCCTTGTGAGCTCCCTGTGTGTGCTCTAACAGCTCTGGAGGGTTTATGGGAGAAGGTCATAGAATGATGGGGATTCTGGAGGCTGCTGTAATGTTTTCCAAAGGAAGGGAACCCACGCTGCTCCCCAGAGTTTTCTCCAACGTGCCTGCAGTGAGGAAAGAGGGCAGTGCACAGCTGGGTGCTTGAAATTCTGCCTCCTGGAAACACAAAGAGGCACTTTGCAAAGACATCCAAAGAGCCAGCATACGTTCTCTGCAGGGACCCCATGTGGTGGAGCTCAGCTATACATAACTAGGAAGAAATGTGGGTGACCAGGAAGAGAGAAGAAGCAATGGCTAAATACCAAAGTTAGCATGTGTTCTTTTTTTAAAAAAATGTATATTTTTAAATAAAATGTTTATTTTAGAGAGAGATGAAAGCTTTTTTTCTTGACTATGCAATGTACCAGGCATTGTGCTGTTCTTTTGTAAAATCCCCACAGTGGTACCATGAAACAGTATTATGATCACCCCCCGTTTACAGATGAAGAAACTGAGTCCAGAAAGGCTGAGTTAATCACTTAAGGTTACACAGCTGAAACCTGACAGAACCAGCGATCACACTTTACTTATCTGCAGTGCTTCTGATCTCATACACTGTACATCTCACCCACACTAATCAAATGAGGACATTAGTGAGCCTACAGTTACGTATATGCTATTAAAATACACGTGGTAAATTGTGAATTAGTTTGATAAATCACTGGTAACCTTCTTATTCTACAGACATAAGAACTTCAAGGGAAATTCAACATACTGAATTCAGTACAGAAGAAATGATGGGGTGACGGTAGGGGTTGGAGTGAAAGTAATAAGATTCCTTCATAAACCAGTCAAGTAGATGGTGACTTGACTAAGAAAAACATCTGTAGGAATAGAGACTAAGGTAGATTTGAAACATGTTAATAGAATGAAAAGTTCATAAGATGGGAATGGCAAAGGAGAGAGGTTTCAGATCTGGGAGAGAGAGGTGGATGTCTGTGCATGCATGCTAGGTTGCTTCAGTCATGTCTGACTCTTTGTGGCTCCATGGACCATAATCCACCAGGCTCCTCTGTTCTGGGATTCTGGAATACTGGAGTATAGGCAAGAATACTGGAGTGGATTGCCATGCCCTCCTCCAGGGGATCTTCTCCCCACCCAGGATCGAATCCACATCTCTTAAGTCTCCTGCATTGGCAGGCGGGTTATTTATCACTAGCACCACCTGGAAAGCCCAGGTGAATGCCCAGTGTATGCTAATTCCATTCACAGAGGCAAAAGACCAGAGTGAGTAACCTTAATATGAAAAATTGTGAATCTGAGTGTCTGTCGCCTGTAGGACGCTCAAGTCAAAAGCATTTATTAGAGAGATATGGAATGTAGAGTCCTTTGCACAGAGATTTAAAGATGGAAGATACCCTTATTCCAAAGATCACTGAAATCATGATGGCTGTGACCTACACAACCTATGGAGTAAAAAGGAAAAGGGATGCCGAGGACCACCAACACGGTTCACTATTGGCAGAGGGGAGGAAGGGGCGGGGCTAGGAAACCAGGAAGAAGACCAGAAGAAGTATCCCAGGCTCCAAGGTGGGAGAAAGAGGGAATCTTCCATCCTAGCTAGTGCTGCTGTTTCTGTAAGGTAAGGAACAAGGAGTACTGTTTGATTTAATAATAAGGAGGTGGTTGGTTGGCAACCAAGGTGAGAGCATCATGGGTGCAGTGGTAAAGCCAAGTGGATGTGGATCAAAGAATTGAAAGGCAATGAAGAGGCTGTTCCCTGGTGGCCTAGTGGTTATGATTCCAGGCTTTCACTGCTGTGTTCCCACAGGTCATGTGCAGCGTGGCCAAAAGAAAAAAAAGAAGGTGGGGGGGAGGGGTGAGAAAATGGAGACTGAATCCAGGCCTCTACTTTCACGGGGCATGGCCATGTGAGGGAGAAGAGACAGAAGGCCAGAGCAGACAGAAATTTAAAGGACTGATTTTTCAAGAGGAGAGATATTTGAGCTAATTTTAAAAAAGAATGAGAATTAGCTAGTACACACAAGAGAGAGAAAGTGGTAAGGATCCATGCACATCTGTATCACCTTTTATTTATCCACTCTGCTGTTAATGGACACTTAAGTTGTTTCCAGTTTTTGATGATTGGAAATGTTGCTGATACAAGCATCCTAGCACATGCGTTTTGGTACAGATATGTACACTTTTTGAAAAATTTTATTTTTTGGCTGAGTTTCGCATCATGTGGAATTTTAATTCCCCAACCAGGGATTGAACCTCATGCCCCTTGCAGTGAAAGCACAGAGTCTTAATCACTGAACCGCCAGGAAAGTCTCCTTACATTTTTGTTGAACATGTGAAATTGTTGGGTTATGGTATTTTTGTTGAACATGTGAAACTGTTGAGTCATGGTGTTTGCCTACCGCTAAGTCGTAGCCAATGATGTAAAAACAGCTTTCTGAGGGGCTTATCCACATCCCCCTCTCATCAAAATACATGAGCTTCAGCTGAGCTATGTCCCCAACACTTGGTTTTGCCTGTCTTTTTCAGTTTTAGCCATGCTGTGGATATGTTTTGGTATTCCCTGTAAAATCACCTGGCATAGATTGGATGACTAATAGGTTCAGCAACTTTTCATATTTACTTGGCCATTTGGATTCCTATCCCCTGTCCATTTTTCCCTTAAGTTTCCTGCCTTTTTCCTGTTGTATTGCAGAACTCTTTACGTATTCTGGAGTTGAGTCTTTGACTGTTATATGGTTTTTGCAAGTAATTTCTCCCACTCTAAGGATTCCTTTTTTATTCTCTTAATGGTATTATCTCATAAACCAGTCTTTTATTGTTAAGTATTACAATTTATAATGATTTCCTTCAAGGTGAGGATTTTTGATATCATGTTTAAGGAATCCTTCCCTACCCCCAAGATCCTATAGAAAATCTTCTCACTTGTTCTTTGTTTTGATTTTTATTTCTCTTGGGAAGAATAATTTTTTTAGAGAATGGGTGGCTGATAAACCTTTTCAGTTCACTGCATGTTTAAAAACGTCTTATTTTCACCCTTGTTTATGAATGTTAGACCAGATGCAGAGTTTTTGAGTCCCATTTGACTTACAACCTGTTTCCATTGAGCTCTGTAAACATGGCTCGAAATTTTATTACACTGAGTGTCGCAAAAAGGAAGTTTGAGGGAATCAGCTTTTCTTCAGAGAGAAACTTCTTTTCTCTGAACAGTACTTATATGTTTATACCTATCTTTGTATTTGTATTTTTGTGGTGGTTTTATTTTAATTTGCTTATTGATGTATAGTGGGTTTACAGTGTGTAAGTTCCTGCTGTGTACAGCAAAGTGATTCAGTTATGCATATACTATATATACATTCTTTTTTACATTATTTCCCATTATGGTTTATCATAGGATACTGACTATAGTTCCTTGTGAAATACAGTAGGACCTTGTTGTTTATCCATTCCATATATAAAAATTTATATCTGCTAACCCCAGACTCCCACTCCACCCTTCACCCAATCCCCCCCTGCCACCCCTTGGCCTTGGTGGTTGTTTACATTGAAGTGTAGTTAACATATAATATTATATTAGTTTCAGGAGTACAATGTAATGATGTGATGTTTGTACATACTGCAAAATGATCACCACAGCAAGTCCAGTTAACATCCATGCCACACAAATTACATTTATTTCTTATGATTAGAACTTTTAAGATCTATTCTCTTAGCAACTTTCATTATTTATTTATTTGTCTTTACGTTATCATGTTGGTTTTGCCATACACTGCCATCTTAGCAACTTTCAAATATACCATACAGTATGTATCTACCTTTGAAATTTAGAAATTTTACCCAGTTACTTCTGGGGCCCCCAACTCTACCCACTGCAGTAGTAGTTTCTGGCACTTGATGAATGATTCCAAGTTTGATTTGGGCCTTTCTGCAGCTGTGCAAAATATCTTTTCAAGAATTTCCATGCTATGTTCTTCTTCATCATCTGCTCTGGAAATGTTACTACATATATAGTTTTCAACGTTCTGAGAAAGATTCCACGTCTCTGCCTTTTCCCTTCTTTTCATGGAATTATCTCCTTTCCTCTGAATTTTGGGAGATTTCTTCCAGCCCATCCTGGAAAGGACCAGTCTGGCTTCTGGCAGTGGCAAATCTGTTATTTCCTGCCTCTATTGGGTTTCATTAGTTTAGAAGTCATGTGTTTCTTATCCAAGAACTCTTCCTTGTTTAAGATGGCTCTTTTTCATGGCAGCCTGCTCCTGTCATATTAAAGCAGTGTTCTCTCTGTTCTCACCAGGAATACAAATTAGACTTTAAAAATATATTTCCCTTACTTCCTGCTTAACTTTTTCACTGGAGGACAGTTCTCTGGATTCTCAGATTAGCCTCCCTGTTTTATGGCAGTGATAAAACCGCCACAATGCTCGTGTAGTAACAGCACGAGCATTTGAACTAGAAAAACCTGGGTTAGCATCTCAGTGGGGATGCATGAATGACTCTTCACAGAAACCCTCTGAGGTTTGATTTATTCGATGGGTGTTATAAAACCCTCATCCTAAAGTTCTTTTAGGGATTAAATAAGATTATGTATGTTGAAAGAATCTGCTTGCAATGCAGGAGACCCTGGTTCTATTCCTGGGTTGGGAAGATCCCCTGCAGAAGGGATAGGCTGCCCACTCCAGTACTCTTGGGCTTCCCTGGTGGCTCAGCTGGTAAAGAATCCACCTGCAATGCAGGAGACTTGAGTTTGATCCCTGGGTTAGGAAGATCCCCTGGAGAAGAGAATGGCTACCTACTCTAGTATTCTGGCCTGGATAATTCCATGGACTGTATAGACCACGATGAGGTCACAAAGAGTCAGACACGACTGAGCCACTTTCACTTTCAGCTATATGGCTTATTGGGCTTTCCTGGTGGCTCAAATGACAAAGAAATCTGCCTGCAATGCAGGAGATCTGGGTTTGATCCCTGGGTAGAGAATAGCTATCCACTCCTATATTCTTGCCTGGAGAATTCCATGGACAGAGGAACCTGGCAGGCTACAGTCCCTGGGGTCACAAAGAGTTGGACATGAGTGAACAACTAACACTACAAGATTTATCATTATTTTCATTGTATCTTGCCATCATCATTGTAGTTATCATCTTTCTCATCATCTTCACGATTATATTTAATTATTGATTTTTTTCTGTTTGTTCATTCTCAGGTAGAAAGGAGTCTGATTAGTCAGGATTTGGTGACTGAGATGGTGGGGGAGGTGGTCTATCAGAGATGATGTTGGTCTCCATTTAATTTCCCTCAAGAGGTTACCACACATAGTAACTTTTTCTTGGCCAGTTCTTCCTTGACTCAGAAATCACTGGTACCATTTTTTCTTTCCTGTAAGAAAAAAATTTATTATCATTAATATATGTAATAATAATGACCACTTCCTTAGTTTCAATGTAGCCAGCATTTCACTTGTGTGCATTACTGTGTTTGTTTAATCTTCATAACAATCTTGCAAAGTAGGAACTGCAGGTGTAATGGTGACCAGCAGAGATAAGGTTCCTGCTTTCAATTTCCAGAGGGAGAAACTGAGTTACTAGAGAAATTGAGTTATTTGTTTTGGATCACTCCGTAAGTGACCAAGCCAAGACTGATCCTGGGTCTGTTTGTCATGTCCTGTTGCTTCATTAAAGTTTGACACGGTTGCCATCAGAACTTACTGCATAAGGTTCTCAATTCTTTCCATCTCAGTTTTCATTTCCATTATATATATATTCCTTATCATAATCAACACTTGTGGAACATCTTCTACATACTAGGTCTAATTTTGGGCAAAAAGAGGCACAAGATGAGGTCTCTACTCTTAAGGTTGAGGTCTCCTATCTAATGACTGCTGCCATTTCTGCCAAGAGAGCAAGTGGGATCTTTCCCTAATTTCCATGAGTGAAATAGAATTTATCTAATATGCATATATATATTTGAGTTATTTCAAAATGAATTGGAGGAAGAAATGAGTCAAAGCTACTGGCTCTAGTTAACTTTTTGGTCCCCACAACTGAATTTAAAATTTAAATAAAGAGAATTAATAAATGAAGGAGCTTAGATGAAAATACAGTTGAATATTTCTACCTTTGGGAGATAGCATAGGCTTTCTAAGCATTAAACTCGAGGCATAAAACATAAAATGAAAGATGGATGACTTTGACCATATTAAACATGTAAAATTCCTGGAAGACAAAAATCAACGTTAGAGATTTTAAAGGAGGAAGGGTCAAACTAGAGGAAATATCTGACATAAGATAACAATAGCATCAGTGTAGTTAAGATAACTAAAGGGCTTTTTAAAATCAATAAAATAATCTGGAGCCTCATAAGAGAAAACCAGGCTGAGGACACGAAGAAGTGAGCAGTTAACTGAAGAAGGAATGCTCATAGCCTTGAAACGTGAGACACATGTTTACTGTGATACAGAAGAGAAACCCTGCAAATTAAAAGAACACTATAATGCTATTTCTCAACTATTCATCAGGCAAGATTATTAAAAGTGGTAATAGCCCATGTAGGTCAGAGTGTGGGCAGAATAGGACATTTATGCATGGTAGGTGGGCCTGCAAAATGTTTCCATTTTTTAATCTAGAGGATAATTTGGCAACACAAGAATAATTTGAAAATATGACACTCTGTGACGCAGAAATTCTTGTTTTAAATTGAACCATAGTTGATTCACAATGTCGTGTTAGTTTCAGGTGTACAGCAAGGTGATATTCAGTTATATCTATGTATGTATATATGTATGTGTGTGTGTACTCAGTGCTGTCTGACTCTGCGACCCCATGGACTGTAGCCTGCCAGGCTCCTCTATTCATGGAATTTTCCAGGCAAGATTATTGGAGAGGTTTGCCTCCAGGTGACCTTCCCAACCCAGGGATTGAACCTATGTCTCTTGAATCTCCTGAATTGGCAGGTGGATTCTTTGCCACTGTGCCACCTGGGAAGCCCATATATATGTACACACACACACACACACACACACACACATATATTTTTTCAGTTTCTTATTTTCCATTATAAGTTATTACAGAATATTGAATGCAGTTCCCTGTGCTATATAGGATTTTATTCTCTGTTTTGTAGATAGCTGTGTGTATCTGCTAATCCCAAACTCCTAATTCATCCCTCCCCTACCCCTTTTCCTCTTTGGTAATCACCAGTTCTCTGTTTCTGTGAGTCTGTTTCTGTTTTGTAGAGAAGTTCATTTGCCTCATACTTTGGACTCCACATATAAGTGATCTTGTATGGTATGTTTGCCCTGTGCTTTGAATTCTGTTCTCCAGACCAGTACTGTCCAGTGGGACTGTCAGTGATGATGTAGGTGCTCTGTTTATGCTATCTAATATGGCAGACACTTGCTACGTGTGGTTTGGGGGTGTTTAATGTGGCTAGTGTCACTGAGGAACTAAATTTCTGATTTTATTGAATTTAATTTAAATTTAAATAGGCACATGTCTTTTGTGACTTCTGAGTTGGACAGGGCAGCTCCAGCCAATGCTGGGGCGCAGAATGAAGATGCCGAAACTAATTCAGGGGCTTCCAAGTGGGATATCAGATTTCAGAGGAAAGGGATCTCAGATAAATAGTACTACAACATTATTGAAGCAAGTAAGAAGCCCCTATTTTTGTTGGTCAAAGCAAGTCATGTGGTCACATTTAAGGTCCACAGGAGCAGGAAGTGTAACCCTTCCATGGGTCAAAGTCAGGGATCTAAGAAGCAGAATGTTCTTTCTTTCTCTTCCCCTTCCTTCTCCTTGTCCACCTTCTCTTCCTTTCTTCTCTCCTCCGTCACCTTCCCCCCTTCCCCTCCCCTGCCTCCCTCTCACCTTCCTCTCTCCTCCTCCCCCTTTTTATCTTCTTCTTCAAATGCACTTAATTGAAACTTTCAGTCCATTCTTCTGGTGGTAGAAATCAAATTTCAGGTAATTTGGGGCTTCTTCATTCCACACCTCAGCCATTGCTGCCTTCTCCTTATCTTTGTTGCCAACAGCATCATGGCCAGCTCTTTTGGTACTTTTGTAGGCCTTCCTGGCACACACGTTCACTGCACGAGGCACTGTGTTTTGGGCACTCCAGGTCCTCCATGTGGAGGGTCTCTGTGACCTTTGCTATATGACCCATAGCTATGTAATCTACCTGCCTCCAACCTGCCTGGACTCTACTTAAATTGTGACCCTGGGAAGGGCACAGGGCAAGTCGCTTTCTTAGAGATTCCTTCTGCAGTAGTCAGCTTAGACTCAGTGATGCTGCAGTAACAAACAACCCCCTACCCTCTGACTTCCAACAACAAAGCTATTGTTTTTTCACTCCAAGCGGACCGCCATGACTCTGATCCACAGCAGCCCCCAACTGCTCATTGCTGGTCTCATGAAAGTGTGAAGAAAGAAGGGGGAGGATCACAAAATGATTCTTACAGCTTTTACTCTGAAGTGGTGTAAATCACCTCTGTGCATATTCTATGTCCCAGGAAAAAAATCATGTGATTGATCTTCACCTCAAAGAGAAGAGGAAGTAAAATCCCTTCCTATGGAGATAGGCACTGAAATTTTTGAACAATAATAAAATCAGCACATTCATCATCTACTTTTCCTCTCCCTGTCTCCTTTCCCAACTCCCCTATCATCAACTTCAGTATCCCACAGCTTGGGGGTTCTTTATCTAGAATATATGGAGTAGGATACTCTTCAAATGCTGCTATTTATGGCATAGACATAAACATTCCAAAGCCCATAATCTTCAAACTCAAAAACTCCCTTTTTAAAAGAAACTCTATTCTCTCACATGTGTTTCTGAAGTCAGCTTTGAGAGATGAAAAGGTTTGACACTCCTTTCTCTTTTTTCTGCACTGTCATCCCCTCCCTGGGGTAGGAAGCAGAAAAAGCCCTGGCTGCTTCTTGAATGGAGAAAAAACTCATAGGAGAACAGAAACTTGTGAAGAAACCATCAATTAATAACATATTATGAGACCACAGTCTAGCAGGGTAGGCTGTCTTTTGAGGAGAAGCAGAACAGAACTGAAATATCTCAGCCTTAAAGGCAGAGGCTGGCATGATATTGGAGTCGTCTACCGGAGTTCTGGAGGACAAGTGCTGTCCACTAGAACTTTCTGAGATGACAGGAATCTTCTAATTCTGTGCTGTTCAACACAGCAAGCCCCTAATCACATGGGGCTTTGAAGCCCTTAAAATGTGGCTAGGGTGATGGAGGAACTAAATGTTATTGCTTTTAACTTTTAAATTTTTTAATTGGAGGATAGTATTTTTAATTGCTTAAAAAAAGATTTTTTTTTTTATTTTTGGCTGTTTTGGGTCTTTGTTGCTGCACAGTCTTTTCTCTGTTGCTGGGAAGAGGGTACTACCCTTTGCTGCACTGTGTACTGTGCAGACTTCCATTGCGGTGGCAGAGCTTGGACTCTACGGGCCTCAGGTTTCAGTAGTTGTGACACATGGGCTCAGTAGTTGCAGCTCCCGGGCTCCAGGGCACAGACTCAGTGATTGAGGCTGCTGCTGCTAAGTCGCTTCAGTCGTGTCCGACTCTGTGCGACCCCATAGACGGCAGCCCACCAGGCTCCGCCGTCCCTGGGATGCTCCAGGCAAGAACACTGGAGTGGGGTGCCATTTCCTTCTCCAATGCATGAAAGTGCAAAGTGAAAGTGAAGTCGCTCAGTCGTGTCCGACTCTTCGCGACCCCATAAACTGCAGCCTACCAGGCTCCTCCGTCCATGGGATTTTCCAGGCAAGAGTACTGGAGTGGGGTGCCATTGCCTTCTCCGAATGATTGTGGCAAGAGGGCTTAGTTGTTCCACAGTATGAGGGATCTTCCCAGATCAGGGATCGAACCTGTGATTCCTGCATTGGCAGGCAGATGCTTTACTACTGAGCCACCAGGGAAGCCCCAATGTTTTTAAATTATTTTTTAATTTTTAGGCTGCACCAAGTGGCTTGCAGGGATCTTAGTTCCCTGACCAGGTATCGAACTTGTGCCCCCTGCAGTGGAAGTACAGAGTCTTAACCACTGGACCACCAGGGAAGTCCTGAGGAATTAAATTTTAAATTTTAATTTCCATGTGCCACTGGTGACTACTATACTGGACACTCTAGACATTACGGGAGACGGTGCTACTATTAATAAAAGTCACCCAGTGTCCTTACTGCCTATTATTTATACAGATAAAAACATGCTGTGACTGGTTTTTAAAAAAATTCTCAAAATGGAAATAACTTTAGTTGTAGAAAAATTATATTGACATTATAGGCATTACTCAGTTGGTTTAAAGCAAATAATGCCTTGACTTATTAATTGGCTAGAGCTGCTGACCTAATAAGCTGAGGCTAAATTCACAATTTAATTAAAGATTTCATGTTCATTCAGCCAAGACATGCCTCAAACCATCTTTTGTTCAGCTGGTCAGCAAGATACTTAGAACCATATGTAGGACATCTTGCAACTATAATCAACCTATGCAAAATATCCCATTGCAAAAAAAAGTTCTTTCATTTGTCAGACTAGTAATTGTGCTGTAGGAACAGCATTTTTCTCTATTGCACTCATGCTAATCTTATTTGTAGTAAATGAAGAGGACATAATATACTATATAGAAATTAAGATGTTGCTTGATTATTGATACTTTAGCAAATAGATCTCTAACTTTGCCATCTCTCAAGTGGTATTATTTCTCTATTGCAGATGAGAAAGCTGACTTAGAGAGGGTATGTACTTTCTCCCTAGGGTTATATAACTGGTATTTGGACTTCTAATAGATACTCATATCTCTTTGATCCAAAGACCCTCCCACCCAACACACTGCTCTTACTTGGTAGATGATGATAAAACTTAACTGAAGTTACCATTGTTTTCCAAAGGATAAAGGCTGCAGAAAGTCATGACCCTTTTTCAAAAGCCAACTGATGCTAATGCACCGCCGCCATGTAGAATGCTGCTGGCCAGCCATAGGTGATGGCACTTGGTCTTCAACGTCAGAAGGGACATGAGGCTGGAGTCTAAGCCACACAAGAAAATGATCCTGGTCAAACTGGAACCCATGATCATGATGCCACTATCATTTTATTGGCTTCTAGTTACACTAGGTTTGTTGAAAAGCAAGCATCACATTTCTGGGATGTATGCTACACCTGGTGCAAAATCTGCCCAACACGCTTGCCCCAAGCTTAAAACCCCAGCCCTCAGTGTTAATCATCTGCAGCTTTATGAGCCATGTTTTTGCAGGCATGTCTTCCTCCTAGGAATTCAAAGCAGCAATGCCCGGCGTTCTTTGAAAATACAAACAGGTGGTCGCCAGAAAGGAGGAGGGTGGGAGGCAGTGGGTGAAAGAGGTGAAGGGGATTAAGAGGCACAAATCTCCAGTTGTATGTCAGTTGTTCAGTTGCTCAGTCCTGTTGGACTCTGCGACATAGGGATAGGGTCAGTAACATTGTAATAGCTTTGTGTGGGGATAGTTGGTTAACAGATTTATGGTGGTGATCGTTTCATAATGCATGCAAATGTCAAATCATCACGGAAAACACCTGAAGTGTTAGTCCCTCAGTCCTGTCCGACTCCTTGCAACCCGGTGGACTGCAGCCCGCCAGGCACCTCTGTCCATGGAATTCTCCAGGCACGAATACTGGAGTGGGTAGCCATTCCCTTATCCAAAGAATCTTCCCAACTCAGGGACTGAACCCAGGTCTCCTGCACTGCAGGCAGATTCTTTACCCTCTGAACCACCAGGGAAGCCCATTTCACCTGAAACTGACATGGTATTGTACATGCCCGGTATTTCATTAAAAAGAAAAAAAAAAGGGCAATGGATGCTCCTTATTTGCTGTTGCATTCTCGTTTCCACTTTGCTATTTCTAAAGCAGGAAAATCTTTCTCTTCCTAGAACGCTGAAGTGCAGAGCCGCTGGCCCCACGTGGACACCCGGGACCGTGGCGAGGTGGGCGCCGGGCGCGGAACTACAAGCCCCAGAATGCACGGCGCCCTCCGCACAGGCGCAGCGGGGACTCCCCCCCCCTCCCCGGGCCAGCCGGTCAGCGGCCAGCCTGCGGAGACCCGGGTCCCGCGCCGTAGCGGGGCTGGGGGCAGCGGCCGGGGCGGACCCGGCGGCGGCGCCCAGGGCGGCCCGGGCGTGGCCATGAGGGCTCCGCGGCTGCACGAGGAGTAGGCGGTGGAGCCCCCGGGAGGGAGCCGCGCGCGGGCCAGACGGCTCGGGAGGCTCCGCAGTGCCGCCGCCCGGGAGGCTCGGCGCGGGAGCCATGTAACCCTGCGGCGGGCTCCGGGCTGCTCCGTCCTCCCCAGCTCCTGGCTAGCGCGCCAGCGGGGCCACAATGAAGAAGCAGTTCAACCGCATGCGCCAGCTGGCCAACCAGACGGTGGGCAGGTAGGTCACCCGCGGGCCGGGCGCTCGGCGGGGCTGTATGCCCCCCCGCGCGCGCAGGTAGGTGATGGAGCGGGCGCGCCGGCCCCCGCCGGTCCTCTCCCCTAGCTCTGGGCGCCGCTCGCAGGAGCGACCCCTCCTCCCCGAACTTCTCTCGGACCCCCGAGCCATTCTGGAGCTCGACCCGCCGCTCCGGGGCTCCGGTTGCCAAGCGCGAAGAATGACGCATCCTTTACCTGCGTCCCCAGCTGCCCCTTCACCTCGTCCTCCCGCACCCCCCCCCCCCCTCCCAGGACTCGCTTCTCCCTCTGGCACCAGAGCGTCCTGGAAACAGGTGTTCGCTCTGATGGTGCTGGAGGCCGCCGACCCGCGGTCGCTCTTCGAAGATGCCCCTCCTGCTCCGAGTTCGGGGCTCCTCGAGGGGTCCGGGGGCGCGGGGAGAGGGGGTAGTGTTGGGCCTGGTGGGTCGGCTTGACAGAGCCGAGCCTGCCCCTCCGGGGGCTCTGGCTGTGCGAGATGCTGAATCTCTTTTCCTGGCTGGGTTTGTCGAGGCGTTAGGTGTCGGGAACAGACCGGTAAGGGTGGGGGCCGCGGGGCAGGAAAGGTGCTGGTGGAATGGCGCTCGGTCCTGAGACTGATTTCTGTGGCTGGGGGGGGGGGCGGGGGGGGAGGGGGGTGGCGGTGAAGGCTGCAGAGGAGGCCTAACTCCTCTGGAAGATGCGATAAGCAGAAAGAAGATCATAGCCAGGTAGGGGAGGAGGGGGGACCCCGGCCCTCGAGTTGGAAAGAACCGGATCCTAGGAAAGCGCAAGACCCGCTGTCATCACCAAGAAAATGGGCTACATCTGGGCTACATCTGGGGCCGCTGTGTGGGGTGCCGGCGTCTATTCCTGTTACATAAGGGTTCCGGTGGGTCTCTTCCCAAGCTCTGCACACAGACTGGTTAGGTAGAGAGGGTTTTGCGTGAAACTTCTGTCCCTGGAGAGAGATTTCCGTTGCTTCTGTCGCCAAGGAATTTGGGTGTGCTGTCTTAAGGCCGGTGAAAAGCAGAGAAGCCAGTCTTGGGTGCAGTTCAAGTAGCTCAACACCTCGAGGGCCCTCCACTAGGTTTACCAAGAAACCGAATACCTTTCTTGGGTGGGAAATGGAGCCTCAACTGGCATCTGGCCAGTCGGGAGTGGGGACCTCCCCCCCGGGACACTGAACACCCTTGTAAGCACACTGCCCTAATTACGGTGGGCATTTGAGGGCAGGGGGGGTGCAGGCGGCTTGTTAGGCTTCCAGATGGCTTCCAAGCAACCATGTCTAAAATGGACTTGGATGCATTTTCCTTTTTCCCAAACACATGTGCTTTCACAGGGGGGAGAATTTATGAATAGCAGAGTCAGATTAGCCCAGATTTCTGGCATGGTATTGCCACAGATAGAGCCTCACGTGGGCTGCCTTTGGGTATGTTGGATGCGGAAACTGTGTTTTGCTGTCTGGGTCATTTAGCAGATGATGGTCCAGTTGACCTGTCTGTAGTGATTGACTTCTGCATCACCCCAGAGGCTGGCATGGGTCTTCACGTCTTCACACCAGACCAACCATGTGACCAAGGACCCATAACCTTAGACCTGGATCTCCCTTTTCACTTGGTCTTGAGGTTCCACTTCAGTCATCGAAGCAAAATGTTAGCAAGGTGTTCATGCTTTCTCCCCGGTACCCCTAAAACACAACTGTTTCTTTTCAGGACTTGTTTCAAAGTAGGAAGATTTACTACAAACCTTGGGCATAAAACCTGATTTCCAGCCTCATCCATGGATGGAATGACCAAGGGAGAATGGAGGTTGGGTTTCAGAATAGGTACCAGGTGGTCTTACTAATTTGAAAGCATATACTTGGAGCTGCAACCAGCTGGTTACTAAGAGGTACTTTCCACTTGTTTATGGAGATACTGGTGGTTGCTGGCGTGTTGGATGAATTCTGACTCTTTATCAGGTAGCCTGGGGACCAGCCCGCTATTGTCTCTATCCGTTTTGATGACATTCTGAGTTGAGGGAACCTTTTAGGGCAAAAATTAGTTTGTGTTATTTTGTTGCTGGAAAGCCTCCAGTGGTCTTTCATTGCACTGAACGCTCCAAATCTTTCCAGGGGCCTACAAGACCCGGCCAAACTTGACTCCCTCCTGGTCTTTTCATTCTCATTCTGTTCCGCCCACCCCTCCTCCTCTGTGCTCCTTCACGGCAGCCTTCCTTGCCCCAAACACACCAAGCTCATTTCTATCCGGGGATCTTGCTCCAGGTGTTTCCCACTTTGCTTGCTTGGCTGAGGGTCTGCTCTTCCTGCACACCTCTTCCTCTTCATCCAGGTCTTTGCTCAAAGACCTTTGAGAGGCCCCCCTCCCCTCTTCCCACTCCATCCATCATCTTGTTCATTTTTGTCACAGCACTCATCACTCTTAGAAACGCTCTTCTTTTTCATTTTTTGATTTCTTATAAGCACAGAACCATGGAATGTACAGACTGCCATTGTATGCTCAGTGAGTATAGTGCAATGCCTTCTAGGCAGTTAGTGCTCAGTTCATGGTTATTGATTAATCCAGTTGACCATGGGGTCCATGCAGGTAAATAAAAAGGGGCAGCCTTCATTTTGTCTTACAGAAAATGTACCAAGGCATGATCCTAACACTGCTTAATTTCTTGACTCGGTATAAGCAGTGGGATTGGGTGCTTGGAATTTTGGTGTAGGGTTGGTGGACCACCTGTTGGTGATGCTTTATCAAGCCACTGGATGCTTGCCTTGTGTGTCTTTGAAAGGATGACATTCTTGTCTTTGAGGGAGGTCTAAGAGATGGGCTGGAGGGTGGTCCTACCTCTTGGCATCTCACCTGGCTTGCCTTCTGTAAATTGTAGGTTCTGGACGTCTTCTGAATGTAAAACTGCCAGGGATCAGATCCAGTCTCTTTAACAACGAGGAAATGCTATACTTACACATACCTTATGGAGTTAGCAGTATTTTCTCTTGAATTGAGTACTTCTCCGTAGAGAGGGTGCCAGCAACTGGGAAAAGTTTCAAGCCCACTGCAGTTAACTAGGAAACGTGTCGTCTCCTCCTTGGTCTGCTTCTCCCATCTGTGCATACATTCCTTCTCTCCGTTCACTTCAGTCCATCTTTTGGGAAGCATTTCTTGACTTTCCAGACTGTACCACCAAGTGCCTGGTGGTTCCAGGTAGCACTGGCTTTCGAGTATGATGGATCTGGCTGGTTGGTTACTGACTACAGGATCTTCAGCTGGGCTTTGCTCCTTAGTTTACTCATCTGCAAAATGGGCATAATAAAGGTTGTGCTGAGGTGATGTAATAGGGAAGGACCTTGTGTATTCTATGACAAGTTCATCACTAAAGAGATGTTTCCTGTAAGCTTAAATTACACATAATGACCAATCTCTGGGAGTCCTGCCCCCCAGGTCATGAGCATTAAGCCAAAATACCTGTGTTTAGCTTCCGGGAAACTTCCTGACCTGTCAGTGACTACAGAGATGAAGAAATTAACATATCCCCTCAAACCAAACCAAGAAATGTTTGACTTTACTGTTCCCCCCGCCTTTTTTTTTTTTTTTTTTTTAGTATTAGTATAAAAGAAGCCTGAATTCTAACTCAGATGAGATGGTTCTTTGGGACATGAGTCCACCATCTTCTTGGTTTGCTGGCTTTCTAAATAAAATCACTATTCCTTGCTCCAACAGCTCATCTCTCGATTTATTGGCCTCTTGTGTGGCAAGCAGTACAAGCTTGGACTGAGTACCAGTGATGTGGTGATTGTGGCAATGAGGTCATGGGATTATCCCCAGAAAGCACCCAAAACCATGCTCAGTCAGGGTATGCTTCATAAATAGTAGCCGCAAGTACCTTTGGGCAGATGCTATTCCTGGCTTGTATGCTCCTTCTTTCATTCATCCAGTAAATGCTTATTGGATACCTGCTATTTGCCAGGCTCTGTGCTGGTTCATGAACTGTTGCCATGCAGAGTAAACAAAACCTGTTTCTCTTGTGTACTGTAATTTTTATCTTGTCTCATTTACCTTTCCCAGTAGACTTTAAGCTCCTTGCAGGCAGGGACAGCTGTCCTAATGCCTGGCATATAGTCGGTTTTCTGAAATTCTTTGGCAACTGAATATATAAGTGAGTGAGAGATCCTGGTATCATAGATAAGGATGTGAGAGGCTCCGGACATGGGCCCCTCTCTCCTTTTGGGGTGGCGATGGGTGTACCGATGCACGAGCACAGCTGCACTCCTGGCCTTTGGAAGGGTGGAGCAGGAGTTAAGGGAGGAATCAGTTCATGCTGACGTAGGATACCAGGTTTTTTACCTTCAGGAGAGTCTGTCGGTTGCTGGGGTGAGAGGCACTCTGAAAGACAGAGTATTTTTTCTGCAAATGGAATGTGGTTTGTGTTGGGTGGAAATAGAGCTCTGAACTGAGATTTAGAGACCTGCTAGGTGACCCAGAAAATAGAGGTAAAACTGGCCTTCCTGGTGGCTCAGACAGTAAAGAAGCTGCCTGCAATGCAGGAAACCTGGGTCAAGAAGATTCCCATGGAGAAGAGAATGGCTACCCACTCTAGTATTCTTGCCTGGAGAATTCCATGGCCAGAGGAGCCTGGCAGGCTACAGTCCATGGGGTCACAAAAGTGTCGGACACAACTGAGCAACTAACACACTAGGTGACTGAGAAAATGGAGGTTAAACTGGCACCTTGACTTGGTGAGGAGGCGGTTTCTTCAGTCTCCAGTGAGGGGTGGTGGATATCGTAGCAGCCCCTGCCTTAGACTATTAAGAGTTAAAGGGAGCCCCAGGAAATGGTTGGTGAGGCTCCTTGTGCCCATTCAGTCCTCTGAAAACACTGGCTCCTGAGGTAAAGGGCTTCTCAGACGCCCACCAGCCACTGACCAGTGATGGCTGTCAATGGGCTCTGTGCTAAGTTGCATCAGTTGTGTCCAGCTCTTTGTGACCCCATGAACCATACCCCACCAGGCTCCTCTGTCCATGGGGTTCTCCTGGCAAGAATACTGGAGTGGGTTACCATTTCTTTCTCCAGGGGATCTTCCTGACCAAGGAATCGAACCCCCATCTCTTATGTCTCCTGCATTGGTGGGTGCCACCTGGGAAGCCCTCAGTGCTCGTGTGCAAAATGGGGTGATATTCAAGGGACTCAAGAGTAGACAAGAAGCTCCGGAAGTGTGGGAGGGAGCAAGTCTAGTTGGGTTGGATTCTTTGGTTCTTGAAGCTCTGAGTTGGGGGAGTGGAAGGTCAAGTTTGGTCTGCACAGTCCCGTCTTCCACTCCTAGACTGCTCAGCCTGCCACCTTGAGCAGGCTTGGTTTCTGGTGCAGATCTGGGCGGGCTGAGCATCACTGCTGCTGTGCAGTTCTCAGGATGCCACTGCTGCCACCAGTCGTACCCAGAAAGATGCTGAGGATGCAGCCGCCTCTAGGAGCACTGGTGCTGCAGACATCAAGCCAAAGCAGCCAAGACCAGTGAGGATCTTTTCCCTGAAGGTGTCTCTGAGACACTACTTTGCCCATCATCAGGTCTCCCAAGAGTCATGGCCCAGTTGATAGGGCATTACGGAAAAGTCAGAATCAACTCCAGATTAGTCATCGGATTCTTTTGCTCCTACCTATATTTCCTTGTGTCTTTCTGTTATGCAACAGGGCTGGGCAGACCCAAACCTGTCCCCCAAGGAGCAGTGTGCATGTTTGTAAGGTCTCAGAGTGAAGTTTTTCATTAGTTTTATGGAAGCCTGTGTCAGGCCACCTGCTGTGGTGTGTGTGTGACAGAGAAACAGAATGTACTCACCGATGGATGAGCAGGCTAGCAGATCTGGAATGTATTCTCTGCTTGAGTCTTCCAGGCTCCTCACTATGCAGACCTGCCAGCTTGCAGCCTCAGGCTGGGCTGCTCCCCATCGTAAGGACTTTCTGCAGGATTCTGTTCTCCCAGACCTGCAAGTCATCGCCAGGGAGCCATTCTTCTCAGCAGCAGATAATGACTCCCCTTCCCATTGTCCATCCAGCGAAGAAATGTATCATAAGGACCGTTTCCCCTATAGACAAAGTGAATCCGTAGCTGAGCAAAACAGTCATTCAGGTAAAGGTTGTTTCTTTTAGAGGGGATTAGTAAGGATCTCTTGATCTCTTTTAATAATAATCAAGAGATTCAAATGCTCTATTGATAATGACAACATGTATTTCAAATGTTATATTGATGACAATGGGAAATAATACAATTAAACTTCATCTCTGCATGGAGTTAGTGGTAGTTTGGAGAGAAGTGGCGGTGGGGGAGAGTTAGGGCCCTCTTGTTGGGTGCAGAGAGTCCCAGCAAGCTGGCACCTGACACACCACTGCCTTTGGGAAGTGTATGGCTGTCTAGCAATTTTAAACTCTCCTTTCTGTCCAGGAAGCAGATGTTTTTGCTTTCATTTTCCAACTTCAGAGTTTATTTTTAGGATAAATGTTTATTTTCCCACAGAATTCAATTTACTTTTTTTTTAAACTTTCTTTTTGGTTGTGTAGATGATACTTGTTTATTACAGAGAAGTTACAAACTCATGGGTGGGCAAAAAAAAAAAAATCAGTCTCGCTACCTGGAGTGACTGCAGGGGTGCCGCAGTGGTTGAGACTCTCCATTTCCACTACAGGGGGCTCGGGTCCAATCCCTGGTAGGGAGCTTAGATCCTGCCTGCCACATGGTGTGGCCAGAAGACAAAACAGAAAGCCCCCAAACCAGTAATCTGACTACCTGGAGACCACAGTAATATTTTGGATATAGTCTTCCAAGTTTTTATATTTCCATTCTTGAAGACATGGAGACCATTGGCTGTGTAATTTTTGCAACCTGTCTTTTCCCCCTTTGTGTTATATTTGTAATATCATCCCGTGTCAGTAGCTGTGTTTACAGCACGATTTTTCAAAGCTATGTAATGTTACATTAGAGTCCACTGATTTCCTTTGGTAATCATGTAACAAATGTTTCCTATGGGTTTACTTTCCTACGATGAAGCCTTAGAAATGGAATTTCTGGAGCAAAGAATTAGTGAGTTTTTTAAGACTGTGTGAGTGTATATTTCATATATATGAATCAGATGCACATTTTCTGTTTCCATCCTCAGAAGAATTATTAATTTCTTCTCCCCAACTCTGTCAGTAACTAATTTTATGACTTTGTTAGTTATCTGAATAAAACCAAAAGCTTCTCTTTTTTCCTCTCAAATTTCTAGTGAGGCTGAGCATTTTTTATCTCTATTGGATGTTTGTGGCCTTTTCTGATTATCTGCATAGGTCTTTTTCCCATTTCTTTACAGTCATATTCATGACTATTTCTTATTGATTTTAAGGTCATTACTAATATATTAAGTATATACACTCTGTCTTATGCCATGCAGTCTCCCTATAGTTTTCTCTGCCTTTGATGTTTTATGTCGTTTTTAATATTTCATGACCTCAAGTCTATCAATTTATGGCTTGTGCTTTAACTGTTATACTTAGGAACACTTTTACCAGCCTAAGATTACATAAATATTGATATATTTTCATTACCATTTATGTAATTTTATTTTGTCACCAGGTCTTTTATTTGTCAAATTCTGTGATTTTGGTGTGTGTCATCACATAGGTATCATGTTTAGTTTTTGTTTCTAAACAGTTGTTGTTGTTCAGTTGCTAAATTGTTTCTGACCCTTGGCAATGCCATGGACTGCAGTATGCCATGCTCCTTTGTCCTTCACTCTCTGCCAGAGTTCATGTCCGTTGAATCAGTGATGCATCTAACCTCTCATCCTCTCTTGTCCTCTTTTCCTCCTGCCCTCAATGTTTTCCAGCATCAGGGTCTTTTCCAGCGAGTCAGCTCTTCGCATCAGGTGGCCACAGTACAGGAGCTTTGGCAGCAGTCCTTCAATGAGTATTCAGGGTTGATTTCTTTCAGGATAGACTGGTTTGATCTCCTTGCAATCCAGGCGACTCTCAAGAGTCTTCTACAGCACCACAGTTCAAAAGCATCAATTCTTTGGCACTGAGCAGGGATTTGAGGTGGGCTCTGCTTCCCAGGTGAGCAGGGGTGGATCGGTACATCCCATCCTTTGGGCAGGAGTACAGTGGAGTTGGTCTGGGCCCCTCATCCTAGCTTCATCTGGGGCAACTCCTTGTCTTGACAATTAGGACTCAACAGCTTTGCCTAAAGATCTTGTGCCTTAATCACAACTAATTACAAATAGCTTCCTTATTAAAAAAAATGTTGATGATATTCTTTTGGCTTTGCTCACTGGTTTATTCTTAGTATGTTTCAAAATGTATGCATTAAGTTGGGGGAAATTGACAATTTTGCAGTATTTAGTATGATGAGAATTGTTTCTGTCTGGGAATGACATGTTTATTCGTTCAAGTTTGTTTATGATCCTATAATCTTGCTTTTATGTTTAGGTAATTTGTTATTGTCATTACTGTAGCCTTAATGATTGGAGTCTTTTGTTAAGTGATATTTTCTTACTCTTTATTGTTGGAATGTAGGAAAGTTGTTGATTCTTGTATAATTATCTTAATTACCTTCATCCAAACTTTCTCATTGCTCAAAAGTACTTTAACAGAAATTGAGTGTACTGAGTTTTCCAAGTAGTAATCCTATTTTCTTACCTTCATCCAAACTTTCTCATTGCTCAAAAGTACTTTAACAGAAATTGAGTGTACTGAGTTTTCCAAGTAGTAATCCTATTTTCTGCAAATAGTAATTTTGTTTCTTCCTCTCCAGTATTATCATGTTTTCTTGTCTAATTGCATTGTCTAGGACTTATAGAACAGTGTTAAACTACTGATGAATATATGGTGAAATGTGGACTTCCCTGTCTTATTATCTTTGGAAATGCATGATACTTGGTTTGAGAGACTTTGTTTTTTAATCATATTACATGTTGCCTAAATTTATTATTTCATTTTGAATTTTTCTTTGGCACTGAAGTTAAATTTGACTATATTGTCTTTAGAGGTAGTCATGTATTTTTCTCCTTTAATTTGTTGCTGTATTCACTCAATAATTTATACCATAGTTATTTATTGAGCACTTACTATGTTCCAGGCGTTGTTTTCTGTGCTGGTGATATACCAGTGATAGTTCCTCCAGTTCCTACACATGAAGACACTGTGTTTTACATTCTTGAGCCTCAGTAGATTTTCTAGCATTGAGCTCTCCCTGCCTTCCTGCAGTTGATCTTATATGACTATGTTTGCTGGTCATTATACAATGCTAGATTTAGTTGTTTGGGATTTGGGCATTCAGTATTCCTATGTGTTCTTTGGTTGCTAAGTCTTATCCGACTCTCTGTGACCCCAGGTACTGCAGGACTCCAGGCTCCCCTTTCTATGGGATTTCCCAGGCAAGAATACTGGAGTGGGTTGCCGTTTCCTCCTCTAGGATATCTCCCCGACCTAGGAATCAAACCCATGTCTCCCGCGTTGGCCGGTGGATTCTTTACCACTGAGCCATAACATTGTTAAACAGACTGTTCACTTCTTTTCCTGTGCAGTGGTGGGGTAAGGAATTACTTGTTCTTTGAAGGTTCAAAACAACCTTTCCAGGACAGTTTTTAGAGGTGGTTCTGTGGCAGCTTTCCCAGTTTCTTCAGTGATCACTGGGCTATTTATGTTTTCTATCTTTTCCTGAGTCATTTTAGCAATCTGTGTTATAGAAAAGCATTCATTTTTTTTATGATTTTAAAACTCAATAGAATCTGTGAGTATATAGTCATACTGACTTTGTCAGCTAATTTTGCATTTCCCTCTTTTCATCTGGACTAGCTTTGCCAGGGGTGTTCCTTCTTCCCATACCCCACATGCACCTCTGTGATGGTGGAGGATGTGATGAATCATGTTGGTTCTTTATGGAAGTGACACATGTCACTTCTCACTTCCAGTGGCTAGAGCAAATCACCTGCCCCACCCACCCCACTGGAGCTGGGGCAGGGAAAGGCAGTCCCTCATGGACCTGGAGAAGGAGAACCACAAAAGCCACAGCTCTGTCTCTTGTCACCAAGGACTGGGCAGTGTCTTTTATAGGCTTTATTTTTATTGATTCATGGCAGCAATACTTTGGCCATCTGATGTGAAGAGCTGACACATTGGAAAAGACCCTGATGCTGGGAAAGATTGAGGGCAAGAGGAGAAGGGGACGACAGAGGATGAGATGGTTGGATGGCATCGCTGACTCAATGGACATGAGTTTGAGCAAACTCCGGGAGACAGTGAAGGACAGGGAAGCCTGGCGTGCTGCAGTCCATGGGGTCGCAAAGAGTGGGACACGACTTAGCGACTGAACAACAACATGGAAGCATGGCTGGAAATTGGGTGCTCTTGGTAGGTCCGTTTTGTGGAAGTAACAGACTAAGACAGGAACAGACCACATCCGAGCTATGACCTAAGTAGGTCAAGTGCAGGCAAATGCTCCCCTGAAATCTGCTCTCTCCTGAAGGTGGATCTCTGTAGCCTCTGGGTCCCTCCTGTTATTCCAGTTTAGGTCGTGCTGGAAACGCTAATGAACTGCTCTTGACATGAATAAAAATAACACTGTCACACTCATTCAAGGTATTCGAGTGTCTTGTCGGTAGCCATCCACAAAGAGCACACTATGAACATCTGCCAGTAGGAAATTCTTTGCTTCCTGACTGCAGTTTCACCAGAAAGGATAAGGAGAGTGAGTGCCCTTTGAAAGTACCTTTTTTTTTTAAAAGCTCTATATTGAAAGAAAAGCAGTTTCTGTATCTGCAAAAGCCTCTACCGATTTCTACATGACAAACTGGGCAGGGACCTTTACCAAACAAACGCTATAGAAAAGCATTCATTATTTTATGATTTTAAAACTTAGTAGAATCTATGAGTATATAGTCATATCTCATTTTTCATATCAGGGAAATGAAGAGCAGACCGAACTTTTATTATTTTATCATTTGCTTATGGATACTGTTTTGGAGCTTCCCTGGTGGCTCAGATGGTAAAGAATCTGCCTGCAGTGCAGGAGACACGGGTTCAATTCCTGGGATGGGAAGAACCCCCGCAGGAGGAAATGGCAACCCGCTTGGCTGAAGAATCTCATAGACAGAGGAGCCTGGTGGGCTGCAATGAGTCAGGCACAACTGAAGCAACTTGGCATGGCGTGGATACTGCTGGGATTGCAGACACAGCTTTGTGTGCAGAGCTGCTCTCTGCGGTGTGTGTCCTGTGTCTTGCTCCAGACACTTGAATGTACTTTACAGATGTTCCTGCTTTGTCTTCACTACTCTTCAGAATAGTTACTGAAGTAGTGGGAGGGGCCCTGAGGCTGCAGAGATCCACCCTCAGGAGATAACCCCAGTGTTTCCACAAGTCTCCAAGCAGGTGAGCATGTGATGCTTCTGGGTGCAGAGTTGGTAAGGAAGGACAGCAGTTGAGATTTGCTCCTGGATTTGCTGGTTATGACACTGATGTTCTTTGCTGCTGTACTTTGAGCCTGGGCTTCCCTGGTGGCTCAGATGGTAAAGAATCTGCCTGCAATGCAGGAGACCCAGTTCAATCCCTGCATTGGGAAGACCCCCTGGAGAAGGGAGTGGCTACCCACTGCAGTGTTCTTGCTTGGAGAATTCCATGGACAGAGGAGCCTGGTGGGCTACAGTCCATGGGGCCACAAAGAGTCGGACCCTACTGAGGGACTAACACTTTAACTTTTAACTTTGAGTCTGCAGGAGGGAAAAAATCAGAAAACCTTTAAGTGTCTAACGTTAGTGGGATGACTAATTTCTGGCCCATCTATGCAGTTGTAACAATCTTAATGTTTCTCTAATGTTCAAAAAAATGTAATGGCTTGGGAGAAATGTTTAAGATAAGGAAACAGGATACAGAAGGCATACAGAGTTGAGACTGTACAGTTTTTTTTTTTTTTTCTTTTTGTAAAGAGTACATAGAACAGACTGTAAGGAAATCAGGAAAGCCTGGACAGTTCAGCATGCAGTGTTTATCTTTGGGTAGGATTAGGAGTGGTTTGGTTTCTTGCTGCTTGCACTTTCTAAAAATTTCCAAATTCTTTAAAAATAAACACTAAAAAAAAAAAAAAACCCTTTCAAAGTGGGCAAATGTAAAATGTAACTGGAAGTTCTCATGTGATACTGTTAAGTTTGGGGCCCTGGAAGGTCTGAATAGAAATGTTTGAAGTTTTTCTCAGCCTTGATTTTCAAACATGGGAAATGTCTTATCTTCATGTTCTGGAAGGGACCTGATGTCCGATCTCATTTTACAGAACGGAATAATGATCTCTTAGGAAGTGATCAGCGAATAGCCTTTGCGCATGGCTACTTTTGAAAGACACATCCCATTTTGAAACTTGGTCTGCATGACTCGGAGCTGAAGTCTAGTGGATCCCTGTGACCAGACCAGTTGGGGTTCTCTGGTTGTGGCAGTAGGAAGAGCTAATTTAAGCCAAAATGAAGCTTTGGAAAGGAGAAAGGCAGCTCAAAAAATTAATGGAGTGACCAGGTGCAGGGGCCACCTTCAGAAGGATTACTTCCCTGTAAATGAGCTTATTTACAAAACAGAAACAGACCCACCAGACTTAGCAAACAAACTTAAGGTTACCAAAAGAGAAAAAGGGGAGAGTGGATAAATTAGGGATTTGGGAATACATATACACATTATTATATTTAAAATAGGTAACCAACAAAGATCTGTATAGTGCAGAGAATTCTACTCAATATTTCATAATAACCTATATGGGGAAAGAATCTGGAAAGTATATATATACACACACATGTATAGGGCTTCCCAGGTGGCACTAGTGGTAAAGAACCTGCCTGCCAATGCAGGATTGACTCAGGGTTCGATCCCTGGGTTGGGGAGATCCCCTGGAGGAGGGCACGGCAACCCACTCCACTATTCTTGCCTGGAGGGCTACAGACCATGGAGTTCCAAAGAGTTGGACATGACTGAAGCGACTTAGCGTGCCCCCCCCCCCACACACACTAAACTATATAAATGTATAACTGAATCACTTTGCTGTATACCTGAAACTAACACAACATTGTAAGTTAACTGTACTTCAATTAAAAAACATTTTTTTAAAAAGGCGGTTAGTTCCCAGTTGCTTTCTGTCTGTCTTTGGGCCACTCAGGATTCCACTGCAGAAGAGAGTCTGATTGGCTTGGTGTGGGTCCTGTGACCTGGCCAACCCTTTGGGGACAGAGGAAGGGTAAGGAGTTGACTACATCACATCACATGTCCACACAGACCAAATGAGAAAAAGCAGTTCCCAAAAGGAAAACCAGAGGCTTCTACCGAAAGGATCAAGAAAGGGTGGTGACCATTCAGTCCACTCAGATGATTGGCTAGACTCTCATCAGTGACATCAAAGACTCAACCTTGGTCACTTCGCCAGGGAGCCGTGACCTTAGCAGTGACCTGGAGAGCTTGTTTCCTGGTATTCTGAGGTCATTCCTCCCTCCTCCATGTTCAGTCAGTTCCTCCAAATTTCTCTCTGAATCATAATTTATATATGTTATTTCATTCCTGTATCTTTTTTAAAACTTTTTATTTTGTATTGAAGTGTAGCCGGTTAACAGTGTTGTGATAGTTTCAGGTCCACAGCAAAGGGACTCAGCTGAATGCATACATGTATCCATTCTTCCCCCAAACTCCCCTCCCATCCAGGCTGCCACATCACATGGAGCAGAATTCCCTGTGCTCTACAGTAGGTCCTTGTTGGTCATCCATTTTAAATTCAGTAGTGTGTATATGTCCATCCCAACATTCCTGATTCTCCCTTGTCTGTGTCCCTACAGTTGCCTACTGCAACATCTTCTTTATGTGTATTCTCGCCTGGGATCTCTCCTTTTTGGCTTCCTGCAACACAGGACAGATGACATTTCTGAATTCATGGACAGAAGAATGTCTTTTTCCTTCTTTATCAAGTTTTGTTCTGTGGGAAAGAAATCCTCGGACTGCAAGGAATGTGGCATGCTGTCGATTCTTCTTAGAGACTTACAATCGATATTTCTATTTAAGGTTCTCAAGCTCCGCAGTAAAGAAAACTGGATCACTTGTATCACCTAGAGTGCTTTTCATTACAGTAGCAGATGTCAGTTCAGAGAGACTTATTAAGGAGGCTTTGCTTCAGGTGAAGGGGTGTACACAGGTAGGCACCCTGAGCACAGGGTCCCTGGGTCTTTCTCACCATTTCTCTTTGCTTTGCCTTCACCTGCATCTTGGCTTTTTTTCACGGTCAAAATACAGCTGCTAGCAGCAACTGAGGTAGTTTGTCTTCACGCTCATGAACCCATGGGAGGACATGGGAGAGAGATGCTCGGGTCTGAATGTTTGTGTTCCCCCCAAATTCATATTGAAATCCTGACCCTCAAGGTGGTGGTTTGGGAGGTAGGGCCTTTAGAAGTTAATTAGATCATGAAGACAGAGCCGCCACGAATGGCATTAGTGCCCTTCCTAAGGCATCCCTGGAGGGTCTTCCCTGATGGTCCAGTAGTTAAGACTCTGAGTTTCCAATGCAAAGGACGCAGATTCAATCCTTGATCAGGGAGCTGAGATCCTACATGCAGTGTGGTGCAGCCAAAAAGAATCCCCCGAAAGCTCCCTTGCCCCCTCCACCACATGAGGACTCCAGGAGAAGACATCATCATAAAGCAGATCAGCTGTCTCCTTGACCATGGACTTGCCAGTTTCTAGAACTGGGAGACATTTCTACTGATGTGAAGCCACTTGAATCCCTAAGGCATTTTGTTAGAGCAGCCCCAAAAGGACTAGAAAGTGGAGCAGTCCCAAGGGTCCCAGTCGTGGGATAAGAGTCCTCTCCTCTCCCCTAAGGCAGTTTATATGCATGTGCTCAGTCATCTCTGACACTTTGTAACCTCATGAACTGTAGTCTGCCAGGCTCCTCTGTTCATGGGATTTCCCAGGCAAGAATACTGGAGTGTGTTGCCATTTCCTTCTCCAGAGGATCTTCCCAACCCAGAGATCGAACCCAGGTCTTCCGCATTGCTGGCAGATTCTTTTTTTTTTTTTAATTTATTTTATTTTTTTTAAATTTTCTTTATTGTGTTGGTTTTGCCATACATTGACATGAAGCCGCCATGGGTATACATATGCTCCCTGTCCAGACCCCCCCTTCCGATTCCCTCCCCCTGGGTCATCTCGGTGCACTAGCCCCAAGCATCAACCCTGGGCTGGCGATTGATTTCACATATGATAATTAACATGTTTCAATGCCATTCTCCCATATCTTTACTGTCTGAGCCACTAGGGAAGCCCAAGAATACTGGAGTGGGTTGCTGTTTCCTCCTCCAGGGATTAAACCTGCATCTCCTGTATCTCCTGCATTGACAGGCAAATTCTTTTCCCTGAGCAGCCTGTGAAGCATATTTACATGTTTTCCATTGACTTACCATGTGCTTGAGGGAGGAGGTGCCGTGGGCTGGTGAGCTCAAGCCTGCATCTTTGATTCGGTCCCTAGCAGGGGAGGCAGGATTGTGATGACTAGTGGCACGGAGACCCCTGGGAGTAGAGATGGAGAGCTCCAGAGGGGAGGGATGGGTGCTTGTCCAGAAGGGAGGAGGAAAAGGGCACCTGGGTAGACAGTCAGACTGCAGCTAGGTTGAACCCAGCATTTTGAGTGTGAAAACCATTTTTTCAGGTTCTCACACCCATGCTTCAGACTAAAGTTTTTAGACTGTCGTTGGAAGTGTGGGTCAGAGGAGTTCAGGTCTTAACCTTGGTGATGTTTTCACCTTGAGTCAGAATGTTGTTGCTTCTGCTTTGTATTTGTCAGGGCCCTTCTTCTGTATTCCAGAGCTCTGGTTCATATCGACATAGGAAACATGGTGTACTCTATCATCATGATAGTTCAACTTATAGTCTGTGGACCCCAGCGCCATGTCTGGAGTATAGAAGGGGCTCGGAAGCTGGGAGGTTCTTGCTCAGAGCTCAATTCGGATGCCACCCCTACCTGTCTCTCCCCACAGTCGTGTCTTGCTTTGTGTTTCCACACGCTCTGCTTCTTCTGTACCAGTTCTCTCATCCTGCTCTGCTCTCTAGTTGCTGTCAGTTCTGCTTATCTCACTGGACTGGACGCTAGGCCTTTGCAGGGATCCAGGCTGGCACCTCTTTGTCTGGAGCTGTCCCGGGCACTGTGCGAACAGTGGGAGCAGGCGCGTCTCAACGAGATGGCATGAGGCAGCGTGTGCTTTTCTAACAGGTGGCAGAATGGATTTTTTGAGTCCACTAAATTGAGGTTTTTCCACGCGAAATATTTAGCTGGAGGCTTGTAGTTGTGCCTTCCTGATTGCCAGGATTTTACTCTGCAAGCAAAAAAAAATAGGACATGGCTTTAGAATTGGTCCCTAGTAAGTATAATGCCTTTAATTTGAAAGTGTGATTTTCCATAAGCCAGACCCAGGCCATTGCATTGTCATATTTGCAAAGAGGAATGGGTAGGCATGAAAATGTATCGAGTAAAGAAGTCATTCGTTAAACACACAACTGTTGACTACCTACTGTCATGGTAGGTGATAGGTGGGTTCACAGGAAGCAGATACTGGGAGTAGCACACAGAGTGGATATTAGGAAGTGCGCTTAACATCAGCAGGTGTGGAGGAAGTGAATGGAAACAGGACTCGGCAGAAGGAGAAACGAAGCTGTGATGCAGTCCCAGGAAAGATCTCACCTGGTTCCCCTGTTAGGTTGGTGTCTAGAGCTCCGGTGTCTCTTCAGAGTCGTCCTTGGTTGGGGGGAAGGCAGTGAGCCATTTTTTGTCTGTATTGATCAGTCATTGGAATCACACCTTTCACTGGAACACAGGGTGACTTTCAGCCCGAGCAGTGCCAGAGGGGAGACTGCTGAAGGTGGTCATATGGCTGCGTTCCTAAGAGATGTGGAGTATAGCTTTCATTTCTGAAGGGGAGTGTGGGGTCCACTGTACCTACCAGGTGCCAGGTCCTCTGCTAGAAACATGAGTGTGAGGAGGAGAGCACTTAAACCAGGATGGTGGGTGGTGTCTCGGGTGACAGATCAGTTGTTCGTGGCATCCTGAGAACATAATGATGTTCGGATGGAATGAGGTTTGGGAGGATGTCGTGGAAGCTTAGACCTGAAGGATGAGGCATTTCTAGCAGGATAAGGGAGTGGAAATGCCAACGGATGTAGAGCGTGGCACCGCAAGGAAGTCAAATAAATACTCTGTGTTTGGAATGTCATTGGCAGTTGGAGTAAGGCTTAGACTGTCTAATTTACGGTCTAAACTGGGACTGGTTGCATAATTCAGTGCCAGGGACAGCAGGGCAAAGCCTGGGCACACGTTCTATGGATATCCTACTGTTGTCATGACTCGGCGAATTTGGATTTTATACAAGGACCAGAGGTAAATTGCTGAGTAAATTACCAAATCATTGGACTTCTTTCCACATTTCTGGGGTCATGACCAGGGTTCTGATGTTGGATTCCCACAGGTTTAGATCTTGCCTCCATCCCTTGAAGATTTGGAAAATCTTGGATGTGTCCACTTAGGCTCAGTCAGCCTTAATTGTCTTATTTGCAAAAGGAGTATACTAATAATTGCCACAATATTTTATGATTTTTAAATGATAAAATATATTTTATGATATGATAAACTATGATAAAGTATGATATTTTAAATGAATTACTACACACACAGTACTTGAAATAGTTTCTGGGACAGTATAAGCCAGCAGTAACCATAAGATGCTATTATTTTAAACAGGGAAGGAAATTGGGTTTTACGCTAATTGCTCTGGATGCAGGGTGGGAAACCAAATGAAGAGGGGGGCAAGCCTAGGGCAGAGGGACCAGTGAGGAGATGACACCGTTGAACTCAAAGACTAGGTAAGTCATTCAAGCCAGGTGATAGCCACCTGGGTCAGATCTGTGGTCATGAAGAGGGGCGATGCGGAGAGATTAGAGGTAGTTAAGTTGTTGACTTGGGGACCTTGGTAGAACTTGAGGGAGCAGCAGGAGATAAAGCTGCCCTGAGATTTGGGATTGGGGCAAAGGGTGGGCAGTCCTGCCAGTCACTGAGAAACTCAAGGGGAAGGTGTTCCAGTGGGCATCCGGGTCTGAAGCTCAGGAGGAAGTCTAGTGGTGATGGAGTTAGGAGTCCTCAGTGGGTGGGAGGAATCGAAGCGTTGAAGTGGGGTGGGGGGTTTGCTAAGAAGAGAGGGCTGCAGAGGAATGTCCTGAGGAGCCTCAGGAAATAATAGATGGTGTGGGGGTGAAGGGATTACAGTGAAGCCCCCATTTTAGCTCAGAGTTACAACAGAGAAAGCCTTGCTCCACCTACTGTGTCAGTTCTTATGGCTTCTGTAATCAGTTACCACACACCCAGGTGGGAGGGGGGTTTAAAGTAAAAGAATGTTGTTTTCTGACAGTTCTAAAGGCTACTGAGTCAAAATCCAGGGTGTAGGCAGGGCCATGCTCTCTCTGAAGGCTCTGGGGAGGATAGATCCCTTGCTGTGATGTAATGAAGAGTATCTCCTTTTCAGGGTTTCCCTGGTGGCTCACAGGTAAAGAACCTGCCTGCCAATGCAGGAGACTCGGGTTCCATCCCTGGGTCGGGGAGCTCCCCTGGAGAAGGAAGTGGCAATCTACTGCACTATTCTTGTCTGGGAAATCTTGTGGACAGAGGATCCTAGAGAGCTACAGTTACTGGGGGGGGGTCACAAAAAAATTGAACATGCCTTAGCGACTGAACTACCACCACCATCTCCTTTTTATCTGTTCCTGACAGGAAGCTTCAAAAATCCCTGGAATTTCTTGAGTTAATTGTTGTGTTTTCTTATGGTAATGAGGCAACCTTGGTGGGCCCCTAGATGGTCATGATGGGGCTTGGTCCCCAGAAAGACAAACCTTGTGATTGAAGGATTGGAACATTGGGCCAGCACAACCTCTGGGGAGGAGAGAGGAGCTGGGTATCCAGTGCTGTGGCCAGTGACTCAGTCCACCCTGTCTATGTGATGAAAATTCATATATAATCTCTGGACGGTGGAGCTCAGTAGAGCATCCTAGATGGGAGCGTATTGAGGTGCTGGGGTGGGGCACCTATTTCCACGAGAAGAGGAAGGACATGGAAACCCAGCATCTCCCCCCATCCCACACCTTGCTCTGTGTACTCCTTTCATCTTGTTGTTGCCAAGTATTCTTCTTTATTCTATTGAGCTATAGTTGATTTATAATGTTGTGTGTTTAATTTCTGCTGTGCAGCAAAGTGACTGCAGTTATACACATATATATTCTTTTTCATGTTCTTTTCCATTATAGTTTATCCCAGGGTATTGAATCTGGTTCCCTGTGCTCTACAGTAGGACCTTGTTATTTATTCATCCTATATGTAATAGTTTGCATCTGCTAATCCCAACTGAGTTGTTTCTATCATACGTATGCACAAAGCTGTAATCCTAAAAGGAACACTTTCAGGGAGTTCTGTGAGTCATTCTAAGAAATGATCCCATCTAAAGGAGGAGGGGGAAGCCCTGAATTTGCAGCCAGCTGGGCAGATCGTGGGTGGCTTGGGGACACCCAAAACTGGGGCTGGCACCGGAAGTAGGGGAAATCTTGTGTCGCCCTCTGTCCTTAACTTCTGGGGTCTGCTCTGACTTTGGGTAGTTAGTGTCAGAATGGAATCGAACTGTAGGACATCTGGTTGGTACCAGGGAGCAGTGTCAGAACTTTCTCTTAACTTCTGGTGTTGCCAGCAGTCCTTGATGTTACTAATACTTGGGTTGTAGACACATTTCTCTCACCTCCACCACTGTCATTGCATGGCATTATCACTGACTCTGTCTCTTCTCATCTTCTTATAAGTACATCCATCATATTGGGTTAAGGTCCACCAGTCCCAGCACATGTGATAGTGTGTGCTTAGTCATTTTTGACTCTTTAATTGTAACTCTGTTTCTGTATGGGCTTCCCTGGTAGCTCAGCTGGTAAAGAATCCCCCTGCAATGCAGGAGATCTTGGTTCAGTTTCTGGGTCCGGAAGATCTGCTGGAGAAAGGGGTAAGCTACTCACTTGAGTATTCTTGGGCTTCCCTTGTGGCTCAGCTGGTAAAAATAATCTGCCTGCAATGTTCAATCCTTGGGTTGGGAAGAGCCCCTGGAGAAGGGAATGGCAACCCACTCCACTACTCTTGCCTGGAAAATCCCATGGATGGAGGAGCCTGGTAGGCTACAGTCCCTGGGGTTGCAGAGAGTTGGACACGACTGAGCAACTTCACTTATAGTTGATTTACAGTGTTGTGCCAGTCTCTGATATATAACTAAGTGACTGTTATATACACATATACATTTTTTTTTTACGTTCTTTTCCATCATGGTTTTATCACAGGATATTGAATAATAGTTCCCTGTGCTATACAGTATGACCTTGTTTATCCATCCTGTATATAATAGTTTGCATCTGCCAATCGAAAACTCCCAGTTCACCTTCTTACACCCCCTTCCCCCTTGACAGCCACAAGTCTGTTCTCTGTGTATGTCTGTGAGTCTGTTGCTGCTTCATAGATAGGCTCATTTGTGGCATATTTTAAATTCCACATATAAGTGATATCATATGGTATTTGTCTTTCTCTGACTTCACTCAGTATGATTGTTTCTAGGTCCATCCATGATGCTGCAAACGTCTTTGCCCCCTCTTCACTGTGTAGTCCTCTGCCTGGCCTCTGGTCCTGTTCCTTATGCACATCCCTCTGCCTGAACTCAGTGAGGTACCAAAAAGGCACCCGACTCCATATGGCTAAGTCCACTGACATCTCTGAATCTTTACTCTTTAACCTTTCAGCAGCCTTGGTTGATCACTTTTCTCTGAAGTGCTTTTTTTTTCTCTCCCTTGGCTTCAGTGATATGATATTCTGCTGTGATTCTTCCTGTTTTTCTGGCCATTCTTATCTGTCTCCATTGCAGGAAATAATGGATTTCCTCGTGGATTCTATGGTCTTTCCCTATGCAATTTCCTTCACACCCTTGGCTTCTGTAACCACTCTCTGCAGATGACTGAGTTCTCATAAGCTGTCTTGGAGCTGCCAGTGGTGAAGCCCTAGGTCCTTAATATACTGTGGAAAAGTTTGAATTTTTGGTGAAGGAATGATACAGTTTTATTGACATTTTTAAAAGATTAATCTTCCTGATGTCTGCAGAATACTTAGTAGAGAGACACAAGTGGAAGCAGAGAAACCTTTTAGGAGGCTAATATCCAGAAAAGGGGTCATGGGTGCCTCATTAGGTGTTCAGATGTGCCTTAAATGCAACATTTGTAAGGCCTATGTCATGGTCTTCTTCCCAGGCTTCCCTATTATCATGTCTGCCATCACCATCCACCTACTTGGGTGGGTTAGAGACATTGACCACACGTGTTTTGGTCTATTCCAGCTACTAAAACAAAATACCGTAGACTGGAGCTCTTACCAACAAGAGATATTTACTTCTCATAGTAGTGGAGGGTGGAAGTCCAAGATCAAGGTAGCAGCATGGTCTGGTTCTGATAACACCCCTTTTCCTTTTCATAGCTGGCACCTTCTCTCTGTGTCCTCACATTGTGGAAGGAGCTCAGGGGTCTCTTTGGAGCTGCTTTTATAAGAACACTTAGGTCGGGCATGGAGGCACTACTCTCATGACCAAATCAGTTTCCAAAGATTTCATCCCCTGATACTATCATCTCTGAGAGTGAGGATTTAAACACTGAATTTTAGGGGTCAGTTCAGTTCAGTGGCTCAGTCGTGTCTGACTTTCTGTGACCCCATGGGCTGCAGCACACCAGGCCTCCCTGTCCATCACCAGCTCCCAGAGCTTGCTCAAACTCATGTCCATTGAGTCGGTGATGCCATCCAACCGTCTCATCCTCTGCTGTCCCCTTCTCCTCCTGTCTTCAATCTTTCCCAGCATCAGGTTCTTTTCAAATGAGTCAGTTCTTCGCATCAAGTGGCCAAAGTATTGGAATTTCATCTTCAGCATCAGTCCTTCCAATGAACACCCAGGACTGATTTCTTTTAGGATGGACTAGTTGGATCTCCTTGCAGTCCAAGGGACTCTCAAGAGTCTTCTCCAACACCACAATTCAAAAGCATCAATTCTTTGGTGTTTAGCTTCCTTTATAGTCCAACTCTCACATCCATACATGACTACTGGAAAAAACATAGCTGTTTTTGTTTTTGTTGGCAAAGTAATGTCTCTGCTTTTTAATATGCTGTCTAGGTTGGTCATAACTTTCCTTCCAAGGAGAAAGCATCTTTTAGTTTCATGGCTGCAGTCAGCATCTGCAGTGCTTTTGGAGCCCCCCAAAATAAAGTCTCTCACTGTTTCCACTGTTTCCCCATGTGTTTGCCATGAAGTGATGGACCATATGCCATAATCTTAGTTTTCTGAATGTTGAGCTTTAAGCCAAAAGTTTCTGAATGTTGAGTTTAAGCCCTCTTCCAATAACACAAGAGAAGACTCTGCACATGGACATCACCAGATGGTCAATACTGAAATCAGATTGATTATATTATTTGCAGCTGAAGATGGAGAAGCTCTATACAGGCAGCAAAAACAAGACCAGGATCTGACTGTGGCTCTGATCATGAACTCCTTACTGCAAAAATCAGACTTAAATTGAAGAAAGTAGGGAAAACCACTAGACCGTTCAGGTATGACCTAAATCGAATCCCTTATGATTATACAGTGGAAGTGGCAAATAGATTCAAGGTATTAGATTTGATAGAGTGCCTGAAGAACTATGGATGGAGGTTTGTGACATTATTCAGGAGGCAGTGATCAAGACCATCCCCAAGAAAAAGAAACACGCAAAGACAAAATGGTTGTCTGAGGAGGCCTTCCAAATAGCTGAGAAAAGAAGAGAAGCCAAAGGCAAAAGAGAAAAGGAAAGATATACTGATTAGAATGTAGAGTTTAAAAGAATAGCAAGGAGAGATAAGAAAGCCTTCCTCACTGATCAGTTTAGGGGTCAGTCAGTCAGTTCAGTCACTCAGTCATGTCTGACTCTTTGCGACCCCATGAACCATAGCACGCCAGGCCTCCCTGTGCATCACCAACTCCCGGAGTCTACCGAAACCCATATTCATTGAGTTGGTGATGCCATCCAACCATCTCATCCTCTGTCATCTCCTTCTCCTCCTGCCCCCAATCCTTCCCAATATTAGGATCTTTTCCGATGAGTCAACTCTTTGCATGAGTTGGCCAAAGTATTGGAGTTTCAGCTTCAGCATCAGTCCTTCCAATGAACACCCAGGACTGATCTCCTTTAGGATGGACTGGTTGGATCTTCTTGAAGTCCAAGGGACTCTCAAGAGTCTTCTCCAACGCCACAGTTCAAAAGCATCAATTCTTCGGCACTCAGCTTTCTTTATAGTCCAACTCTCACATCCATACATGACTACTGGAAAAGCCATAGCCTTGACTAAACGGACCTTTATTGGCAAAATAATGTCTCTGCTTTTTAATATGCTGTCTAGGTTGGTCATAACTTTCCTTCCAAGGAGTAAGCGTCTTTTGATTTCATGACTGCAGTCACCATCTGCAGTGATTTTGGAGCTCAAAAAAAAGGTCAGCCACTGTTTCCACTGTTTCCCCACCTATTTGCCATGAAGTGATGGGACCAGATGCCATGATCTTAGTTTTCTGAATGTTGAGCCTTAAGC
>ML664177.1:23649226-23659946 GCA_007570785.1 Antilocapra americana | reverse complement strand
GACCTTTATTGGCAAAATAATGTCTCTGCTTTTTAATATGCTGTCTAAGTTGGTCATAACTTTCCTTCCAAGGAGTAAGCGTCTTTTGATTTCATGACTGCAGTCACCATCTGCAGTGATTTTGGAGCTCAAAAAAAAGGTCAGCCACTGTTTCCACTGTTTCCCCACCTATTTGCCATGAAGTGATGGGACCAGATGCCATGATCTTAGTTTTCTGAATGTTGAGCCTTAAGCCAATTTTTTTTCACTCTCCTCTTTCACTTTCATCAAGAGGCTCTTTAGTTCTTCTTCACTTTCTGCCATAAGAGTGGTGTCATCTGCATATCTGAGGTTATTGATATTTCTCCCGGCAATCTTGATTCTAGCTTGTGCTTCCTCCAGCCCTGCATTTCTCATTATGTACTCTGCATATAAGTTAAATAAGCAGGGTGACAATATGCAGCCTTGATGTACTCCTTTTCCTATTTGGAACCAGTCTGTTGTTCCATGTTCAGTTCTAACTTGCTTCCTGACCTGCATACAGATTTCTCAAGAGGCAGGTCAGGTGGTCTGGTATTCATCTCTCTCAGAATTTTCCACAGTTTATTGTGATCCACACACTCAAAGGCTTTGGCATAGTCAATAAAGCAGAAATAAATGTTTTTCTGGAACTCTTGCTTTTTCAATGATCCAGTGGATGTTGGCAATTTCATCTCTGGTTCCTCTGGCTTTTCTAAAACCAACATTCAAATTCTAGCATCACTTTTCCTTTCAATTCAGTTAGGCACTCTGACCTTTCCCCCTGTTTCTTACACAGTAGCCTGAGTAATCGTTTCAGTGCACATGTGACGTCACCCCCACGCTGATTCCTTTCAGTGCTTTCCCACTGCTCTGAGGATTCGTGCACCTCATATAAGGTTCTTCATGGTCTGGCCTTGATGTCCCTTCCTGACATCCTTTCCCACCTGCCGCCTCCTGCTTCTTCACTGCTCTGCATTCCACCTGAGTCTTTCTCTGCCAGTCCAACTACAGTGGCCTGTGTATGTCCTGTTCTTCCAGAATCTTGGCTAAAACACTACTTTTGGTGAAGACTTCCCATCAGATTTGACCCCAATTTAGGTCAGTTGTCTTTTTTGTTACTATAGAGTTTGATTTCTTTCCTTTTTGTAGGCTAATCTTCGTTTGCAAATATGTTATTTACAGAGTCATTTGGGGCTTCCCTGGGGACTCAGCTGGTAAAGAATCAGTCTGCAATGCAGGAGACCCCAGTTTAAATCCTGGGTCGGGAAGATCCACTGGAGAATGGATAGGCTACCCATTCCAGTATTATTGGGCTTCCCTGGTGGCTCAGCTGGTAAAGAATCCGCCTGCAGTGTGAGAGACCTGTGTTTGATCCCTGGGTTGGGAAAATCCCCTGGAGAAGGGAACGGCTACCCACTCCAGTTTTCTGGCCTGGAGAATTCCATGGACTGTATAGTGCATGGGGTCGCAAAGAATTGGACACAACTGAGTGACTCTCACTTCATTTATAGAGCCATTTGATTGCTGTTTTTTTTTTTTTTTTTAATGACATGAGGGACTATGGTCATAGGAGTTCTCCGGAGAAACAGAACCAATTGGATGTATATGTGTAGAAAAGAGAGACATTTATTTTAAGGAATTGGCTCATGTGATTGTTGGATCTGGTAAGTCTGATATTTGTGGGGCAGGACGAATAAACTAGAGACCCAGGGGAAGGTTGATGTTGCTGTCTTGGGTCTGAAGACAGTCTGGGAATTCATCCTCAGAGGAACTCAGGCTTTTCTGTAAGGGCTCTCAATTCTGTAACGTAGATGGCCTACTCACATTGGAGAGTGCCGTAGACTGCATATTTATGTCTTCCCCAGATTCTTTTGTTTAAACTTATTTCCCAAGATGGTGATCTTTGAAATTGGAGCCTTTGGGAGATGATTAGGTTATGAGGGTGGAGCCCTCATGAATGGGATGAGTGCCCTTATAAAAAGATCCCAGAGAGATCCTTCTCCCCTTCTGTTGTGTGAGGACACAGGGAAAAGACAGCAGAACCAGGAAGTGGGCTCTCAGCATGCTGCTGCTGCTGCTAAGTCACTCAGTCGTGTCCAACTTTGTGTGACCCCATAGACGGCAGCCTACCAGGCTTCCCCGTCCCTGGGATTCTCCAGGCAAGAACATTGGAGTGGGTTGCCATTTCCTTCTCCAATGCATGAAAGTGAAAAGTGAAAGTGAAGTTGCTCAGTCGTGTCCGACTCTGTGCGACCCCATAGATGGCAGCCTACCAGGTTCCTCTGTCCATGGGATTTTCCAGGCAGGAGTACTGGAGTGGGTTTGCCATTGCCTTCTCTGCACCAGACATGGACTATGCCAATACCTTGATCTTGGACTTCCCAGCCTCTAGAACTTTGAGAGATAAATTTCTGTTGTTTTTAAGCCACTTAGTTTAGACTATTCTCTTTTGGCTGCCAAAATAGATTCAGAGGGTAATCTGCTTGGCTTCAAGTCTACTGATTTAAATTTTATTCATGTCTTAAAAATACCTTCACTACAATACCTAAACTGTTGTTTAGCCCCAAACTCAATACCATAGCCAAACCAAGTTGACATATAAAATTAACCGTCACAGGGACCATGTCTGTTTGACCCCATCATTGCATCCTCATTGCCTGTCATAATGTATCATGATATGTAGAAGACATTTGATAAACATCAATTATGTAGCTTTGGGGGTGTTAGATTTCTAGATTTTCTACCTATAGCCAGTGCCAGTGGGAGTGAAGTCTTATGGCTGCATGCACTGCTCTTTAGAGTAATTCTTTGTGTTCATCCTAAAGTATATTATTGTTAAACTCTTGCCTGATTCGACAGATCCCTTTGACAAATTTGGCTCTTTATAATTCATTTATAATCCCCTCTTAGATTGTTTCTTTACCAGTCCTTTTAAAGAGTCTGGTAAAGAAGTTGTGTCAGTCATTTGACTTAATTGACTTAATTTCCTCTTCTCTGGTCTTCTTCTTTGTGCCTTTTTCCTGTTTTCTTGAGTGTGGTAACGAGTGCACCAACTTCATTCCCAGTGTCATTGGACTGTGACTTGACTTAAGGATGTGGTTACATTTAAATTTCCCATGGCACTTATGCTTTATTGGCAGTGTTGGCTCCAGCAGCACATCATGCTGATTTTTCTATTTCTAAAATCAAACTTGTCATTCTGGCCCTGTCTCCAGAGTTTTCTGTTTCCGTCAGGGGTGCCAGACACCAAGATGAGAAAGCTGGGAGTCATCCTTGTCTTTTCCACCCCCACTCTCCCCACTCACTTCCAAGATTCTTTGGATTCTTTCTTCATGTGGTCCCTCAAAATGGTCCTTTTATTTTTCCATGTCTTCCTGCGAGGATAGATGGGCCTGTGCCATGGTAATAGATTTATCACTGGGCCTCTTTGCACTGTTCTTTTCCAGCTTTCCATTGTAACCACCAGTGTCAGATGAGCCTTCTGACATGTTAATATTATCTTGAATACATTCTCTTCTCCCCAACTTTCAGTACCCAGTCATTGCCTTGAAACCTGTTTATTAGTCCCTCCTACAAACTGTTTATGGAATACAAACTTTCTTCCTTTCTTTATTGGATGTTATAATCACACCGAAGTCTCCTCTCTTTAATTGAGGCCTTTGTACTACGTTTTTTTCTCTCTTTGGAATGTTCTTCTGCCTCCCCTGCAGGTATTTCCCTACATTTAGTAAATCTTTGCCCAAAGGCCACCTTCTTGTTAGAGCCTCTCTTGACCATGTCCTGAAATTGCAATCCCAGTGCTGCAGCCTTCATGCTTAGCACTTACCACCTACTTACTCTACTTATGTATTATGTTTATTTTCTTTCTTCCACCAACCCCACCCCCCACTGTCATATAAGGCCCTCAGAGGCAGAGATTTTGGTGTATTCATTCACTAATTATCTTGATGTCTTAAAGTGTGCCTGTAACATAGCTGGCACTCAATAAATATTAGAATAAACAAATAAAATCAAATGTGTGTCTGTGCTTAGTCGCTCACTCGTGTCCAACTCTTGCAGCCTCATAGACTGTAACTTGCCAGGCTCCTCTGCCCATGGGATTATCCAGGCAAGAATACTGGAGTGGGCTGCCATTTCCTTCTTTAGGGGGTCTTCCTGACCCAGGAATTGAACCCAGGTCTCCTGCATTGCAGGTAGATTCTTTACCGACTGAGCTACAAGGGTGGCAGCCTTTAAATGAAGAGCTTGTCCTGCAGTTTAGACCTCGTGTGTGGCAGCAAAGAAGTATTGGTTGTTTGGGCTGTGGGGGTTGGGGATATTGAAGAGATTGAAGTCTTTTCATAAGTATTTATTTGCATGCTTTCCTTCTTGACCCCAAAGAGCAATGGGCCTTTTTGCTCTGATTGCTAAATTCTCATAGGGCAAAGAACTTATCTTGTCTTGAGATGCTCTGCCAAGATGTTCAGCTTACATGCCGTCTGGTGCCAGTAACAGGAGTAGATGCTTCCTTTCCCTGAGTCTTTGCTCTGAGCTCACTCTCAGCTCTGTCCCTCTTCAGTTTATTTAGGGATCAGCAAGATTCTTAAATCTTTACTTTTCACACTGTTTTGAGCCTAATGTCTTGCAACTCAAATTTCTTGTCCTTATTGGTGATGTTCCCCGGGTCTGTGTTATATCTTTCTTTATACTGTTACTGTGAGAAATCCACAAGGCATGTTTAAATTATCTTCTAGGTCTTGTCTCATTGCTAATTGCCTTGGGACCTTGGGCAAGTCACTTTACCTCTGGAGGGTTCAAGCTGCCCTCCTATATAATGCAGGAATCAGCCCGAGTGCCCTGTAAATTCTTTTTTTTCCAGCAGCTAACCAAGAAAAAAAAAAAAAAACCTTTGAAATTTGTTATATTTTTTCCCCTTGGATAGGGAGCTATTCCAGACTGCTCTCATCTGGTGTTTTGCTTAATTTGCAGACAATGATTAATTTACACACAAGCTTAGCCTGTATCCCTTGGCGACACTTAGCAACCAGGAAAGAGGTATGGTCGGGTTGTTTAAAGGGACATTATCCCACGTCTTAGAGCAGAGAATGGAGGGCAAAGTTGATTTATTTAAGGACACATTTTTTGACTTTACAGTGACTTTTCTTTCAATGTGTTATACACCCCTGGCTTTGGTTTTCTGCACCCATCGCCCCGCCCCGCCGCAACCCAGCTTGTCCAGTTTTAGTGAATCCTTCCAGAGGTTTATTTCTGTTTGCTTTCTTAATTATTTGTGTAGCAGTTCTGATATTCCAGGCATGGCCCTAAATTCATGCCATGTCTTCCTTCATTCTTTAGCAGCTCTTGTGAGGCAGGGCTGGTGTCTCCTTCTACACATTCAGGAAAGCATCCTGAGGTCACAGTCAGTGACCAAGCCCAGCGGGCAGAGGCTGGCTGACTGCCTGTTCACCTCTTGCATCATTTATTCCTTAATTTCACCAAAGTGAAGCGGTAAGGACAGATTTTAATCCATAAAGTCGAACAGTAATCAGTATTGAGGCTGCAGAGAACAGAGAGCTTTATCTGGGGTCTTAAGAATTGCGCTTGGGTGGGGGGGGTACATAGATTTGGATAAAAGAAGTATTCTGAAGAAGAGGAAGGATCAGGGATTTATAAAGACAAAAACTATGAGGTTGTTCAAGAACTGTGATTGAGGGACTTCCCTGGTGGTCCAAAGACTCTGTGCTCCCACTGCAGGGGGCCAGGGTTTGATCCCTAGTCAGGGAACTGTATGCTGCCTGCCACAGCTAAAGGACCCATGTACTGCAACTAAAACCCAGTGCAGTCAGTCAAATAAATATTTTAAAAAGAACTATAATTGATGATGATGGAAAAGGGGAATATTTGTCTTTAAGGGGTATGCTGTCCAGAGTTATTTTAGGGTTGTTGTTGTTTAGTCACTAAGTTGTGCCCAACTCTTTGCGACCCATGGACCGCAGCACGCCAGGCTCCCCTGTCCTACACCATTTCCTGGAGTTTGCTCAGATTCATGTCCATTGAGTTGGTGATGCTATCTGACCATCTTATCCTCTGTCGCCCACTTCTTCTCCTGCCCTCAATCTTTCCCAGCATCATGGTCCTTTCTAATAAGTCGGCTCTTTGCATCAGGTGTCCGAAATATTAACTTCAGCTTCAGTATCAGTCCTTCCAATGAATACTCAGGGTTGATTTCCTTTAGGATTGACGGGTTTGATCTCCTTGCTGTCCAGGGGACTCCCATCAAGAGTCTTTTCCAGCACCACAGTTTGAAAGCATCAGTTCTTCAGCTCTTAGCCTTCTTTATGGTCCAACTCTCACATCTGTACATGACTACTGGAAAAACCATAGCTTTGACTCTAGGGACCTTTGTCAGCAAAATGATGGATCTGATGCCTATCTGGGCAGGTGTTCTGGATGTCTCAGAAAGTGGTCACAGTTTAGAGTCCATCTGGGCTGAGATGTGTGTAAGTTTTCCTTTCTCAGTGGCCTCCTGGCCATCATCACCTGGTCCTTTTCATCCTCTTCTTTGAATTTTCATCCTTCCCACCTCCTTTGGAGGAAATGGAAGCAGTTACTGAATGCCAGGGGCTGTTCATCCCCTACCCACCAACTCTTAGCCACTCACTTCCTTCTCTTGATCTTTTCCTCCTCTGTTCTTCCAAGTGTCTAACTGACAGCAAGCTCCTATGAACCAACCAAGCATAGAGGTCAGGTTCACATTCCCTGCATGAAGAATAGAGCTGCTGTGAAGTGCTGCAGCATTAGACATGAGTCGTGTGAAACTAAAATCCTGCACCAGGTCGTGAATTTCACTTATTCATCCAACTAGTCGAGGGTCTGCTGTCTCTGGAGCTGAGTTGACCTTGAGGATACAATATAGTCTTTTCCCTCATGGAATTTATTTTCTAGGAAAAGTGAGCTTCTCAGAAGAGGTATAACATTTGGGTGTTTGAGACCAGCTGAAATAAGTGAGAAATAGACAACTTGGGGAAACATCAAATACATTTTTTTAAGTTTCTTTTATAATGCTGTGGTGTCCCTTTTTTAATAATCATGTAAATACATAATATATAATTTTGTTTTTTCCTATCATAATATTTTGTGTATTAGGTTTTATAAGTGTGGTTTATTCTAATCATTGAAAGTTTAATTGCTTCTAATTATTACAAGTTTTTGGTTACTAAGGAGACTGACAGGCAGGCTTGCTTAGAGGGTTGGAAAGGTCTGAAAAATTAGATGCATTTTTATTCATTCCAGATTATGGTGTGTGTTTGTGTGTATGTGAGAGAGAGAGATTTATTAATTCATTGTGATCCAGAGGAAAGAGAACCATCCCACAGAAGCCCTTCTGGCTTCCGGCTGGTGTCTTTTGCAAGTTTAATTTAGAACTTACCAAAGCAGAGGAGATTTTCAGCTAACTTGTAAATGAACCAGTGGTGGCAATCAGTATGAAAAAACTGGAAAAGCCCACACAAGTCTTTATCATTTTATAATATATAGAAGTACTGAATCACTATATCTTATACCAGGACCTAATAAAGCATTGGAGGTCATTTAACTTCAAAACAAACTCAGAGAGAGATCAGATTTGTGGTTACCAGAGGTAAAGGTGAGGGGAATTAAATGAAAATGATCAAAAGGTATAAACTTCCAGTTATAAATAAATACTAGGGATGTAATGTACAACATGGTAAAGATAATTAACACTACTGTGTTTTATATGAACATTGTTGAGAGTAAATCCTAAGAGTTCTCATCACAAGGAAAATTTTTCTTTTTTGTTTTATTTTGTATCTATGTGATATAGATGTTCAGTAAACTTATTGTAATCACTTCACAATGTATGCAAGTGAAATCATTATGCTATACACCTTAAACTTAGACAGTGCTAAATGCCAATTATATCAATAAAACTGGAAGAAGAAAAAAAAATTGAGTAGAGGCTTACCAAAACCCTTAAGAACAAGAAAAGAAATCTGTGTGTGTGTGCTGAGAAAACTCCAGAGAGTCACTTGGACAGCAAGGAGATCAAACCAATCAATCTTAAGGGTAATCAACTCTGAATATTCATTGGAAGGACTGATGCTGAAGCTGAAGCTCCAGTATTTTGGCCACCTCTTACAAACAGCGGACTCATTGGAAAAGTCACTCATGCTGGGAAAGATTGAGGGCAGAAGAAGAGGGCATCAGAGGATGACATGGCTGGATGGCATCATTGATGCAATGGACATGAACTTGGGCAAACTTCAGGAAACGGTGAGGGACAGGGAGGCCTGGTGTGCTGCAGTCCATGGGGTTGCAAAGAGTCGGACACAACTGGGCGACTGAATAAAAACTCCTTGCTAAAACAGAAACTCATGAGGACAATGACATTGTTTACCTTGTTCATCACTTTGTGGTCTGTGCCTCTTAATCTTTGTAAACGTAATAGGCTCTCAAAGTATTTTTTCAGTTTATTGAGTTATAATTGACTTATTAAGTATTTATTAAGTTGATTAAGGTGACATAGAACTCTCCTATTGAGTCACCAGATATTTATCCATCCCTGGGAACTGATGATGGACAGGGAAGCCTGGCATGCTGCAGTCCATGGGGTTGCAAAGAGTCAGACATGGCTGAGTGACTGAACTGAACTGGGAAGGCTGCAAGCAATTTGTGACATCTTTATTTCTAAAGCTGTATAAGTACTCCTTTCAGTGCAGAAAATGTTGGTGGTGTGTTTCCTCTGTGTAAGGTATGAAACTAGCCCCTGGGTAGTGTGCAAGTCCCGAGGTTCAGAGGATCGTGGAAATAAATAGAAGACAGTCTCTAGATTTAAAAATCTATTTACAAAAAAAAATCTAAAAATAGGTTAGTGAAAACTTTCGACCTTGTTTCTAGGCTTGCTTTTTCACCCTTTTTTTTTTTTTTCCAGAGTTGTGGTGCAGGGAGATGGTGCAAGTTATTTCTAGGGAAAACCTTCAGTTGGCAAATGGATGGGTGAATTTTAGGACCTGTGGAGGCTTAATTAAAAGATTTCAGACTTAGATCTGTCTAGGTAGACATGAAAATCTTTACTGTCTTTCATTTACTAATTTTAAATTGAGAAGCAAATACATAAACTTGGTAACTTAAAAAAAAAATACAAAAAGAAAAATGTAAGCGTTTTCCGAACTCTTTGGCTCCCAGGTTCCACTTTCCAGAGGCAGTAGCCCTTGACAGTACCCAGTTTGTCATAAACCTTTTTGAAAAACATATGCATCCATGCTTTACACATATGTCTGTACATCCTTACATGTATTAGCCCATATCAGTGTGTTGTGCTTTTTTATGACTGTGTAGTTTGGAGAAGGCAATGGCACCCCACTCCAGTGCTCTTGCCTGGAAAATCCTATGGACGGAGGAGCCTGGTAGGCTGCAGTCCATGGGGTCGCTAAGAGTTGGACACGACTGAGCGACTTCACTTTCACTTTTCACTTTCATGCACTGAAGAAGGAAATGGCAACCCACTCCAGTGTTCTTGCCTGGAGAATCCCAGGGATGGCGGGGCCTGGTGGGCTGCCGTCTGTGGGGTCGCACAGAGTCAGACACGACTGAAACGACTTAGCAGCACCAGTATCTTGTCACGGGCTTCCCAGGTGGCTCTATAGGTTAAGACCCCACCTGTCAATGCAGAAGATGGGGGTTCAGTCTTTGGGTGGGGAATATCCCTGGAGGAGGGCTTGGCAACCCACTCCAGTGTTCTTGCCTGGAGAATCCCATGGACAGAGGAGCCTGGTGGGTTACAGTCCATGGGGTCGCAAAGAGTCAGACATGACTAGAGCAACTTAGCATGCACGCAAGTATCTTATGATACAAATTATGTAATAATGCATTTATTCAGTCTCCTTTGGAAAAATATTTTAGGCTGAACATAGAATTTATTTGAAATGGGAAAGATGTCTGTCAAAGAAGTAGTAATGTAAGTTATTTTTTTGCAGTGTTTCTGGTTACCTTGACAACCGGAGACACCTTCAAATGCCATGCCATCTCTCCTAACACCATGCTTGAGTAGAAGTGACGGAAATAGAATGAGTGAAAAGGCTAGATTGGGGTCTGCTTAAAATAATTTCAACAGGGGAATGTTTTTATGGTGTGTTTCCTGTAGTGCCTTTAACTAGGCAGGTGTAATTCCTGATAGTGTTGCTTCTGCTACAAAGTAGTTTCACGTAATCTTCTCTCATTCAAGGGAGAACTTGTATCCTACTAGAAGAGAGCTGAGAATTCTCTATTATGGTCTTTTCAGGTTGTTTCAGGTTAACCCACGAAGTAATGCTGAGCCGATAAAGTCATCACTGAAGCGGCCCGCTGTGTTACCTGGGCTCTGTCCCATTCTGAGCTCCATCTTCATTATCCAGCTTTAGCATAGTGTACTGCAGCACGATTTGATTTATCTCATTGGATACAGGAAGTTCTTTAAAATAATACTAGAAAAACAGTACAGACTGGTTTGCTACAAGGTATGCTTGGACAAACCAGGGGAGGAAAAAGTGCATTAGATCACAACTGGTGAGTGAAGGGGTGATGTCTGTAGAGTCTGGTTGTTGCACTGTTGCCTGAGCGGTTTTCCCAGCATGTTAATGATTTTTTGTAGTTGTTATTTTTTTTTAGTTTATTTTTTATTATAGAGTTTATTTACAATATAGTGTTGGTTTCAGGGATACAGCATAGCAATTAAGTTATATAT
>ML664177.1:23601288-23649126 GCA_007570785.1 Antilocapra americana | reverse complement strand
TATATAATATATATATATATATATATATATATATATATATATATATGGGTGTATGTATTCTTTTTCAGATCCTTTTCCCTTATAGGTGATTACAAAATAGTTCCCTGTGCTATAAGTAAGTCCTTACAGTTGTTTATCTATCTTTTATATAGTTCTTATATATAGTCGGGTAATTTCATCCCAAACTCCTCATTTGTCTCCCCTCTGCTATCCCCTTTGGTATCCATAAGTTTGTTTTCTATGTCTGTGAGTTTGTTTATGATTTTTAAATAAGTTCATTTGTATCATTTTTTTTTAAGATTCCACATATAAGTGACTTCATATGATGTTTGTCTTTCTCTGTCTGATTTACTTCACTTAATATGACCATCTCTAGGTCCATCCATGTTGCTTCCAATGGCATCATCTTGTTCTTTTTTACGGCAGAAGGTGATCTTGGATAAAGTGAGGTATCAGCCTGCTTCTTGTTACCTGCTGTGTGCAGTAAGAATAGAATGGAAAATGGGGAAACTCATATTCATGTTCTTTGAGGTATAGCCTAGAAATCTTTCTGTTCAATGTTATATTAATGGTAACTTTGAATCAAAGGGTAGAAGTGCCATTTTTCAAGTAGCCATCTTCCCAAGCACTTCGTGTTCTGCCTTTTTTTGGGTGTCGATTTCCAGCCTTTGAAATGATTTGTTATCTCTGCATGGAAACTCTCTGTGCTGCTTCAGTCACCTTGTCAGCAGCAGCAACCCACTCATTTCTCACTTCTTATTAAATTTGTTGATTGGGTATGAAACATGAATATCCATCAAGTATTCCTGCTAATACATTTTTCCTGCAGTTCCTGCCAAAACTTGCCTTTTTTTTTTTTTTTAAAGTCAGAAGCTACTTCTGGAAATTAATTACCAAGTTCTCTGGGAAAGTTAGTCAAACTTCTGTCTGAAACCCTGGTATGCTTCACCATCTCTACTAGATTCTGAGATCCATGAGGACAGAGACAGTTCTTCTCATTTTTTAAAAATAAATATTTATTGTATTTGTTTACTTGGCTGTGCTAGGTCTTAGTTGTGGCATACGGAGTCTTCCGTTGTGGCATGTTTGATCTAGTTCCCTGACCAGGAATTGAACCCCGGGCCCCACTGCATTGGGAGCACAGAGTCTTAGCCATTGGACCACCAGGGAAGTCCCCAGAGATGGTTCTTATTGGGCAGTATCCTATGTTTCTAGAAGGAACACAAAATACATGTTTGTTTATCAAAATAAATGTTGACTGCATTCAGATTCTAGCCTGCAAAAGGACATTCAGAATCTAGGTGCAGATGGCATTAAAAATACAGCTTTTATGTTGTCATGAGAATGAGTTATTTCTAGGGTTTGCAGGTCAAGGAACTTTCTCCCTGAGGTTTCTGTGCATGGACTTTTCATAATCTGTCTCATGTGCTTTACAGAGTCCATTCAAAAGCATTTGGGAGAACAGAGCTGTGTGACCCGGCACTGCCCCTGCCACAGTGCCTTCCTCCTTGCTCTGTCCATCACCCACTTTATCAGCCTGACCCTATGACTGCTTGGTGCTCGCAATGCTTGACACTCTGCACTGCTTCTGACCCTGCTCAGCTTGTTCACCTGAATCTGATTTTCTGATTTGAATCCTGGTTGCTATCTGGAACCAGATCTCTCTGGCTTCTGATGTTAGTTCAGTAACTTAGTCTTTCCTTCCAATTGTTGTGCTTTTTTGTTTTTAAGCCCATGTGTTTTCACCTTGTCTGGCCCCAGTGAACCCTGAGTTGACTGATCATTAAGAAACAAACTCACAGACATAGAGAACAGATTTATGGTTGGTGGGAAGGTGGGGGTGAAGGGATGGATTGGAAGTTTGGGATTCACAGATGCAAAGTTTTATAATATATATAAAATGAATAAATAACAGGGTCATACTGTATTGTACTGGGAACTATATTCAATATCCTGTAATAAACCATAATGGAAAAGAAATAAAAAAGAATGTCTCTATGTATGTGTGTGTGTATAACTGAATCACTTTGCACAGCAGAACTTAACACAACATTGTAAATCAGGTACAATTAAAAAAGAGGGGGACTTCCCTTGCCCATCCAGTGGTTAAGACTCCATGCTTCCACTGCAGGGGGCATGGATTTGATCCCTGGTGGAGAACTAGATCCCACATGCCAAGCACGGCCAAGGGAAAAAAAAAAGAGAGTTGCCCAAACCCAGGCTCTCAAAGGGTCTGATGATAACATTTAACTGTATTTGCCAATTACTGACTTTTTATAAATGATGTGCAACATGTTCTCATGTGTTCCTTTGCTTCCTTTTTTCCAGGCAGCATTTGATGCTGCTTGATCCAGGATGACAAGCTTGTCCACAGTGTGTTGGTGTGAGCGTATGACTCTGGGATGATTCAGTTTGTCTGTTACTGAAATGTTCATTTTATCCAAGATGGAACAAAATTGCCCATAAAAGAGCATTCAGATTGTCCTTATGCTTCATCAAGGGACCAGATTCACTTCTGCTTGCTAGGAAGGAAGTTGGTATGCATTGCCAAAGTGAAATGCCATAGACATATAATGACTTGTCATGGAATAAGTCAAATATAAAATGATCCAATTGTGGAGTCAAGGAAGCTGAAGAGAATATGTTCTAGCCAGCTCTGTTTTAAAATCAAGGGCATGAAGGCTTAGATGGTTGAAAAAAGTTGCCCAAGACCCACCCCAGAGCTGACAGGCAAGGAGCCTGGCCTGAGTTCAGCTTCATAATGACAGTTATACACAGCCAGTTGCTTTTCACTGCTGTCTTATATGTTGATGGAATCTGACTTTAAATAAGCCAGAAGCAGAAGCAGAGCCCTAATTTTTTTTTAGAAAATTGCAGTTGTCTTAGTTTCACTGACCTCTTTGGGATCCTTTGCCTTTTCATATTGGAATATAGTCGATTTAACAATATTGTGATAATTTCAGGTGGACAGCAAAGCAACTCAGCCATACATATACATGTATCCGTTCTCTCCCAAACTCCGCTCCCATCCAGGCTTTCACATAACATTGAGCAGAGTTCCCTATGCTGTATGGTAGGTCCTTGTTGGTTATCCACTTTAAATATAAAAGTGTGCACACGGCCATCTGAGACTCCCTACCTATTCCTTCCCCAGATTCTGCCTCCTGGCAACCATAAGTTCATTCTCTAAGTTGGTGAGTCTGTTTCTATTTCATAAATGAGTTCACTTGTATCATTTCTTTTTAGATTCATCATATAAGGTATGTCATATGATATTTATGATATTTTTCCTTCTCAGTCTGACTTACTTCACTCAGCATGACCATCTCTAAGAAGCTACTTCTGGCCATTGAGATTCATGCATATCACAGACAGCTTGGGACCTGGGTAGAAGTCAGAAGAGCTGAATTTTATTTCCCACTTTGGTTTTTGAACACTTGTGATGTGTGATTTTTAATAGGAAACATGCATTTTGTCTTTGTCTCTAGAGCTCCTAAATATGTATTTAGAACTCCTAAAACCCTTGGACTTTCCCAGGTGGTAAGAGTGGTAAAGGTGTCTTGATATTCAGAACAAGCCCCTTTCAACCACACTTGAGCTTATGTAAGTGAGAAGATTTTTGGAAAGCATCTGGAGCCTGGGGGTTGGTTGTTTGGCAGAGCAAAACCAGTCCTGTGATTGGAGGGTTAGAACTTTCCATCCCACCACCTTAACCTCCAGGGAGAGGAGAGGGGCTGGAGGTTGAATCCGTTTCCAATGGCTGGTGTCATTACTCAGTCACGACAATGTAATGAAGCCTCCACATTGTCCCAGAAGGACTGGGTTTGGACAGCTTCTGGGGTGATGAACACATGGGAGTGTCGGGAGGATGGCACCCCAGGAGAGGTCATGGGAGAAGCTCTGGGCTCTTTCTTCATGCCTTGCCCTGTGCATTGCTTCCATTCTGCTGTTCCTGAGTTACATACTCTAAACCAGCATCTAGTAAGTACAGATGACCCTAGAACAATGGGTTCAAACTGTGTGGGTCCACTTATATGTGGACTCTCTCAATAAATACTACTATACAGTCTACACCTGTGATTGGTTGAATCCTCGGGGGCAGAGTTGCAGGTAAGATGGCCAACTCTGGGACTTGAGCATCCTCAGATTTGGGTCTCAGGGCAGGTCCTGGAACCAACCCCCTTTGTTGTTCAAGGGTCAGCCATAAAATGTTTTCCTGAATTCTGTGAGCCCCCTAGCCAATTGATCAAACCTAAGGAGGGGATCGTGGGATCCTTGGATCTGTAGTGGGCTGGTCTGAAGCACGGGGACAACCTGGCCTTGGGGTTGGCACCTGAAGGGGGCGGTGTAGGTAGTGCAGTCTCAGGGGCCTGAGCCTTGCACCTGTGTGATCTGATTCATCTCCAAGTGTCAGAGTTGAGCTGTAGGAAACCTGGCTGGTGTCGCAGACGATTGCTTGATGGAGTGGAAGGAACCCACGCGTGCACATGGGAACTGGAATCAGCATTCTGCCAGTGCCTCAGCTTTCGTGAGTCATTTCCACTCTGCTCACGGGTAAAATGAGAGGGTTGGGTGTGTCCCTCTTTAGGATCCCTTCCAGCTGTCTTGTTTCTGTGCTCAGGCATCCATGCAGGGTGAGCCTGAACAGCATCTCCAGCATTGCAGGAAGCACAGCCCTTAAGTCCTCAGGTCCCTCCCTTGAGAGTTTTCTCAGCTATGTGGGCAGACTGGTAGCTCCCCTGTCTCCTCTCTCAGGGTCTTTCCTGCTCAACTGGCCATTGGAATCAGCTTGGGTTGCATATAAGAGAGAAGTCTTAAATGGTAGAGCTTTAAACAAAATGGAAGCCTCGAAAAAGGCAGAAGCTTGTTTATCCACTACAGAGAAGGCTAGAAGATAGGGAGGACGTAAACTCTCACCCCAGAACTCTTTCTCAGGACTCCCTCATGCAGGTGATTGTTCTTACCTTCTAAACAGAAGAAGCGAATTCCTTTCTAGATGAAGTCTATGGGAGAGAACTTTCCAGAAATCACATTGTGCATCCTTTTTGTCTGCATCCCCTTGGCCTCAAATAGGCACCATCTAAGCCAGAGAGAGGTTGTTGTTGTTCAGTCCTTTTGCCTTCAGTCTTTCCCAGCATCAGGGTCTTTTCCAGTGAATCGGCTCTTTGCATCAGGTGGCCAAACTTTTGGAGCTTCAGCATCAGTCCTTCTAATAAATATTCAAGGTTGATTTTCTTTAGGATTGACTGGTTTGATCTCCTTGCAGTCCAGTAGACCACTTTTGCCAGAACTCTCCCCTATGACCTGTCCATCTTGGGTGGTCCTGCACAGCGTAGCTCGTGGCTTTGTTGAGTTTCACAAGCCCCTTTGCCATGTCAAGGCTGTGGTCCATGAAGGGACAGAGGGCTGATGGGTAGTTAGTGGAGTGGAGTATAACCTGCCGAAAATCTGTGGTTATAAAGATGAGCTTGTCTCATCAGTTTCTTCGTGCTGCCTTTATTTGATTCTGGCTTCAAGGACATAGAAGACATTGGGCCCTACTTCTGCTGTTCTTCGCAGGAGTTTGAGGAGATAGGATGGAAGTGGCCTGTGCTCAGCTTGCCTGCAAGATTATCTGAAATGTGTGAGTTGTTTGCTTTATCTTAGGAGGTGGTGATCATGTGGAAGATAGATGTTACATCCTGGTTAAGTATATTTCACCAGCAAGTCTTTGCTTGTAGAGACTTTTTGTCCGTTTGAGTAATTTTTTTTTCTGGCAATTTTTTAAAACTCTCCATTTCCATTCACAGTATTTATCATTTGTGTCTTTCTTGGTTTTTCTTGATTAGTTTTCCCAGGGGCTTGTCTGTTTCTTGTCTCTTCAAAGAACCCATATTAGCTTTGGTTAACTCCCTCTGTTGCTTATATTATCTTTTTCCCTTTATGTTCATACACATCGTGATCATGACGCCCTTGGTGACCGTCCAGGCACAGCTACAAACTGACAGCTAATATTTAGCATGTGTGTTCAGTCAGTCTGTCGTGTCCGACTCTTTGTGACCCCGTGGACTGTAGCCCGCTGGGCTTCTCTGTCCATGGAATTTTCCAGGCAACAATACTGGAGTGGGTTGCCATTTCCTTCTCTAGGGCATCTTCCCAACCCAGGGATTGAACCTGTGTCTCTGGCATCTTCTGCATTGGCAGGCAGATTCTTTACCACTGTGCCACCTGGGAAGCCCATTTATATACATACATATATATATAAAAACATATATAAATGTATTATTTATAAATACATATATAAATTATATTAATTTATGATTATATAAACATATATGTGTATAATACACATAAGTAGTGCTCAGTCGTGTCTGACTCTTTGCAACCCCGTGGACAGCAGCCTGCCAGACTCCTCTGTCCATGGGATTTTCCAGGCAAGAATACTGGAGTGGGTTGCCATTTTCTACTCCAGGGGATCTTCCTGACCCAGGGATCGAAACCGTGTCTCTAGTGACTCCTGTATTGGCAGGTGAATTCTTTACCACTAGCACCATGAAGGAAGCATGTAAGTGATATATAATATATATTATTTATAAATACTTATATATTTGTACATATATTTATACATATAATAAATATATACATATGTACTTATAAGTAACCCATTTGTGTATGTTTACATATACACCTATATATAATACATTCATATTATATGTGTGTTTTTCTCTGTTCTGTTGGTCTCATTCTGCTGTACTTTTATTTATTTTCTGGCTACAGGAATGGGAGTTGTCACACTGTCTGTGGGGCGGCTGCCTCTGGAGCTGTTAGGGCAGATGAAACCTGCAGTCTGTTAGACCTGGCAGGGAAATGTTCTTCCTCTCTGCTTCCCTGTAGGTAGCCTGAGAGCAATGATTTTCTGCTGTTTTTGAAAAGCAGCCAGACTATATATAGAACTCTCCCGGAAGTGGGCCCTGAGCAGTGGTGAAGTAGGCATCGTTTAGTTGTGCTTTCCCGTCCCCTCCTCACTGTCTTCCACAGTCAGTTCTTATTCAGAAGATATTTTAGGGATCGCCAGGATCTCTAAACTTTTTAAAAAAGCCGTGATGATATAGAGGTCACGGAAGTGAGTTCTGAGCTCAGGCTGGGTTCATTATCTGCCTCTCCAAGCTTTGTGACCTTGGGCTGGTTCTCTGCACTCACTAACCCTCCATTTCCCCATCAATAAAATGATGTTATTAATAGTCCCCACCTCAGGGGTTGTTAGGAAAGTTAAACGAATGGCAAGTTTTAACGTGCTCAGTCGGCTCCAACTCTTTGTGACCCCATAGACTGTAGCCCACGAGGCTCCTCTGTCCTTGGGATTCTCCAGGCAAGAATACTGGAGTGGGTTGTCATTTCCTCCTCCAGGGGATCTCCCTGACCCAGGGATCAAACCTGGGTCTTCTGCATTGCAGGTGGATTCTTTACCATCTTAGCCACCAGGGATGCACTTAGTGGGGACTTAATCAATGCTTGTTTGTTTTGGTGTTTTTTTTTTTTTTAAATGAATTAAGACTTTACACGTGATTATGCATCCTCTGCATCTTCTACATTTCCCTGAGCCTTCTGCAGACTTTGAGATTTACTTTCTGTAATTTGTATTCTGAAAATAACCTATCATTAGGTATAATGACGATACTCTTTTCAAGCAAATCTTCCCCCACTTCTTGCCAGACTTTAAAAAAGGTTGCCTCACTTCTCTGAACCTCGTTGCCCTACTGCTAATTAGTGGCAAAGCCATTTCTCCAGAATCCTATGGAGACCTCTGTCCCCACTTCCTGCTTCTTTTCCTGGAAGCTTGTTCTTATGCAGGGACCTGGTTAAGTCCTCCCTGAGGGAGCCCCTCAGTGACTAAGGATCTCTAGTAGAGTATAGTATCTTAAGCTACCAAAGATTTGGATGTTTCATCATGGTATTTTAGGCATTGCTCCCTCAGCATTTTGAAGGTGTGAGGAATAAACTGCCTTGAAATATTAAACGTCACCTCAGATGAAACTCAGGAGCTTAATGAAACGTGAACCCAGACCCCAGCAGAAAAGGAAAGTTTATCCTTTTGAGAAGCCAGCATTGGCTTGAATTTGGAAGGAGGAACAGGAGTAAGTCTTCGGCCAAGTCTGTAGTAAGCCTTTGACTATATTAGCCCACAGCATATGGGCACAGGAATCTCATGAATGGAAGGTTCTGAGCACGGTCAGCCAGATGGAGGAACCGTGTATACAGCAGCTGTATCTTGCCCTCTTTCTTTTCCTGCCTTGCCCACTGCTAGTTGTGGTGGGGCTGTGAAGTCCCCCAAGCAGAGCCCCCTCCTTCACCACCACTTCGGTGCTCAGAGGGCAGGACTAGGAGAGTCCGTGTGGCACTACCTGGGGTGTAACTATTTCAGTGGGGATCCTGCAGGTGTGCAAGGATTCCTTTCATGGCTCTAGTGTCAGGTCAAATAAAGCTGCCCTCTAGGCCCCTTTTCCACAGTTGAAGCTCTCAGCCTGTGATATTGTGATTTTTAATAAAAATATTTGTAATAAGGAATATAATATTTATAATAAGAAATTTAGTCTTGGTTTTCTTCCTGTCACAGAACTTTTAAAACTCTTGGAATTTCCGAAATAATGAGAGCTGTAAAGGTATCTTCTTACTTTGTAGCTTGTTGTGTGAATGAGGTAACTTTGGGATGGCGACTGAGGATGGGGCTGGTTGCTGGGGGAACCAACCCTGTGATTAGAGGGTTGGGACTTTCAGCCCCACCCCTGACCTCTGGGGAACAGAAGAGTCTGGAGGTAGTAGTGATCATCTCTGGCCAATGAGCTAATCAGTCATGCCTGTGTAGTGAGGCCTCCATGAAAACCCAAAAGGATGGGGTTGAGATAGCTCCCGGGTTGGTGAACAGGTGGAGGTTCTGGGTGGGGTAGCGAGCTCAGAGTGTGGAAGCTCTGCATCCTTTGCTCACCTCTCCTGCACTTCTTCCGTCTGGCTGCTCCTGAGTTCTTTCCTTTTATGGTAAACTGGTAATCTAGTGCAGTTGGAAAGAAGGAGAAAGAGAAGAGATTACCTTACCAAGAATAGGAATGAAACTGGGAGTATCACTGAGAATGTATGGGTTGATCCCCACAAGCAGTTTCATGGTTGCGTATTCCTCCGATGATGGGAATTCTTGTTTCTTTCTCTCCTCCGTCTCCTAATCTCTCACTTGCCTGCCCACCTCTCAGGCTCTCTTCAGTCTTTCCATCTGGGAAATGATGGGGTTGGGCTTACAGCATGTTCTTTCTCTCGACACATGAACACTTATTAAAGGTCTGCAGAATGGTCGTGCTTGCAGAATTGTTTCAAAGGTCACTGAGTCCAGTTTCCTCACTCAACATGTGAGGGAACTTGGAGAAGCTGAGACTCTTCCCTGGAGAACCAACAGCTTCGCCAGAAGCCAGGACCCCTGCTTTCATATCCCATGACACTACATTTCTGAAACTCCTTGACCTAGTTAAGTGAATTCACTCTTGTCACGCACAGGTATTTTCCCCGAAAATTTGTAAGATCTAATGTCATTCACTGAGCCAACTCAAAATATTTGCATCTCAACCTGAAAACTGACATAACATTTACACGTCTTCTTCTACTAAGTGTATTTGCATAAAATAGAATTATTATATTATACCAGTTTCTTCCCATTTTACCTTTCATTGATAGTCATTTTAGTACCAAGAAAGTAGATGGTTCTAGACTCTTCTCAAAACCATCTCTAAGACCAAGAAAGCTGAAGATGACATGAATCCTTGAAAACTATGGAAATCTTGCATTAAAATATAAATGCTTGGATAACCAGCAAGGACATACAGTATAGCACATGAGACTCTACTCAATGTTATGTGGCAAACATGGATGGGAGGGGAGTTTGGGGGAAAATGGTTACATGTATATGTATGGCTGAGTCCCTTTGCTGTTCACCTGAAACTATCACAAAATTGTTAATTGGCTGTACCCTAATACAAAATAAAAAGTTTAAAGTTTGAAATTTAAAAATATATATATAAATGCTGAAGGATTGTAGAGGGAATCCTGTCTGAGTCCAAGCCCCTTATTTTTTATGTGGACTAGTATGATGAACCACGGTGACCATTCTGTTTATCTAGAAATGTGGTATAACAAACCAGCCCCACTCTAGTGGTCTACAATGGCATGACGTGGATCAACTCATATGAAGCTGTGAGCCATGAGTCCTTCATTGGAAGGACTGTTGCTGAAGCTCCAGTTCTCTGGCCACCTGATGTGAAGAGCCGACTCATTGGAAAAGACCCTAATGCTTGGAAGATTGAGGGCGAAAGGAGAAGGGGGCAGCAGAGGATGAGGTGATTGGATAGCATCACCGACCTAGTGAATCTGAGCAAACTCCAGGAGGTAGTGGAGGACAGAGGAGCCTGGCCTGCTGCAGTCCATGGGGTCGCAAAGAGCTGGACATGACTTAGGCACAGAACCAAGTGACAAGGACATTTTCTTCTTGAATCTGCTCTTCAGCAAAGCTCAGAGGGTTCAGCTCATTTCTGTTGCACTCAATGTCAGCTGTGGTGGTTCAGATGCTGAGGCCTACTCACCTGTCTGGATGTCTTTGCTTGGAAAAGTTGTTCCCCGCAACACACACACCAACCCCTAACCTTCAGAGCATCATTGGAGCCCTTGTCTGCACAGTTCTCAGCATCAGCCTGAACCACGGCCTGCCTGGCTTCGCTTGTGTCTGCACCTCTACCTGGGACCCTTCACAGTGTGGCTTGGGAAGGACCCCAAAAGAGAGGCCACAGGCCCCAATATCGGTGTTTTGTCTGGATGGGCACACTTTTGGAATAACACTGATCATGGCAAAATAATATCTCATTGGTCTTTCTAAGCCCTGCCTGACCAGCACTGCCAAGGGCAGGAGACCAGGGAGGTGTAAACCCACGTTTGTGACTCTGGTCCTCTCACCATAGTGAATTGTGTCCAAAATCCTACCTCCTGGACCCTGGGGCTGGCCTCGCCATATAAAATCTGCCAGTCACACCGGAGCTGGGCACCAGGGTATTCTGTCATTTTCACTGTCACAGACTCAGAGAGCGGCACTTCCAAGCCACTTTCCGTTGGACTGGATCACAGGTTTATTTTTATCCATGCCCAAACCGTAGACCAGAAAAAGACCTTGGCAAGTCATTGAGTCCAGGCTTTAACTTCAGAGAGAATCACACTTAAAATCCACCCCAGAGAACCTTTCCGCAATGACAGGTATCCTGGAAATTGCCCCCACGGACCTCTTGGAATCTGTTCATCCTGAGCCGATAAATCCCTTCATGTTCAGGAAGCACATCAGGTCTTGTTCTGAACATCACCAGACCCTGGTCTCTGACAAACACAGACCCCAAACTGTGAGCAGAGGAGAGCATGAGAGTCATACAGTGTTTGTGACTCTCTTCTGCAGCCCTGAGATCAGGTTGTAATCCATCCTTAAAACCATGAAGGTCCACAGCACTCAGTTCAGTGACCACGAAGGGGTGAAGGTAGAAGATGCAGAATGGGCTCCCATGGGGTCTGCCAGGGCAGCTAAACCAAGTCGCATCTCCAGGGCACCTAACGAAGTTTATTTTCTCCTAATTTCAGAGGCTAGCAGCCCCCAAATCATGGTATCCATGGAGTTGGTTCCTTCTGAGGCCCCTCTCCCTGGCCTGCAGACAGCCGTCCCTTCTGCAGATCAGTGGCATTAGTCACACTCACAGTTTTGTACTACCATCACCGCCATCTGTCTTTCCATAGAAGTCCTCATCTAGCAGAACTGAAACTCTGTATCCCTGAAACAGTAACTCCCCTGTAACCCCTGCTAACCGCCTTTGCAATGCATTTTACAATACTTAGGCACTGTTCACTGTAGAAGAGTTAGAATATTTAACACAAGGGAAGAACACCGGGCTCACAACACCTTGGCATATACCTTAGCACATTCCTTTTGCCTCTGAGTTGGGGCTTCCTTGGTGGCTCAGTGGTAAAGAATCCACCTGCCAGCGCAGGAGATGCATGTTTGATCTCTGGGTCAGGAAGATCCCCTGGAGAAGGAAATGACAACCCACTCCAGTATTATTGCCTGGGAAATCCTATGGACAGAGGAGCCTGGCAGGCTATAGTCAGGGCAAGGAGTTGAACACAACGTAGTGACTAAACAACAACAGCATCCATATATGTGTGTGTGTGTGTGTGTGTGTGTGTGTGTGTGTATAAATGTTTTTTACTGCATGTACTGGTTTATAGCTTCTCCTCCTTGCTTAAAATAGCTTTGCATGTCAAATATGTCATCATTTTTAATACTTACCTGAAAGTCCATCCGTTTAAAGAATTCCTTTTCATTTTGGGGGGCAATTCTTTGGATTTTTTCCAGTATATCCATGTTCCAAAGGGCCACAGACAAAAGATTAAGGATAAACGTAGACCTCCATTCAGCAATGCTCTGATAACTTTCTTAAGTTCAGTCTTTGACTACATCCTCAGTTGTTTCTTCAGGAAGAGTTCCTCCTTTTAAGTTACCTGGAGAAATATTTTCTCTATGTTCAGGCTTTTAAAAGATATTGCTTATGACTGAGACGTTTTGCTGTGCACCTGAAATTAGCATATCATTGTTAATCAGCTGTGTTAGTGCGTTAGTTGCTCAGTTGTGTCTGACTCTGTGACCCCAGATCGCCTTCAATGAAGATCGAACCATTTTGTGCTTCCAACAGCTGTGGCTCGACTAAAATAATAGGTGGATGTGGCTTCAAAAAAACAAGTTGTACAATGTATGGCAAAACCAACACCATAATGTAAAGGAAAAAATAAAAAAAAATCAAGTTGTAGAGAAGGACTTATCACGAAAAGGTACCAGCCCTCTTACTCTGATCCCACTCCCAGGCCTGCTCTCTGAAGACAGTTCATTTTTTTTTTTTTTAATAACTTTTATTTTTGGCTGTGCTGGATCTTGGTTGGTGTGTGCAAGCTTTCTCTAATTGTGGCGAGCGGGCTTCTCATCCTGGTGGCGTCTCTTGTTGAGCACAGACCGTAGTTATGGTGCAAGGGCTTAGTCACCCTTCAGCATGTGGGATCTTCCCAGACTAGGGATTGAACCCTGCTTTGGTAGGAGGATTCTTAACCACTGAGGCATCAGGGAAGGCCATGGAGACAGCTCCTTTTAATGGCTTCTGTATTTAATTCCTGAGTAACTTGTCCCCGCATCTGTAAATAATATGTTTGTACTGTCGGTTCTTTCTCATACACACACACAGAGTTTTCTTCCTACTGGGGAGATGAGGTTTTGATTCTATGAAACCACCTGCCTCCTCCTGCATTACCATTTTTGAAATTGGTATAACAAGCCACGATTTTACTTATGTTTAAACCTCTCTGTGGGTGCCACAAGTGGTACAGTTTCTCTTGTATGGCTTTAGTGAACCTGATTCACCTCTCTTTCCTTCTCCGTCTTTTCCTTTCTTTCCTTTCTCTTTTTCACTTCTCAAAGACTGATAAATTTTACATTCATTCTCTCCTGTAATCCCCATATTTACATACTCTATGCTTTGATCATGGGTTGATTCTAAAAGTCAAGTCAATTAAATACTTCTTTTATAGCTACTTAAATATTGTTCATTGCAGAGCCCAGTAACATGTCAATAATATTTCATGCAGTGTGGTTCCAACATAAAGGCATCTACTCAGATCACAGAGACTTTGCCTAGTGCCCAGGTTAAATGAATACTCTTCTGTTATGTTCTACAAATGAGTTGATCATGCATCACTTTACTTCAATTCATATATTTTTTTGATTCATATTTGAATCCTGTCTTTCTTGGGCACTTTCCCCACAATTTCTTTGGGATTATCTTGTTTCTTATTGGGAGAATCATATGCCTTCATACCTTCCAACTTACTCATTCCATCTATTATCTTGTTTGCTCTCTTCATCTTTGAGGCCACTGAGTTATGATTTGGATTTACTGCTCACCAAGCTTCCTGAGGGTCTGACATCCTGGGATTTCCTCTTGCTGGTCTCAGGTTTATCTCTATCATTTCTTGCTGGATTGAAGTTTTATCCTTATTTTTTTTTTTCCTGGAGTGCATCCTTAAGAAGTTTTCTCAGAAAGAGAGGTAACTTCCTTTTCTGTTTCTAAAACTGATTTTATTTTGCCTCTGTTCTTGACTGATAAGTTATCATAATAAAATTTTTTTTAGATTGAAATAAGTTTTCACTCAGAACTTTGGAATTGGTCTGTGGTAGTCTATCATCAGTTATTTCTGATAAATTCTGCTGATGGTCAGATTGTTGCAACTTGATAGCTTCCTCCTCTCTGACAGCCTTTTAGGGTCTCTTTGTTTTATTGTCTCCTTCACAGTCCAGGTACTAGCAATTTGAGGGCCTAGGTGTCTCTTTCGCTCTAGGAATTTTCTTCTCTCTCTTTCTCTCTCACTAATTTCCCATTCTGTTTTTTCCATCATTTTCCCCTGGGAACTTCTATAGGGCTTCCAGAAATCTCCCTGGTGTTCTAATTGTTCTTATTTTCATAGCTTTCTATGTTTTTAATAGGTGTCTTTTTCTTCTTGAAGGTCTCAGAAAATACTAGTTAATAAAGTTCTTTCTTTCTCAATTTAAGCACTGTTTTGAAAATACAGCTTTATCCTGGTATTAGAATAACTTGGCCACATGTGTCTCCTCTTATTCCCAAGTGGTGATTTTCTTCTCATTAACCTACTTCTCTTTATTTAGTTGCCTTTTCTTGGTGCAACGGGAATGCCTTTCATGGTTGCTCTGCCACTTTGGACTGTTTCTGTCTGGCAAATCCTACCCAACTCTCAGTACCTGCTGATGCTACCTCCTTTGGAAGCCATTCTCAGTAATTCCTACACCACCACCCCTGACATGTATTCATGTTCAGACTGGTAGTTAATGAAGATTCTCAGTGAAAAATTAATAATTGCTATACTGATTTTAAGATGGAGGGGTCTATGGACAATTTCAGGAATATCAAATAATTGCACTTTTAATCAAAATAAGATAAGCTATAGGATGAGACCCTCTGCAGCCAGTATGTTGAGCTGAAATTTTATTGAGCTTAGTAATAGAAAAATCCATTTGGAATGGCTTTGAAAAGAGTTGATTTCTCTCAAAAATAAGTCCAAGTGTAAATGGTGAGTGGAGTTGTATCAGTGATTCAGTCATGTCAAGCCAGCATCTCTGCAGTTCTGAAAATTTTCCACAGTTACAAAACAGCTGCTACCACTCCTGCCATCATGTCTGCATTCAAAGCAGGAAGAGGAGAAAGAGCTTGACAGCTGTGTCCTCTTCATTCTTATCAGGAAAGTAGAGCTTTTCCATATGACTCCAAAGCACACTTCTGCTTTTGTCTTATAACCTAGAACCAAGACATATGGGTATTCCTCATTTCAGGAGAAACTAGGATGGTTTTGGCCTCCCACCTTCTTTGGTGAGAGATAGCAAAGCAGCAGAGGTGGGGATGGGCTTTAGGAGAGAGCCAGTTAGCAGAGTCTGCCAAAATGAGCAAGTCTGGGTAGGGAAAGTCGCTGTGCCCAATTGTATCAAAGATGGCACTGCATTTTAATGAGCGTTTATAGAGCACGTGCTGTGCCTAAGTGCTTTGCTGGCGCTGAGCATGATAGGAGTCCCAGGGGCGCTTGTTTGGTAAACAAGGGAAAGTTAGATGTGCCTGCAGCATAGAGTGTACCAGGCAGGCAGGGTTGGAGGGGGTCAGTATGAAGAGCGGGAGATGCCTGGGCGTGGAAGATGGTGCAGTTTGGGGACCTTGAGGAGATAAATTTGTTGACTCAGCAGGATTTTCTAGAGGAGAAGCGGGGCGACAGAGGATGAGATGGTTGGATGGCATCACTGACTCAATGGACATGAGTTTGAGCAAACTCCGGGAGATAGTGCAGGGCAGGGAAGCCTGGCATGCCGCAGTTCATGGGGTCACAGAGAGTCAGATACAACTTAGCGACTAACAGTATAATACACCAAAGCATCGTCCTGGACCCACAGTATCAACATTACTTTCAAACTTGTTAGAAATGCCAATTCTCCAGTCCCAACCAGACCCACTGAGTCAGAATTTCTGGGAGTGAGCTCCGGCAGTCTCCTCTAAGAAGCCCTCCAAGAGGAGGGAGCCGAGATGGTGCAGCAGGAAGTGGACGTGGAGCCCATCTCTCTCCGTGGATTCATCAAGAATACATCTACAGATGCAACAGTTCTCAAAGAACGCCAGCTGAATGTTAGCAGGAGTACTGTTGATACTGTGGGTCCAGGATTATGCTTTGGTTTATTAGTACTGTTAGTCACTGAGTCGTATCTGACTTTGCGACCCCATGGACTGCAGCCCACCAGGCTCCTCTGTCCATTGGGTTTTCCAGGCAAGAATACTGGAGTGGGTAGCCATTCCCTTCTCCAGGGGATCTTCCTGACCCAGGGACTGAACCCAGGTCTCCTGCATTGTGGGCAGATTCTTTACCATCTGAGCCACCAGGGGCTTCATGTTATCCTAAGAGAATGACTTAATTTAGAGTTGACTTAATTTTAAAAAGTTGGAGATAATAACATCTTTGGTCTTTAAGAAAAAAAAAAAGTGATTGATTGTATTCACTGTATTTTCTGTATACTTCATGATTGGGCATTTGAAGTCTCATTGTCTCAGGAGAGACTGCCCCTCCCAGGCCCGGCTGATTCCTGGAGAGAGCAGACAGTTTGCATGCAAGCACATCTTTGATAAGCCAACAACCAGTCACGAATCCATAGCTCCACTCACCTGTTTTCAGGCTGCAGTAGTCTGGACACTGTTCTCCTACCTCTGACTGTTAGGGACCCCCCATAGCCCAATGCGTGTGTGCTCAGTTGTGACCCCACGGGCTGTAGCCCGCCAGGCTCCTCTGCTCATGAGATTTTGCAGACAAGAATGGGTTGCCATTTCGTCCTCCAGGGAATCTGTCCCGCTGAGCCACCAGGCAAGCCTTGTAATGAGACTATCTCAGCTTTAAAGGCAGCTTGCTCTGTGACTTTTGTAATGCCAGCTGAGAATCATTGCTTGGCTCTCTGTCCACTAAATGTCTTTCTGTGACGAGGCTGGAACTCCAAGGCAACATGTCAGGTAAGGTCTCCAGCATGTCCGTAGTGAATGTTTCCTTCACTGTCATACTCCGCACTCAGGGTGTGGTTGCAAACTGCTGTTATATGAACTATATTTTTATAGATTTGGGACATGACGAGTTGGTTAAGCCATTTGATTTCCTACAGGATGTCTCAGAGCCTTTAATACTTTAATAAAGACTCTGTTAATGGATAATGTAACCTTCAGTGTTTCCTAACATTTTTTCCACAGAGCCTTTTTCTTCGGAGTGTCTAATAACTATTTTTTCATGGAACACATTCTGTGACCTGACAAGCTCAAGTATGACACTGGGACAGTCAGGATTCTGTGGGTGGTGGTGATTATTCTCCTAAGCCCCTAAGAAGAACAGTGCACTATTTTTAGATCCATTTGCCCAAGGCTCTGTTTTGCATTAGTCTCTTGGTGTAAAAAATAAAAAGACGTGACTTGTACTCAGGTGTCACCCACACAGTGCCTATCACTCTGTAGAATGACTCACCATCTGAAAACGGTAGTGTTCATTGTCTTAGTAGTGAACGATGCTCTTTTGTTTACAAGGGTGAGACTAAAATTACCGGGCTTCCTAAAATTAGCATCACCTTTTAGCCCACCACCTTGTTTGGGTCAGTCTTGAGTGCTCTGCTGAAGTGCTTCGGGTGTAATGGAGGAAGTCTCCGGCAAGTGGACAGTTGGGCTAAGCGACCTCCAATCAATTCAATATTGATCAGTCTTCCCAGGTCAGCAAAACATTCTAGGAGTTTCTTAAATCCCTTTGATATCCAAATAAGTATATGACCCCACACTTTAAGAGAAAAATTTGTCTCCAGCACAAGATCCTTATCTTTAAAGGAGTTTGTGGCCACCTTATCAATTATTTAGTTACATTGTTTTGATTGGTTATTTTATGTGCAGTTGAACTGTGAGTAATTAGCTAGCAATCAAGATGCCCTAAAACTCAGCTCTTACTTTTAAAGAAAAAGTAGTAATATCTTTAAGGAAAATGTTTATAATATCACAGTTTATGTATATTGCATGTATTATATATTTATTATATGTAAAACATATGTATATATGAAGTGAAGTGAAGTGAAAGTCGCTCTGTCATGTCCGACTCTTTGTGACCCCATGGACTGTAGCCCTCCAAGTTCTTTTGTCCATGGAATTCTCCAGGCAAGAATACTGGAGTGGGTTGCCCTTCCCTTCTCCAGTATATGTATATAAACTTGCATAAATGAGTCCTATAATCCCAGAAGACTAAAAATAAACAAAAAAAAATACCCATTCAGTTCAGTTGAGTCACTCAGTTGTGTCCGACTCTTTGCGACCCCATGATTTGTAGCACACCAGGCCTCCCTGTCCATCGCCAGTTCCTGGAGTCTACCCAAACCCATGGCCATTGAGTCGGTGATCCCATCCAGCCATTTCATCCTCTGTTGTCCCCTTCTTCTGCTCCCAATCCTTCCCAGCATTAGGGTCTTTTCCAATGAATCAACTCTTTGCATGAGGTGGCTAAAGTATTGGAGTTTCAGCTTCAACATCAGTCCTTCTAGTGAACACCCAGGATTGATCTCCTTTAGGATGGACTTGTTGGATCTCCTTGCAGTCCAAGGGACTCTCAAGAATCTTCTTCAACACCACAGTTCAAAATAATCAGTTCTTCGGCGCTCAGCTTTCTTCACCGTCTAACTATTATATCCAAACATGACTACTGGAAAAATGATAGCCTTGACTAGACAGACCTTTGTTGGCAAAGTAATGTCTCTCCTTTTCAATATACTATCTAGGTTGGTCATAACTTTCCTTCCAAGGAGTAAGCGTCCTTTAACTTCATGGCTGCAATCACCATCTGCAGTGATTTTGGGGATCCATTGGATTCCCTATATTCTGGCTTAAATATATGTGTGTGTCTATAACTATGTATGTATATGTATATAAATCATTTATGCTTAATACTTTATTCTTATTTTTTATATTATCTATTGTTTGATGCATAGATTATGTTCTGAAACATGTTAAAGCTATGAATGTACTATACAAGTTCAGAACCAGAACACTAACAATTATGTTGGAGCTACCTGTTTATCCTTTTCAAATCCCACCGCTCTTCCTTTTCTAGAGATAACCACCATTTGAAATGCATTGTTTTTCATTTTATTACATGTGTATTCATCCTATAACAATATGTTGTTTAGTAGTTTTTAGCTTTGAGCCTTAGGAAAATCATATCAAAGTAGTCTTGTTTTTCCCTAATCACTGTAGTTATTAGATTCATCAATGTTTTGGGTAAATTTTATTTAACTATTTTTATTAATGTATTAATATATGGTATAACATTATGTAAATATATGCCATTTTTTTATTCTCTTCTTGATGGCCTTTTCCCCCCTAATTTTTTGTTTAACCAAGAAAAGAAAGAATAATCTGGTGAATGTTTTGAAAATGCCTCCTGATAAATGCCCAGGAGTTTCTCTAGGACAGCATTTTTAAAATTCAGAGTCCCAAGCCATAGTTGGTATGACAAAAATGGTATGGACCTAACAGAAGCAGAAGATATTAAGAAGAGGTGGCAAGAATACACAGAAGAACTGTACAAAAAAGATTTTCACGACCCAGATAATCACAATGGTGTGATCACTCACCTAGAGCCAGACATCCTGGAATGTGAAGTCAAGTGGGCCTTAGGAAGCATCACCACGAATAAAGCTAGTAGAGATGATGGAATTCCAGTTGAGCTATTTCAAATCCTAAAAGATGATGCTGGGAAAGTGCAGCACTCAATATGCCAGCAAATTTGGAAAACTCAGCAGTGGCCAGAGGACTGGAAAAGGTTAGTTTTCATTCCAATCCCAAAGAAAGACAACATCAAAAATGCTCAAACTACTGCACAACTGCACTCATCTCACATGCTAGCAAAGTAATGCTTAAAATTCTCTGAGCTAGGCTTCAGCAATACGTGAACTGTGAACTTCCGGATATTCAAGCTGGTTTTAGAAAAGGCAGAAGAACCAGAGATCAAATTGCCACCATCTGCTGGATCATCAGAAAAGCAAGAGAGTTCCAGAAAAGCATCTACTTCTGCTTTATTGACTATGCCAAGCCTTTGACTGTGTGGATGACAACAAACTGTGGAAAATTCTTCAAGAGATAGGAATCTATCTATATGCAGGTCAGGAAGAAACACTAAGAAATCTATATGCATGTCAGGAAGCAACAGTGAGAACTGGACATGGAACAACAGACTGGTTCCAAATTGGGAAAGGAGTATGTCAAGGCTGAATATTGTCACCCTGCTTATTTAACTTACATGCAGAGTAGATCATGAGAAATGCTGGACTGGATGAAGCACAAGCTGGAATCAAGATTTCTGGGAGAGAGATCAATAACCTCAGATATTCAGATGGCACTACACTAATGGCAGAAAGCAAAGAAGAACTGAAGAGCCTCTTGTAGAAGGTGAAAGAGGAGAGTGAAAAAGTTGGCTTAAAACTCAACATTAAAAAAACTAAGATCTTGGCATCTGGTCCCATCACTTCCTGGCAAATAGATGGGGAAACAGTGACAGACTTTATTTTCTTGGGCTCCAAAATCACTGCAGATGGTGACTGCAGCCGTGATTTTAAAGGACGCTTGCTCCTTGGAAGAAAAGTTAAGACCAACCTAGACAGCTTATTAAAAAACAGAGACATTACTTTGCCAACAAAGGTCCATCTATTCAAAGATAAGATTTTTCCAGTAGTCATGTATCAGTGTGAGAGTTGGACTATAAAGAAAGCTAAGTGCTGAAGAATTGATGCTTTTGAACTGTGGTATTGGAGAAGACTCTTGAGAGTCCCTTGGTCAGCAAGGAGATCCAACCAGTCCATCCTAAAGGAAATCAGTCCTAAGCATTCACTGGAAGGACTGATGCTGAAGCTGAAACTCCGATACTTTGGCCACCAGATGCAAAGAACTGACTCATTGGAAAAGATCCTCATGCTGGGAAAGATTGAAGGCAGAAGGAGAAGGGGATGACAGAAGCTGAGATGGTTGCATGGCATCACTGACTCAATGGACATGAGTTTGAGTGAACTCTGGGAGTTAGTGATGGACAGGGAGGCCTGGTATGCTGCAGTCCATAGGATTGCAAAGAGTCCGACACGACTCAGCAGTTGAACTGAACCCATTAATGATAGTGAAATTAATATAGTGAACACAGTAGAAAATATTAGAAAATATTTTAGCAGAACAGTGCTTACTAAAATATTATTGTAATAGGCATTGTGCTATTAAAAGATGTTTCATTTGGGTACCAGATAAGGGCACGTGGCCGTTTTCACTGATAATGTCTTCAAACACCTGTTCATATGGTCACTTTCATCAATATTTCCTTCCTACTTACATTGTTGAGTATTTGCTGTTGTTCACTTGCTCAGTTGTGTCTGACTCTTTGCAACCCCGTAAACTGCAGGACACCAGGCTTCCTTACCCTTCACTATCTCCTGGAGTTTGCTCAGATGCATGTCCATTGAGTTGGTGATGCCATCTAATCATCTCATCCTTTGCTGCCCCCTTCTTCTTTTGCCGTCAACCTTTCCTAGCATCAGCCTTTCCCATTCAGCTTCCCTCATATCTCAGTTGGTGAAGAATCTGCCTGCAATGCAGGAGACCCTTGGTTCAGTTCTGGATCGGGAAGATCCACTGGAGAAGGGATAGGCTACCCACTCCAGCATTCTTGGGCTTCCCTTGTGGCTCAGCTAGTAAAGAATCCGCCTGCAATGCGGGAGGACCTGGGTTTGATCCCTGGGCTGGGAAGATCCCCTGGAGAAGGGAAAGTCTACCACTCCAGTATTCTGGGCCTGGAGAATTCCATGGACTGTATTATCCATCGGATCACAAAGAGTCAGACGTGACTGACTGAGCAAATTTCACTCACTTTTCCCAGCACTGGGGTCTTTTCCATTGAGTTGTCTCTTCACATCAGGTGACCAAAGTATTGGAGCTTCATCATCAGTCCTTCCAATGATGTTCAAGGTTGATTTCCTTTAGGATTGACTGTTTTACAAATTGTTGAGTGTATTCTGTTATTAATCCATTCACCCGATGAAGGACATTTAGGATGTTTGCTTGTTACACATAAAGTGTCTATGAACATTTATGAGGATTTTTTAAAAAGGGGGGAAGATAAATTTCATTTCTATAGAGTGAGATTGCTGGGTCATGTGGCAAGTGTATGTTCCAGTTCATAAACTACCAAGCTGTTTCCCCCAGTGACTGTTCCGTTTTCCATTGCCCCACCCTCAGCTGTGTGTAAGGATTCCAGTCGTTTCACATCTTCTCCAGAACTTGATATAGTCAGGGTTTTGCACTTTTTGTTACATTAATTGTGTTATCTCATTAGTGTATTAATTTGCATTTTCCTAGTGGATACTGCTGTTGAACAATTTCTCTTTTGCTTATTTGCCATTTATTCATCTTCTTTGATAAAGTTTCTGTTCAAAAATTCTGTAAAGCAGTTATCCTTCAACTGAAAAATAAATTTAAAAAAGTTTCTGTTTGGATATTTTTGCCCATTTTGTAACAGATATTTTTACTGTTGAATTTGAGAGTTCTGCATATATTCTCGATACAGTTCTTTTATGTGAACTACAAATATTGAAATATTTCTTCTTTCAGTGGATTGTCTTTTCATTTTTTAGAAGTGCCTTTTACAGAGCAGAAGCTTTTAATTTAGATGAAGTTTAATGTATCTTTTTTTTTTTCTTTTATGGATCATGCTTTTGGTGTTTCTAAGAACTCATCACCTAACCCCAAGGTCAAAGGTATTTTCTTCAAAAGTTTTATAGTCTCTTGTTTTGTACTTAGGTCTATGAGCTTTTATGAATTTTTATATATGATGTGATGTATGGGAAAAAGTTCATACTTTTTGATATTAATGTCTGATTGTACCAGCATAGTTTGTTAAAAAGACTCTTCTTCCTCTTTACATCTTTGGCAGAAATCAGTTGTTTATATCTATCTAGGTCCATTTTCCTTATCCTGTTCCATTGATCTGTTTTACTGTCCTTTCACTACCATGTTCTTTTGATTACTTAGTTTTATAGTAAGTCTTAAAATTGAATGAGTACTGCAAATTTATTCTTTCTAAAAATTGTTTTGTATATTCTACTTTCTTTGCAGTTTCATATCGATTTTAGATTGTTTGTATCTAAAACAAATCCTTTTGGAATTTTGATTGGGATTTTATTTAATCATAACTAATTTTGTGAATATTGATATCTTTATTATGTTCAGTGTTCCAGTTCACAAACACAGTATTTCTCCCTTGATGTAGATTTTTTATTTCTTTCATAAGTATCTTATAGTTTTCAACATGTACTTTCTGTGCTTATATATTTATAAATTTATACCTAACTATTTTATTTTTCAAAGCAGTTGTTCATAGTATTTTATTCTTAATCCTAATATATATTCATTGCTAGTATATAGAAATAAAATTTATTTTTCTTTACTTTATGTCCTGTAACCTTGCTGAATTCATTGGCTCTAGGAATTTTTTTTTTTCTTGGTAGATTCCTTAGTATTTTCTACATAAACAAACATGTCATCTGCAAATAGGGACATTTTAATTTGTTTCTTTCATATCCGTATGTTTATTTCCTTTATTGCCCTGAGTAAAACTTCTAGCACTATACTGAATGAGAGCTGAGTACAAACTTGGATCAAAGCAAGTTTGGTATCATGAGGAATACTGGTTTATAGTTAGCTTTTTTTTTTTTTTACTGTTTTTTGTCTGGCTTTGGTATCAAAGGACTATTAGCTTCATAAAACCAATTGGGAAGTATTTCCTTCTTTTCAGTATTCTGGAAGAGATTATGTAGAATAGTGCTAATTCTTCTTTAAATATTTGGTAACGTTCTCTTGGTGAAGTCTCTGGATCTGAATATTTTTCCAAGATTTTTAATAGTACAGGTTCAATTTCTTAATAGTAACAGGGCTATTTAAATTATGTCTTTCATATTGAGTGTATTGTAATTTGTTTTCAAGTAAAATGACAAGTTACATGAAATGGACTAATGTACTTGAAAACAAATTAATTGTTCAAAGACATCCTTTTGAAATCTACAGGATTTTGTAGTGATATTTCCTGTCTCATTCCTATTCTATCTTCTCTTTCTTCCTGTTTTAAGTTGTGCTAGAGGTTTTTTCAACTGTATTCTGAAAGAACCAGCTCTTTGTTTCTTGGTTTTCTCTGTTATTATTTTGTTTTAGACTTCTTTATTTCTGCCCTTCATGATTTCATTCCTTCTGCTTGCTCTGGGCTTATTTTTGGTCTTCTTTTATAAGTTGTTGCATTAGAGGTTGCTCATTTGAAAATGTTCATCTTTTCTAATGTATAATTTTAGTGCTATAAAATTTCCTCCCAGCACTGCTTTGGCTGTGTCTGCCATTTTGATATATTGCATTTTCATTTTTATTCAGTTTGTTAGTTTTTTTCTTTTGAGACTTTCTCTGTTCCAGGAATTATTTAGAAGCATTCTGTTTAGTGTCCGAGTGTTTGGATATTTTCTTCTTATCCTTCTGTTAGTGATAAGAGAATATACTGTATACGATTTCAGTTCTTTCAGACTAGTAATGTTATGAACCCAGATGTTATGTATCTTGGTATATGTACTGGAAAATAATATTCTGCTGATGTTGGTTGGAGTGTTCTTCTATAAATGTCTAATTTTTTTGTGGTGGTTGTGGTTTAGTCTTTAAATTATGTCCGACTCTTGTGACCTATGGACTGTAGCCTACCAGACTCCTCTGTCCATGGGATTTTCCAGGCAAGTATACTGGAGTGAAAGAAAAGTGAAAGTCGCTCAGTCGTGTCTGACTCTTTGCAACCCCATAGACTATACAGTCCATGGAATTCTCCAGGCCAGAATACTGGAGTGGGTAGCCTTTCCCTCCTCCCCAACCCAGGAATTGAACCCAGGTCTCCTGCATTGCAGGCAGGAGCCACAGGGGAAGCCCAAGAATACTGGAGTGGGTAGCCTATCCCTTCTCCAGCAGATCTTCCACACCTAGGAGTCAAACCAGGGTCTCCTGAATTGCAGTCGGATTCTTTACCAAGCTCTTTGTTTCTTGGTTTTCTCTGTTACTGTTTTGTTTTGAGCTATCAGGGAAGCCCATACTGGAGTGGTTTGCCATTTCCTTCTCCAGGGGATTTTTTTGACCCAGGGATTGAACCTGGGTCTCCTGCACTGCAGACAGATTCTTTACTGACTGAGCTACCAGGGAAGCGCCTGGAATTATGTTCATATGTACTCTTGCTGATTTTTTTCTTGATAATGTTGTTTCTTGATATAAGTTGTTGAGAAAAGAAATATTGAAGTTTCTACATGCATTTGTACTTCTCATATTTTGCAGCTTTGTAGTTTAGTGCATACACATTCAAGATGCTATGTCTTCTTGTGGATTGATGTTTTTATCACTATATTCTCCTCTATATTTCTGGTCATTTTCTTTATTCTGAATCTACTTTATCTGCTATTAATACTGCCACTTTTGCTTTCTTTTGATCAGTGTTTGCATGATATCTTTTCCTATCCTTTTACCTTCAGCCTACCCATATCATATTTGAAGTGAGATTCTTGTGGTCCACATGATTTCTTTCAGTCCACTCTTGTCACTGTCTTTTAATTGGCATATTTATTAGGCAATTTGCATTTAATATAATTATGAATATGTTAAGGCTTAAGCCTGCCATTTAATTTTTTGTAATATGTCTGTTCTTTGTTTAATTGCTTTGTGTTCTTTTTCTTTCCTTTCTGTGGGTGAGTTTATATTTTGATTTTTTTGAGTATGCCTCTTTGTGCTTTACTCCAAGAAGATTTGCATTTTCCTCTGATGCTGAGACAGGGATTGCTAACAGGTTGGGACACTCCAGCCAGCATCCAGGCTCTTTCCCCAAAAGTATTAACCTCTGGTTTCAGTTCCCCACTTTCTGGGGTGGGGTGCTCATACTGGGGTCCAGAGCTCAGTGGTGACATTTGCATTTGTTACCAGGACTCAGTGCTTCCTCTGTGTTTGCTGCTGATCAGTGTCTGCCACTTTTGCTTATTTGGGGGAGACCAAAGGGGATGGGTAGGGGAACCTACTTAATTCTATTAACTGAAAAAAGAATACCTGGAGGCAGAAAAGGTGTGTTTGTTGTGCTTCATCTAGGTTTCCACACAGTAGCGAGAGACCCCTCAGAGCCTCTTGTTTACTATGTTTTTGCTGGATATGCTGGTTACTTGATCTTCCTTGTCAATCCCAGTACTGCCTACATTTTCTCTTGTTAGAAATCATTGCTGTTGATGCAAGCTGGTGTATTCTGGATGGAGAGACAACAAGGTCCTACTGTGTGGCACCAGAAACTGTGTTCAATATCCTGTAATAAGCCACACGTTGAGAGGAATATGGAAGAATGTGCATACATGTATAACTGAGTCACTTGAAAAGTGGAGAGGGTGGGGAGTAATTATGAGACCGTATTCCTAGTTTTTGTTTTTTTAACTGGTATGTGTCTCCATTTTCCCTTTAGGGCCGAGAAGACTGAAGTTCTGAGTGAAGACCTTCTTCAGGTAAAGTTGTCACTGGCCCATAACTCGTAGATGTCAAAGACATCTTCCTTTTTACAACCAAGCCCTTCCTGATGTTGTTCAGACTCTCCAGTGATCCTCTCCCAGTCTGTTTAGAGACACAGCTTTTTCTCTTTACAATAGCACCCTGCATGGTGCACAGCAGTCTCAGTGGGACTTTTTGGGAGACATGTGAAGGCATTTCACTGCACAGTTAGCAGAGCGTCTCCGAGTCTGTGATCCCCTCCTTTTCTCTCCTGCATTGGACGTTGTCTCTGGAGAAACAGGGGTCAGTCTTGACCCTGGATTATCCAGACCCATGAGCCCACTTCTGAGCTTGCCTAACCCGGGCGCCCCGCCCCGTGCTCTGTCCGCAGGTGGAGAAGCGGCTGGAGCTGGTGAAGCAGGTCTCCCACAGCACACACAAGAAGCTCACGGCATGTCTGCAGGGCCAGCAAGGGGCTGAGGCTGACAAGCGCTCCGTAAGTGCCCTCCTGGCCCCGGGGGAGATGGAATTTGCCTGCTGACCACCCGGCTGGTGTTTGAGAATCGTACCCCTGCCAGAAGCATCCCCACCTCACTAAGATGTGGTCCCCATCCTTGTCCTCTGCAGACTGGGGCAGCCCCAGAGGAGAGCAGGATAGGCTTAGATCCCACTGCTAAGGAGGCTGCCACCTTTCCCTTACGCCTGCTGCTCATCTGCAGATTCCATTTGCCTCCATAGTATCTTAAGATCACATGGAAAAAAAATTATACTGTGGTTTTGGAGGTTACAAGGGACATATAAAGGCTCTTATGAAGACCGTTTTTGCTGCAATGATGCAGTAAAGATAGCGTGATGCCTAACTGGGCTCCAGGGTCTCTGTCTAGAACCTGCGCTAGTGCCGAAGGCATTGCATCTTGCAGCTCCATTGGACAGTCCTTGGGGTAGATGGTCCTGAAGGTTCACTTCCCTCTTGACCCCCACCTCCCTCAAATCCAACAGAGATGAAAAGATACTCTTTACAAAAAAAAAATCTTATTATTTTTTGTTTGTCTACTGTGCTCAGTCGCTCTTTGAGAACTCGTGGACTGTCACCCACCAGGCTCCTCTGTACATGGGATTTCCCAGGCAAGAATACTGGATTGCCATTTCCTACTCCAGGGGATCTTCTCAACCCAGGAATCTAACCTGCATCTCCTGCATTGGCAGACAGGTTCTTTACCACTGAGCCACCTGGGAAGCCCCCTGAAAAGATATTCTTAAGTGTTCCCTTGGCTTTGTTCCAGGGGAGGGACAGTCTAGGGGATTTCTTTCCTTCTCAAGTTGACAATCAGCTTGTCTGATGTCTGTCTGATTTTCTCTGACCAGGAGTTCTTGTTGACGTCTCTTCCGGGTGGTTGCCCTGAGCCCCCCTAGCTCTGTTGACCTCGCCTCTCTTGGCTATCCTGATGCGTCCTCCCAGCTCACACTGCAGGACCAGACCACTCTGCTTGCTCCATCAATCATTCCATTTTCTCCTCCCAGCCCTGGTTTCTTCTTTCATAACTTTCCCAGCAGGAACCACTGATGTGTGGTAGAAATAAAAATGTTTACAGCTTTGCAGAGTGTCTATGGAAGTAATTGGACATGTATTGGGGATTTCAGCAAGGGGAGTCTGACAGCCGTCCCCCTTGTCAACCGCCAGTCTGTTCTCTGTGTCCACAAATCTATTTTTGCTGCCTAGATGGGTTCATTTTTGTCCTCTTTTAGATTCCACGTGTAAGTGATATAGCATTTGGTATTTGTCTTCCTCCGTCTGACTTCACTTAGAGTGATAAACTCTAGGTCCATGCATGGTGCTGCAAATGGTGTCACTTCCCCCTTTTGAGGCTGATTGGTATTCCTTTGCATATGTGAACCACGTCTTGATCCATCATCTGTTGATGAACATGCAGATTGCGTCCACGTCCTGGCTCCTGTGGCTGGCTGGGCCAGCAGCATCTTGCTGTCTGATTCTCAGCTCAGATGCCACCTTCTCAGTGCAGCTTCTCTCACCATCTGATGTGTTTGCTCCCTCCCCCAGCCATGCCCCCTGATTCTACGTTCTTCCTAGCACACATTATTCTCTAAAATTGCTGTGCTCCTTCATCTTCTCCCATGTCCGTTCCCAGTCCTGGTATGTGAGCTCCATGGGAGCAGGGATCTTATCTTCCCATCACGGCTGCATCCTTAATGCCTCTAATGGGGCCTGCCACACGAAGGCAGCTCTAAAAATAGACGTGTCACGACTGGATGGCCCATGGGTATTTTAGGCATAGGACTTGCCTAACACCTCAAGCCAGTTTGAATCTTTCCTATTCTTTTCTTTTAAAATCTTTATTTAATTTGTTACAGTATTGCTTTTGTTTATGTTTTGGTTTTTTGGCTCCAAGGCATGTGGGATCTTAGTTCCCTGATCAAGGATCAAACCTACACACCCTGCATTGGAAGGCGGATTCTTAACCACTGGACCACCAGGGAAGTCCCAAATCTTTCCTGGTCTTTACAGAAGCAATTTAGGTTGATGGTTCTGAGTTTAAGTGCTGGGATATGACTCTATGAGCTTGAAGCCCAGCTGTGCTGTTTCCAAATTTTGCCTGACAGAGAGCAAGTCAGTTACCTCTATAAGCCTTGGTTTCTTCACTTGGAAAATGGTAGTAACAGTGAATCCCTACCTAGTAGGGTTGTTTGAGAGTTCCACGAGATCATTCATGTAAATGCTTAGCACAGTGATTGACCTAAGTACATAGTAAAGAAACAGAAGCTGTTGTTATTATGGCCCCGTCATTGGTCCAGAATCACCACTGAGAAGTGCTGAGCCCCAGGGAACAAGGGTACCTGGATTAGAGGATAGTAGAGAGCAGTTTTCAGAGATGGGGCTGTGTGTAAGCGTGTGTGTGTATGTTTGGGAAGCAGAGTGGATATTAGAATGAGTCATCCTACAAATTATGCTGCTTCTGCCCAAGATAATTTTGGAGAGAACAGTCATCTCAGACAAGTCAGATCGACTGCTTGCAAACCCTGGAACATTCTGTGTCCCCTTCTTTAACTCTTAAGCGTCTCTCGGCACTCCAGAATCAAGAGGAAGTGTATTTTAATAGCCTTCCTTTGACCTGGAAAGCCACCGGTCAGGGTGAAGCTTGCTGAGATCTCTTTACCTGGGCACTAATGGTCCCTGGTGGCTCAGATGGTAAAGATTCCACCTACAATGCAGGAGACAAAAGAGATGCAGTTTTGATCCCTGGGTTGGGAATATCCCCTGGAGAAGGGATTGACAACCCACTCCAGTATTCTTGCCTGGAGAATTCCATGGACAGAGGAGCCTGGTGGGCTACAGTGCATGGGGTCACAAAGAGTTGGACACATTTGAGTGACTAACACAGTAGTCCCTGGAATATTATGTGGTTCTTTCAACCTGGATCTTTGTCAGCCAGAGAATGGTGGCTTTTCTAGACATGGGGGCAGTTGGATCCTTCAGAGTCTCAATATCCTTCTAAGTGAAGTGAGGGTGAGCAGAGGGTGGGGAAGAGAGCAAGTAATATCTCAGAAACAGATAGGCTTTAGGGTGAATTAATCAGCATGGTGCCCTGTGTCTAGCAAGCCCTCAGCTTTGTTTGTTTGTTTGTTTTAGAAAATTTCTTTAGTAATAGACGTAATATGGAGTCTGTTGTGAATTGTAGTCCATTAACTTCTTCTATTTACCCGCCTTTGGTTATAGCTTGTCACTGTCTCATTTTTGACCTGAAAGTATAACCCATTTCCTCCTTTCTTTTTTTCTTTTGGTAGCTTCCTTTTAATTTCTTGATTCTTTTCTTCTCTTAGTTTCTGGACTCGTACAGCATCTGCACAGGCAAAAACTCACTAATTGAGGGTTTACCCCTTCAACACCAATGCCCATGAAATCCACGCACCCACAAGCCCCTCAGTGTCTCCTCCACCGCAAATTCTTTCTTAGGAGCATCACTTGGTCCACAGGCACAGACCCTGTCTTGTGACCATTACAACATCAGTACAGGACTTTAAATGTTGTCGTCATCATTCAATGATCTGTGTAGCCATTAAAAACAAAACAGGATGAGGCAGTTCTCTCTACGTCTTGATAGGAAATGACATGAACAATATCTCTATGTGAAAAGGAAAATGAAGTGTAGTGTTGACTATATCGTGTGAGGGGAAAAATGTGTCCATTAAAAACGGACACACACTCTTACATAATTGGATCTTCTTAGAATGGTTATGCAAGGAGACACAGAAAACTGATCACTGTCATCATTTCTGGAGACAGGAACCAAATGGCTCAGGGTTAAGGATGGGGGAAGACTTCCTGCTTTTCTTTCTTTTCTTTTTCACCCATTTTAGACATTTCTCTAGAACGTGCTGTAAGTAACTTCTTTTGAAAGGTGAGGGTGGGAGCAGATTCTCTTGAAAGATACTGTTCCTGTGCCTTTAATTAAATCTCTGGAAACCTGGACCCAATAGCTTTGTAGGACAGCTAGAAAGTGATGTTTCAGTTTGGATGAATTAGTTCTTGGTTGCCTGGTCTCATTTTTACCCAGAAGAATGTCTCGTTTTATGTGAAATGATGGGATAACAGGATTATTCCTCAAGTGAAAGGCATCTAACTGGGAAGTGGTATCTGGGTAGGTAGGCACCCCATTCATGGAGGTTAGACGTCCTCTCTGAGGGCAGGGAGGGGACTGTGGCTTGGACCCATCCAGGGTATCCTGGGTTTTCCTGGACACCAATAATCTCTCAGGTGTCCTGGTCTCTCCTCCTTCTGGAGCCCCAGGAACTCCATCCCATTCTTGGGGTTGACCTGTCTCCTGCAATTTTTCCCTGGAGATAGCTAGAGCCTGCCGCTCTCCAGGGAATGTTCAAACCAGATTCCTAAAAATCCACCTTCATCTTGCTTCCTCTCTCACATCCAGTTTCCTGTTTCAGGCTTGAGTTATTTTAAACAGATCGTGCTGTTCTTAAACAAGCCCCCAGTGGTCCCCAGGTCCCCTAGAATCCAACTCCAGGGCCTACCTCCGGCTAATGAGGACCCGCACAGTCTAGCCTCCACCTCCTCCCTGACTGCTCCCCCATCACTCACGTAGCTCCAGTCATGCTGGTCTCCTGGGGATGGATGCTGAGCTGGCCAGGTAGCCCACCTCCAGACCTTTGCACCTGCCATTCCTCTGCCTGGAATGTTCTGTCCCAGGTCATCTGGAGGCTTGGCTGACTTTCTTCCCTTCAGGTTGCTTCCTAAAGGTACCCTCTCTGGGTGGAGGGTCTTTTCTCATCACCGCTCCCTTGCCACAGCTGCCCACTCTGGCTGTTGTCTTGGTTTCTGTTGCCCGCATGGCACTTCCAGCTCTCGAAACAGTCTCCTTCATAGTGTCTGTGTTTAGTATTTGTCTCCCTGCCCTGGGATGTAAGCTCCGTGAAAGCAGAGTCTGGTCTCAGTCATCACAGCTGTGGTACCCAGGTAGGTAGGCACCCCGTTCACTCTGGGGAGGAAGTTCACTCTGAGGAGGAAGTTCACTCTGGGGAGGAAGCTGAGGGTCTCTGGGTCCTGAGGCAAAGGCTGTGGGATGGGAGGAGGTCTGTGTGACGGTATCGACTGAAAGATCTAAGGAGATCCAGTTGTTCTCACCTTGTTCTCAGCGTGTGCTGGATGGTTTAGGCTCAGAAAGGACAGGGCTTGTCCACACTTAGTAAGGACAGAAGATGTATCATTCTGTGATCATAGATTATTCTGCCTTTCTGCCTCCCTCCTCCTCTCTCTCCCTCGCTTCCCACATAACATAAAACTTACCATTTTAATTATTTTAAGGAGTACAATTCAGTGACATTTATTGCAGGGACCGTATTGTGCAGCTACCACCATGATCTACTTCCAGAGCATTTCCATCTCCCCAAAAGAAAACCCCATACTCATCAATTAATCTCCCCCACCCCCCCGCAGCTCTTCAGTTCAGTTCAGTCGCTCAGTCACATCCATCTCTTTGCAACCCCATGGACTGCAGCATGCCAGGCCTCCCTGTCCATCACCAACTCCCGGAGTTTACTCAAACTCATGTCCATTGGGTCAGTGATGCCATCCAACCATCTCATCCTCTGTTGTCCCTTTCTCCTCCTACCCTCAGTCTTTCCCAGCATCAGGGTCTTTTCAAATGAGTCAGTTCTTCACATCAAGTGGCCAAAGTATTGGAGCACCTCCCCCCATACCCCGCCCCAGCTCTTAACCACAGATCTAGCTCCTGTCCCTATGGATTTGTTTATTCTGGAGATCTTATATAAATAGAACCGTACGTCATGTGCCCATTTTGTCTGGCTTTTTTTACTCAAAGCAGTGCCTTCAGGGTTCATCCACATTGTAGCTTGGGTCGGGACTTCATTCTCTTTTTACAGCTGCGTAGTAGTTCCTTTGTGTGGATAGTCTGCATTGTGTTTCTTTACTCACCCGTTGATGGACATTGGCGCTGTTGCTACCTTTTGGCTGTTGTGCGTTGGGCAGCTCTTCACATCATGCATGTTTTTATTCAGCCATCTGGCTCAGAGTATTTTGGGTACATACCCAAGAGTGGAATTGCCGGGCCATATGGTAATTTTGTTTAACTTATTGAAATACTGCCAAACTTTTCCCCAGTGCTGGACCATTTTATATCTCTTCTGGCAAAGCATGAAGGTTCCAATTTCTCCACATGCTCACCAATATTTATTTTATGTATCCAAAAATATATATTATTAATATTATGTTAGCCATCCTAGGGGGGGTGAGGTGGTATCTCACTGCAGGTTTCATTTGGTTTCCTTCATGACTAATGATGTTGAGGATCTTTTCATGTGTTTATTGGCGATTTTATATCTTCTTTGGAGTCTGCCTTATTTTGATGATTACTTTGTTTGCATTGTAATTCTAGGTGAACATTTTCTCTTTCTTGACCATAAGCTGCCTTGTTTATAAATTACGAAAGAAATTGATTTCTAATTAAAGCATGGCTTTTTTTTTTTTCTTTACATTATCTTGTTGGTTTTGCCATACATTGACATGAATCTGCCATGGGTATACATGTGTTCCCCTTCCAGAGCTCCCTCCCACCTCCCTCCTGATTCCCTCTCTCTGGGTCATCCCAGTGCACCAGCTTTGAGCACCCTGTATCAAGCATCAAACCTGGGCTGGTGATTGATTTCACATATAATAATTTTCAATTATTATATGTTTCAATGCCATTCTCCCATATCATCCCACCCTTGCCCTCTCCCATAGAGTCCAAAAGACTGTTCTATACATCTGCATCTCTTTTGCTGTCTCGCATACAGGGTTATTGTTACTGTCTTTCTAAATTCCATATATATGCGTTAGTATACCATATTGTTGTTTTTCCTTCTGGCTTACTTCACTCGGTATAATAGGCTCCAGTTTCATCCACCTGAGTAGAACTGATTCAAATGTATTCTTTTTAATGGTTGAGTAATATTCCATTGTGTATATGTACCACAGCTTTCTTATCCATTTGTCTGTTGATGGACATCTAGGTTGCTTCCATGTCCTGGCTATTGTAAACAATGTGGTGATGAACATTGGGGTACACGTGTCTCTTTCAATTCTGGTTTCCTCAGTGTGTATGCCCAGCAGTGGGATTGCTGTCTTTAGCATAATATTGGAAAATTCTCTCTTTCCCCCTGTTGCTATCCTACTAGGTTTTAAAAGGCAGCATGTAAACCTTAGCCTTATTTTCCAAATTAGCAAATTTTGTTTTAATATTCTGAATTTTGACATCTCTGAGTCTAACCCACCTTGGTATCCTCTGAATTTTTAGGTTTTTTTTTTAAACTATATAAAAATAAAGTTTTTATGCCCAAAATGTCATAGACCATATCAAAAGATAAATGGCAAAACACCAGAAACCATTTAGGGGAAAATCATATCAGAAAATGTTAATTTCTTTTATAAAGAGCTCCTAGAGACTACGGTCAAAACTCAAATCTTAAAAGTAAGCTTGCAAAGGGCACAGAAGAGAAAGATATGAAGAAGTCACATGAAAAGATACTCAAATTAAACTATGAGATGCTCCTTTTCCCCGGCAGATTAAAGTCAACAACAATTTGGTAAGAGCTATTAAAATTTTCAACTCACAAGTTCCCAGCATTCCACTATTAGAAATCTTTCTTATATACTTAGTGGCATATAACTACTCTTCTCTAACCACCCTGCCGCATCTCCACCAACCCCCTTTCCTTGGTGGTTCTCTCCAGGAAACTGCAAGTCCCAGTGCAGCAGTAGTTCGTCTAGACCATATACCATCTGAAGAGCGATCATTCCTAAACCCTCTAGACTATCACGAGTCAAAGGAATATAATCATATTTGCTTCCATCCTGTGCTTTTCTCTTCAAGCTCATCTTTTTGTGACAGAAAGTTGCTTCCTGTGTCTAGTAGATCTTCCTCCCGTTGACCCCTTTGGCCAAGTGGTCCTTCAGCACTCCTGTTCATAGGTCTCATTGATTCATTTATGATCCAAGTGACTTTTAAATCACAAGAAGCCTCTCAAAGACTGAGAACAAAACCTGTGAGATCCATCCAAAAAGCTCCAATGTGAAATCATTACTCACAAACGTGAAGAAGAAAGCACAATCTGAATTTTTAAAGAAGAGTTTTGCAAGGCCGGTAAATACATATGTGAGAATTTCTCCAAATTCCTAACAGCAGAGAGGCAATGATAATAATGAGCTAACAACTATTAGGCTGTGTGACTCTCTGGTAGCCACTGTGCTAACTACTTACCAAGTGACTGTCTCATTTAACTCAGCCACTCTATAAAGCAGAGAATATTAATAGTTAACCCCCTTTTTATTTTTTTTTGAATTTTTAGGTTTAATACATATTTTAAAGTCAAGTTGTTTCTTAGCTAACAGAGTATCTAGGCAAGTATTTGACGTCTCACTGTTTTCATGTAAGTGGGTGACTGTTGAAATCGTTTTCATTACCACATTCTTTTTTCCTTTTCAGAAAAAATTGCCTTTGACAACGCTGGCTCAGTGTCTGATGGAAGGGTCAGCTATCCTGGGAGATGACACACTTCTTGGGTAAGGAGATACCACGCATGGGTTCGTGCTGAATCTGGGAAAGTCCCTGTCCTTAAAGAGGGGACGAGCACATCTCAGCAAGGCACTGACACCGAAAGCCTGGCTGGGGACTAGATGGGGAAGAAGGAACGGTGGCCAGTGAGAAATGGAGCCCCCAGTCCCCGGAGTCATAGTGTCTGGACAGGAGGCAGCTCCCAAGGGGAGAAACCAACATAAAACTGTAGGGCCTTCCCTGGCGGTCCAGGGGTTAGGACCCCATGCTTCCACTGCAGGGGATGTAGGTTTGATCCCTAGTTGGGGAGCCAAGACCCCATGTGCCATGAAGTGTGGTCAAAAAAAACAATGGTTGAAGGGCATTCAAAATCCCTCGGGCCCCAGCAGAAGCAAATATGAAATCTCTCCGTGTCAGATGTCAGAACTTATAGGATTCCCAGAAGAACAACCCTTGCTGATTTTCAGCTCACAATAAAAACAAACTAAAAATAGAAGTATCATGAGAGAGGGTCAGCAGGCACAGCTGATGGGAGAATTGGACCCTAAGAGCTAAAAATACTAGCATGGCATGAAAGGAAATGGACAGTAATTACGTTTAAAGTGAAATTTAAAAATGTAATAAACACAAAAATATTCTTGACAAAAAAAAAAGTCAGATAATACGGGGGGGGGGGAAGAAGAGGCAGACTCAAAGAAAACCAAATAGAACTTTAAAAAAATTCAAATTATATTTATTATACTTTAAAAACTTGCTTGAGAGAAACTGGAAGTCACACACAGATATGGAAACTGGTGACCTTGAAAACCTATCTGGAGTCGCCGCAAGAATGACCAGAATAAAGTACAGTTCCTTTGGGTTTTCCAGTAGGAGCTTACAGAAAATCCTGAATGAAAGTCTTGGCCGACCCAATAGAAGCACGAAGGGTACAAGCAACATTAAGTGGAGAAACTCAAGTGGCAGGTTATAAATGTAGAGCCTTCATGTGTAGTAGTCGCTCCTAAAGAAGAAAATAGAAGGGTGAGTTTATGGTTGGATTTTCCTTTTCTAGACTTGAAGAAAAGCATGAGTCTTCAGATTCAAGGAGCACAAAAAGTCCTGACAGAGATCCACAAAAATCCATCCCTGGACACACCATCGTAAAACTCCCCATCGTTGACACAAAAGAGAGGTGTAAAGTCGAGCAGAGAAAGCTTGTTGTTGTTCAGTCACCCAGTATGTATACAAGGGCACTTAGCCTGATAACTGACCATTTATGAGGCAAAATAAATGCCAGGAAATAAGGGAGGAATATCTTCAAGTAGTGAGTGAAAAATGTGAGAAATCTAGATTCAGTGATGGACTAAATCATCATTCAAGAATAAGGGGAAGGGACTTCCCTGGTGGTCCAGTGGTTAAGAGTCCTCCTCGTAATGCAGGGAACAGTGAGTTCCACCCCTGGCTGGGGAACTGATATCCCGCGTGAAAAGGGGCAGCAAAGCCCACATGTGGCAGCTACTGAGCCAACATGCTTCCCAAGTAAAACCTGACAGCCAAATAAGCAAATATTTTTTAAAAATCTTAGGGAATAAGGGGAAAATAGGATATCTTCAGGCACAGATTTAGAGGAATTACTATTTGCATGTTCTCACTGAAAAACTAGTTAAGGTTGTGTGAGGTAGATTATGTCCAGAAGAAAAGAATGAAATGCAAATAGCAAGAAAGCATTATAAAAAAAAAAAAAAAGTATGCTGGGGAAGATTGAGGGCAAGAGGGGAAGGGGGCAACAGAGGATAAGATGATTGGATGGCATCACCGACTCAATGGACATGAGTTTGAGCAAGCTCCGGGAGGTAGTGAAGGACAGGGCAGCCTGGCGTGCTGAGTCCATGGGGTTCCAAACAGACTCGACTGAGCCACCGAACAGCAACAAACAACAAAGTGACTGTGCTGGAGAGGATGAAGAAATTCTTTTTCCCTCTTCCCCTCTTAGGCTCCTGTACAGACCCTACAAATAAAATTGACAAAGGACAGATGAACAAGAGAAAAAGCATACATGTCTGATTATCACGCACATGGGAAAACTCAGTGATAAGTAACTCAAAGGGGTGGCTTGAACTTGGGCCTGCATAGCATTTTTAACAAAAGAGCAGTGATTTTTAGAGATGGGACAAGACAAAGAAAAAGAACTGTTAGTCACTAGGGCAGCAAATTGTGGGAAGGCAAATATATGGGGAACTAGTAGAGGAGAAGAGTTAGTAAAGTTTGTAACTTGGAGTCCACTGGGACCGGCTCTGGGCTGATCAGGGTCGGAATTGTCTCTGGTGATTAGCATCTGGTAGAGATGGGAGGGGACCCCTTTACAGATCCATATCCTGCTTTCAGGGCTTCCCTCATAGTTCAGTTGGTAAATGCATGAGACCCCGGTTTGATTCCTGCGTCGGGCAGATCCGCTGGAGAAGGGATAGGCTACCCACTCTAGTGTTCTTGGGCTTCCCTTGTGGCTCAGCTGGTAAAGAATCCACCTACAATGGGGGAGACTGGGTTCGATCCCTGGGTCAGGAAGATCCCCTGGAGAAGGGAACAGCTACCCACTCCAGTATTCTGGCCTGGAGAATTCCATGGACTATATAGTCCACGGGGTCACAAAGAGTTAGACTTAACTGAGTGACTTTCACTTTAGGCAAACAGGGGAAGAGGAGAGAGCTTCTTCTTCTTTTTTTTTTTTTTTTCTTCTTTTAAATATTTATTTGGCCTTGCCAGGTCTTGGTTGCAGCATACTGGATCTTAGTTCCCCAACCAGGGAGTGAACCCCAGCCCCCTGCATTGAAAGGTGAGGTCTCAACCACTGGACTGCCCCAGGGAAGCCCTGCTATCTCTCTCTTAATTCCCCACAGATCCCCTTTTAGCCCAGACACAGTTGGTACTCAGCATCCTTTAGAAAATGGACAGTTTCAGAAACGAAACTGCATTGAGAAAGTTTCTCTCAAGGGTGTTTACCTGGCTGGCAGGTGACGGCATTAGGACATGGGTCACGTCTTTCTCTGCAGAGTGCTCAGGATGGTTTTCCTCCGCTTATGTTGCAGGAAGATGCTGAAACTCTGCGGTGAGACAGAGGACAAGCTGGCTCAGGAGCTGATTCATTTCGAACTGCAGGTCGAGAGGGATGTGATCGAGCCGCTCTTCTTGCTGGCCGAGGTCAGAAGTGGGAGCGAGGCTGGACCCATGTGATTGGGTGGGCAGAGAGGTGGTCCCTGGGGTCCTTTGGCTCCAACCTCACCCCCTCTATGACACAGTGTCTCACCCGGGCTCATTACTACCCGCCTGCAGGGGGTTCCCCAGCATGGGAGCCCTTTGAGCTGAAGGCTGCCCCCTTCTCCCACCCGTGCCATCCTTGAGGGTGAAATTGCAAGGCTGGTGGCATCACTTCATGCCCCATCCTCTTCCCTGCCCTCCACCCATCTCCCATCTTCTGTGAAATGACAGTGAAATCTCCAACAGGACACAAATGAACCTGTCTGTGAAACAGAAACAGACTCCCAGACAGAGAGAGCAGGCTGGTGGTTGCCAAGGAGGAGGGGATATAGGAGGGGTGGGTTGGGAATTTGAGATTAGCACACAAGCTAGTGTATATAGGATGGATAAACAACAAGGTCCTTTTCTATATTGCAGAGAACTAAATCCAATCTCCTGTGATAAACCATAATGGACAAGAATATTTTAAGGAATATGTGTGTGTGTGTGTGTGTATCTATATATGTATGTATGTAAGTGCATCACTTTGCTGTTTAGCAGTAATTAACACAACAGTGTAAATCAACTGTACTTCAATTAAAAAAATTTAAAAAATGAAGAGCAGCCCCTATTCACAAGGCCCCGTGCTTGGACGTGGGGGCTCATGTCCAAGAGACTCTGTGCAGCCCCCTCGCTGTCTGTTTAGACAGGGCCCGTCTCTGTCTCCTTTAAAGCACACTAAAGCAAACTGTCTTTTTAAGAAGAAGCCTTAATGTGTAGGCGACAGTTTTGCCGGCTTCAGCCAAAATTTTATCAAGTAAGAGATAAAATGGTTGGGGGATGCTATTTGCTGTGAACCCTGGCCCTCTTCGCATCCCTTTTAATTGGTCCTACAAATCTCCCTGGGGCTGGAGATGTTTCCTGTCTACACTGCTTGGGGACCACCTGTGACTGCTGAGCTCTTGGAATGTGTGTGGTGCAGCCAGGTGGCACTAGAGGTGAAGACCCCCGCCTGCCAATGCAAGAGACGCAGAGGCTCAGGTTGGCTCCCTGGGAAGGTGGGAGGATAAATTAGGAGACTGGGATAGACGTCCACACTCTGCTATGTATAAAATAGTCAACCAACAAAGACCTACTGTCTAGCGCAAAGAACTATGCTCAGTATCCGATAATAACCTATAATGGGACAAACGTATTATACAGCAAAGTGATTCATACATATATATCTATTTTTTTTCAAGTTCATCTATAATGGAGACGAACTTGAAAACAATATATATCAATGAATCACTTTGCTGTACACCTGAAGCATTGGACATTCAACTATACTTCAGTCTTTAAAATTTAAAAAAAAAAAATCTGTCATTGGACTTCAACTGTGTTTTCTTTGTCTGTTTGTTTCCTGTACCCACAGGTAGAAATCCCTAATATCCAAAAACAGAGGAAACACTTAGCCAAGCTGGTGCTGGACATGGACTCTTCACGAACAAGGTATGGTGGGTTTCCTTTGCTTCCATTTCTGCTTCTTTGAAGAGCAGCGATCCGAATTGGAGGGCGATGGCTTGTGTGTGTGTGTGTGTGTGTGCGTGTTCATCCACTGAGTGTTTCTTACCTCTGCTGTGAACTGGGTGCTGGAGGACAGGGGCCTTGCTCTTAGGGAGGCTGTGGCCTGATTTGAGAGTTGGATGCTGGACAAGAGAACACATACACCCGAGGCCATTTCAGCAGCCATAAGCCTTGTCAGGAGGACACCCCAGTGTAAATTTGGAAGTGGCTCTGGAGAAGCAGGCCGTGGCATAAATAGTGAAACAGAGAAGACTTTTTTTGGGGGGGAAGATGACACTTGATCTGATAAGAAGGAAGCAGCTTCGCAGAGATCTATTGCAAAGCCATCCTGACAATGGGAACAGCAAAGGCCCTCTGGGTGGAAATAAGGGTGACTTATTCAGGATGCAGAATGAAGGCAGGCATGGTAGGAGTGGAAGGGAAAAAGGGAGAGTGGTAGGAGCAGAGATCAGAGAGGAGGTTGGGTGATGTGTGGTGTCTGTAATAAGAGGAGATTTTCTAGGAAATTCATGGTTTTCCAGTGGTTAGGACTTGGTGCTTTCAGTGCCAGGACTCCATCCCTAGATGGGAAACTAAGATCCTGCAAGCCACGTGGCTCAGCCAAAAAAAGAAAAGAAAAGAGGAGAATTTCTGAATCTGGGGACTTGGTCACCTTTTCCTGCTTCCAGTGGTATAGATTTCTCTTCTGTAGTCCCACATTGGGGAGTCACATAAGAAATTAGAAGACACTTGTTCCTTGGAAGAAAAGCTATGACAAACCTAGACAGCATATTAAAAAGCAGAGACATTTCTTTGCTGACAAAGATCTGTCTAGGCAAAGCCATGGTTTTTCCAGTAGTCACGTATGGATGTGAAAGTTGGACCATAAAGAAAGCTGAGCACTGAAGAACTGATGTTTTTCAACTGTTGTGTTGGAGAAGACTCTTCAGAATCCTTTGGACTGCAAGGAGATCCAACCAGTCAGTCCTAAAGGAAATCAACCCTGAGTGTTGACTGTAAGGACTGATACTGAAGCTCCAGTACTTTGGCCACCTGATGCAAAGAGCTAATTGGATAAGGCCCTGATGCTGGGAAAGATTGAAAACCTAAGGAGAAAGGAGGCAGCAGAGAATGAAATCGTTGGATGGCATCACCGCCTCAATGGACATGAACTTGGGCAACCTCCAGGAGATGGTGAGGGACAGGGAAGCCTGGCATGCTGTGGTCCATGGGGTCACAAAGAGTCGGACACGACTGAGCTACTGAACACCACCACAAGATGACTGCAGACATGCTGTTTGTTGCACTGTCAGGATGATGGTGGACATTGTGCTCCTGGGTTTGCAGAGTGATTTCCTCCTCTGAGGACCTGGGTTTTAGTTCTGAGGTCTTTTTCTGCTTCTGTAAGGAAAACCTGAATTCTCAGCTTCTGCTCAGGGCTGGATGTTAGCATCAAATCTTGTCCTTGCCTTGTCCACTTACATTTCTTCATTCAGCTTCCTTAAAGGAGAATTTCTTCTAGGTAACAGCCATGTCCATCTACTTCTGTCTCATGGTTTTAATGGTGACACCAGAGGTGGCTTGTAGATTTTGAAACCATAGAGAAGTGTCATCAGGGACCTCTCTTCCAGTATTTAATGAATGTTTTCATGTCCCCAGCTTATAGTCTCTTGGGTATTGGAATTGCTAAGGCAATATCTACCACCCCATCCAAATTTCTGTGCTTTTCACCCTGAGCTTAGACCCTTGACAGCCTTTCAGAAGCCAGCTTCTTGCCTTTCCCTCTAACCCTTCACCCTGAGTCGGCATGAGGACTCTTTGCCAAAATAGAGCAGAGAGTGAGACTCAGTTCTGTGCTCTGGAAATGCAGACATTACCAGCTGCTCTTGGGGAGCAGGTAGGTTCTCACTGCCCCCACCTCTGCCCCACCCCACTTCCGCATTTGGTCAGTCTGTACTCATGAGGATCTGTTCTTTGCAGCTTCCTCCTCCTGGGCCCTCAGAGAATTCAGGATGCCAGTGGCAGAGGAGCAGAGAAGATGAGGCAGATGAAACAACACATCTCCCCCTAACGCATCTTTCCCCTTTCCTTCCAGAACTTCTTGTGGACTCCCTGTCACCCTGAAGTCACCTTGACTTTGCCTTCTATACCCTTCTCCTGGTCTCTGAAATGTCTTACCTTTATTTCCAGCCATTTTTCTTTCCATTAGCCTTTCCTGAAGGCTTTTTTGTTTCTTTAAATATTTATTTATCTGGCTGCATCAGGTCTTAGTTGCAGCCTGCAGGATCTTTCCTTGCCTTGGCTCTTCATTGCAGCATTTGGACATCTCTCTAGTAGTTGCGGTGCATGGGCTAAGTTGCCCCGTGTCATGTGGGATCTTAGCTCCCCAAGCAGGGGTGGAGCCCATATCCTGTGCATTGGAAGCTGTATTCTTAACCACTGGACCACCAGAGAAGTCCCTCTTTAAACCTTGTATTCTATCTTCATCATCCCCAAATCATCAGTTCAGTTCAATCACTCAGTTGTGTCCAGCTCTTTGTGACCCCATGGACTGCAGCACGCCAGGCCTCCCTGTCTATCACCAACTCCTGGAGCCTACTCAAAGCCTTGTCCATCGCGTTGGTGATGCCATCCAACCATCTCATCCTCTGTCATCCCCTTCTCCTGCCTTCGATCTTTTCCAGCATCGTGGTCTTTTCTAGTGAGTCAGTTCTTTCCATCATGTGGCCAAAGTATTGGAGTCTCAGTTTCAGCATCAGTCCTTCCAATGAATATTCAGGACTGATTTCCTTTAGGATTGACAAGTTGGATTTCTTCACTGTCCAAGGGACTCTGAAGAGTTTTCTCCAGCACCACAGTTCAAAAGCATCAATTCTTTGGTGCTCAGCTTTCTTTAAGTCATAGTGATAGCATCTTTCCCAGAGAATGGTGGGTCACCTCAGCTCTCTTGTGGGAAGAAATGAACTTTCTCCTCTTCTAGCTTCAAAGCTCAAACTCTTTTTGGACAAGAATCCTTATTTCTCCCCTTAACAGAGCAGGACACTTGTCGAGTTTATTTATAGAGCCTTTGGCTGAGAATATCATCATTCCTTAAAATTTATGATTTTTTAAAAATATGTCAAGTTTATTGGAGTATAGGTGTTTACAGTGTTGTGTGAGTTTCAGGTGTAAAGCAGAGTGATTTGGTTATGCATATACATATATTCATTTTGTTTTAGATTCTATTCTCATATAGGTTATCACAGAATAGTGAGTAGAGTTCCCTGCAGGTCCTTGTTGGTCATCTATCTTATATACAGTACTGTGTGTCTGTTTACCCCAAGCTCCTGATTTGTAACACGCTCCACGTTTCCCCTTTGGTAACCATAGGTTTCTTTTTGATATCTGTTAAGTCTGTTTCTGTCTTGTATGTAAGTTCACTTGCATCTTTTTTTAAAATTCAGTCAGTTTAGTTGCTCAGTTATGTCTGACTCCTTATGACCCCATGGACTGCAGCATGCCAGGCTTCCCTGTTTTTTAAAATTAGATTCCACATATGAGTGATGCGTGATATTTGTCTTTGTCTGACTTACTTCACTTAGTGTGAAGTAAGTCTCTAGATTCATCCATGTTGCTGCAAATGGCATTATTTCATTCCATTTTATGGCTGAGTCACATTCCATGTATATATGTACCACATCCTCTGTATCCATTCCTCTGTAGATTGACATTTAGCTTGCCTCCATGTCTTGGCTTTTGTGAATAGTGCTTCTGTGAACAGTGGGGTGCATGTCTCCTTTCGGATTATGGTTTTCTCTGGCTATGTGCTTAGGAGTGGCATCGCTGGATCATATGGTTGTTTTAAGTTTTTTAAGGAGCCCCCATGTTGTTCCCCTTAGTGATTGTACCAATTCACATTCCCACCCATAGTGCAGAAGGGTTCCCTTCTCTCCATACCCCTTCTCCGGCATCTATTGTTCATCGAGATTCATGATGAGTGGCACTTCTCCTCACAAGTCACTACCCATACAAAATGTTTCCTAGTTTTCCTTAGTACTGGGCTATTCAGTTTCCACAAAGGGACCATTTGGTGGGTATTTATAATGTCAGAATAGATAACTTATCCATTACAAGTAAAATTCCCTATAAAGGGAGGGGGAAAGGTATATGCTTTTAAAGTACCAGGACAGAATTGTGGGGAAAAATAATGTCTTCATTTTAATATACATATATTAAATGTAGTTTGGGGTTTAAAAAAAGACCTAATCCAGATCTATAATACCCTAAAAATTATTTTAGTATTTATGACCACTGTATTTTTTATGCTTATTTATTGGTTACTTTCTTTTTTTTCAGGCAGGATGAGTCAGATGGGGTGGTTGTAGGTCTGTCCCATAATCTTTTATGGAAGTACATTCATTATTGAGATCCAAATTACATCCATGACATTCCATATTTTATTTGATTGTGGCTTGGAGATATTAATTAAATAGATCGTTTCTGTTGGACTTCCCTGGTGGTACAGTGGATAAGAATCCCCCTGCCAGTGCCGGGAACATGGCTTTGACCCTTGGTCCCAGAAGATCCCATGTGCCACAGAGCAAGCCAGCCCTTGTGCAGCTCCTGAGCCCACGTGCTCCACCTGCTGGAGCCTGTGCTCTGCAACAAGAGAAGCCCCCACCAGTCGGAAGCCTGTTGACAACGGAGAGAATTCACTTGCCGCAGCTAAGAGAAAGCCCACGTACAGCAATGAAGACCGAGCACAGCCAGAACTTTAATTAGTTCATTGATTTTATAAACAGAAATGATAAATATATCATTTCTGTAGGGCAAGCCATTATATGAAAGAACTGCCCAGGCATTTTTTTACTAATCCTTACCTGTTAGCTGAGATTTTCTTGTGAGCGTGTGTGACATTTTGGAGTAGAATATTTCCCTTCTAATTTTTCTTGAATTCTTGTCATGAGTAAGGAATCTCTCTCAGGACACATGTGACCACTGCTGTAGCTTCAAGCCAGCTTGATGTCCCAAAGCCTTTCAAAGTAATTCTCCCACGGGTGCACTTTTTTAAGTGACAGAAGAGTCTGCGCTTTGCTACTTTTTGCTAATAGCAAAGAGAACTGACTTCCTCTTTTTTGGTATTGTGATACAGCTCCACTCTCTTTAATTTTTTTTCTTGCACATAACCCAGTAAGAAAGAATTGTGCAGAGAAAACACTTAGTCTATTATTGACTCTCAAAATAAGGGTAAGACTGTACTTTTTGCCTCCATGTTGGGTGAATGGTCTAGGAGCCAGATGGAGCTGGCAGTGCCCTCTGGTTTGTCCCGTCCACTGTGGGCCTGCATGGTGTTTAAAGTGAAAAAAGTGAAGTCGCTCAGTCGTGTCCGACTCTTTGCGACCCCTTGGACTGTAGCCCACCAGGCTCCTCCATCCATGGGATTTTCCAGGCAAGAATACTGGAGTGGGTTGCCATTTCCTTCTCCAGGAGATCTTCCCGACCCAGGGATTGAACCCGGGTGTTGCACATTGTAGGCAGACGCTTTACTGTCTGAGCCACCAGGGAAGCATGGTGTTTAGAGGACATTATTTAATCTGTTGCCACATTTCGTCTAATGAGTTCACTTGACAGTTCCCAGCTTGTCCATGCAAACATCCAGCTCCCCAAGGCCCAGGCTCCTGCTTGGGCCCCATCAGCACTCCCACCCCCAGTGAGTCCCTCTCGACTTCCCAAGACGGTAGCCAGGCATCAGCTGCCTTTTCCACCTTGATGACTCGGTTGTTTTCCTTAGAGCTGAGAAGCAGCTTATATCATGTCCCTGTTACAAGGAGGAAATAAAGGACTGGTGGATGAGTTTTTAAGATAATGACCTATTTGACTTATTTTTCCCACTTGCTGGGGCCTAGAGACTGTTGAGTTTATTGCCACAGTGCGAGAGGCCCCACTCCTATTCCCTGCTATAGCTACTAGCATCTTAGTGTAATTAGAACCTTCTGTCAGGGCCTGCTTTTGGTAATTCTTTGATAATAACTTAGCAACCAGAAATAGCTTTTTAAATTTATTTTTTAATTGGAAGAACAACCAGAAATATTTGTGCTTCCCCTTGAAAGTTTCCCAAGGGGCCTCCTTAGAAGGCCAGTATTCTCTGCCCGGAGACAAATGTTTAAGAAAATATATATGAGGTATCAAAATGTTGATCGAAGGCTGCTTAGTGCCTCCTTGTGGAGATTTTGACTTTCACATTTGTTTTCATCTTACCCATTTATCCTCTTACTTAGTATCCATGGTTGACTTTGGCCAAGTAGGTGAAGGTTTCCCAACTCAGTGCCTGCAGGATGGGCAGGGAACTGAAAGGAACGGCCTGGACCGTGCTTCAGAGAAAGTAGCAGTGATGTCATTTGGCCTTAGGGTTTGGGAGACAGTAGGGAGGGTGTTGCACATTGGAGAACACTTGCTCTGTCTGAAGGGGCCACTGTCCTCAGCCTCTCTCAGTGCTGCCGTATGGACACTGGGGCCTCCTTTCTCCTGGTCTGGTACTCAGTACCTTTTCCTGATCTCTTCTTGGTAGTGAGGCTGTGTCGTTCCCTGGGTGATACCCGTAACCAGCTGTTTCCCTGCCTCCTGCAGGGTCCCCAGGGTTTTCTCTACCTGTCTCAACGTGCATACATGCATGCATGCTCAGTTCTGTCCAACTCTTTGTGACCCCATGAAACTGTAGCCCGCCAGGCTCCTCTGTCCATGGGATTTCCCAGGCAGGAATACTGGAGTGGGTTGTCATTTCCTTCCCCAGTGATCTTCCCAACTTAGGGATTGAACTCATGTCTCCTGCATTGGCAGGTGGATTCTTTACCACTGAGTCACTTGGGAAGCCCTGTCAGGGTTGATAAGGCATCAGATTCCACACGCTACATGGAAAATATTTTTTGCCAAAAGTTATCATTGAGTCCAGTTCACCATGCATTTTCCCTTTCTAATCCCAGAGTGTCTGCTTTCACTGCCATTCTCAGTTCAATCGCTCAGTCGTGTCTGACTCTTTGCGACCCCATGAATTACAGCACGCCAGATCTCCCTGTCCGTCACCAACTCCCGAAGTCTTCCCGAACCCATGTTCATCGAGTCAGTGATGTCATTCAGCCACCTCATCCTCTGTCGTCCCCTTCTCCTCCTACCCCCAATCCTTCCCAGCATTAGGGTCTTTTCCAGTGAGTCAACTCTTCGCATCAGGTGGCCAAAGTATTGGAGTTTCAGCTTCAACATTGGTCCTTCCAATGAACACCCAGGACTGATCTCCTTTAGAATGGACTGGTTGG
>ML664177.1:23564517-23601188 GCA_007570785.1 Antilocapra americana | reverse complement strand
CTCTTCGCATCAGGTGGCCAAAGTATTGGGAGTTTCAGCTTCAACATTGGTCCTTCCAATGAACACCCAGGACTGATCTCCTTTAGAATGGACTGGTTGGATCTCCTTGCAGTCCAAGGAACTCTCAAGAGTCTTCTCCAACACCACAGTTCAAAAGCATCAATTCTTCGGCACTCAGCTTTCTTCACCATCCAACTCTCACATCCATACATGACCACTGGAAAAACCATAACCTTGACTAGATGGACCTTTGTTGGTAAAGTAATATCTCTGCTTTTCAATATGCTGTTTAGGTTGGTCATAACTTTCCTTCCAAGGAGTAAGTGTCTTTTGATTTCATGGCTGCAGTCAGCATCTGCAGTGATTTTGGAGCCCCCCCAAATAAAGTACTTGTCACTAAAAGACACTGAAATTGTGAAGGTGCACAGGGAAAAAACTTGGAGCCTCATGCATCAGTGGCAAAGGGATGGGAGCCCTAAAGAGCTAAGGGTGTGTGTTTTTGACTGTTTTGTATGTGCACAGACTCCAATTTGTAAGGCTCATCAACTTAGATGGAGAATGTCTGAAAGTGGTTTAGCGTTTTAGCTTTAGGGAAAAAAACAAAAACAAAACACCCACACTGTACTGAAATTCAACTTATATTTATGCCTAATCTGACTAGAATCTAAGTTCCTCGAAGGCAGGGACCAAGTTCTATTCACATCTCTCCTCTTTTTCTCCTGTTTTCTCACCAGGTGGCAGCAGACATCCAAGTCTTCAGGTTTGTCCAGCAGCTCACAGCCTGTGGGTGCCAAAGCCGATGCCCTCAGGGAGGAGATGGAGGAGGCAGCCAACAGAGTGGAGATTTGCAGGGTACCCCCTTTCTGTGCTCCTCTTCACTGAGAAAAATGGGAGGCCCTCAGGGAGGATCCTTTTGTTTGCTGGAGGTCTATGAAAACCCTAATAATGAGCCAACTCTGGTTGAGTCTGTGTCCCCAAGCTTGTCAGCTGGCATGTCTAAAGAACCCAGGACGAACCCTAAGAGCTGGGGCTTTCAGTATTCGTCATATTTTTTTAAAAATTCTTGGCCTGATAATTTCAACATTCTTGACACCTCTGACTCTGGTTCTGATGCTTGTTCAGTTTCTTCAAACTGTGTTTTTGCCTATTAGTATGCCTTGCAATTTTTGTCAGAAGGTGGGCATGAAGGATTGGATAAAGGGACCTGTGGTGCATAGGCATTTGGTGATGTTGTGGTCAGGCGTGGAAACGCAGGGGAAGCCCCTGTAGCCCTGTGATTGGGGGTGAGTCTTGTGGGCAAGCCTGCGACCCTGCACCGTGAACTTCAGTGCTTCTCTGGTGTTGCTTTTTGTTCTGTTTCCAGCTCCTTAGTTTTCGTTTTTGGTAGGACAGGATGGCTCGAGGATGCCGGAGCTGATTAATTCTCTTTCTCAATGTGAGGAAGGCTAGAGTCTGCTAAAAGCACGTGATTAGCAGGGCTCTGATGTAACCCCAGCAGGTTGTTCCTGCTCAGTTGCTACGTCATGTCTGACTCTTCGCAACCCCATGGACTGCAGCACACCAGGCTCCTCTGTCCTTCACTGTCTTCCTGGAGTGTGCTCAGATTCATGTCCATTGAGTTGATGATGCCATCCAACCATCTCATCCTTTGCCAACCCCTTCCCCTGTTGCCTTCAATCTTTCCCAGCATTAGGGCCTTTTCCAGGGAGTTGGCTCTGCCCATCAGGTGGCCAAAGTCTTGGAGCTTCAGCATCAGTCCTTCCAATGACAATTCACAGTTGATTTCCTTTGAGGATGACTGGTTTGATCTCCTTGCAGTCCAAGGGACTCTCAAGAGTCTTCTGCAGCACCACAATTTGAAAGCATCCCAGCAGGTTCTACTGGGATAAAATAATTTATCCTTCAAGTTTCCTGGCGGTCCTGTGGTTAGGACTTGACACTTTTACTGTTGTGGTCCCTTGTTCAGTTCCTGGTTGGTGAACTAAGATCCTACAAGCTGCATGGCACAGCCATGAATAAAAGAAAAATTCTCCTAAGGTTAGGTCTTGTTAAGAGTAGAATGCTCTAGTGCATTTCAAAATGGCAATCTTTTCCCTTCCCCTTGGGAAAAATCAGAGAGAGCTTTTCTCTGCTGTTCACTGTAAGAACTTGGTAGTACTCCAGGAGGAAAAATTCAGCAGAAGTGAGGGGCTCCATCCACTTTATTTAAATATTAAATTATGTTGATAATGTTTATGAATAACATTTTAATAATATTAAATTATACATATTTTATTTAGACAAATGAAAATTTGGTTTAGAGTTTCCACTTTTATTTCTCATTTGTGTGGCTTACGTAGAATCTATATTGTTAACTTTATAAGACGGTGATGTGACTGTACCTTCAGAAAATCCCTTTATGTTCTTGAGGGCATAATCCTTTGGGCTGGCTTTACAAAGATCATCTGCTGAGTGGTTGAAGATGATTTGATGTGGCATCAATAGACATGAGTTTGAGCAAGCTCTGGGAGTTGGTGATGGACAATGGCATGCTGCAGTTCACGGGGTTGCAAAGAGTCAGACACAACTGAGCGACTGCATGGAACTGAACTGATGTGGCGTTTAGTCCTTCCCAAGGCTCTCTTCCTTACCTCTGTCTACTGAGTCATTTTTTTTTTTATCACCCCACCCTTTGTCTTTCCCTGACTTGAACTATCTCCCTCACACTTGTTAAGCTGGTGATGGATGCTTCCAGACCAAGGCTGCTGGGGCCATGGCAGGCAGGGTTGAGTTCCGACAAAACTACTTTCTCTAGCACCTTTGACAGGTCCAGCAGCCTCACAGAGGCATTCATTGTAAAGGATGCTGAAGTGGAGGGACCTGAGGTGGGTGGTCCTAGAGCCCATTTTATTCTTTGGGAAAAATACCATGAACTTTTGGTAGCTAGTCATGTGAAATTGGTGTCTTGGTTCTATCATCTTGTGTGCAAGAACACTTTGAGGATGTTTGCCTGCTGAGGATACTGGAAAAGGAAACAAATTACTCCTCCCATCTCCCTGCTCACAGAGGACAGTTTGATCAGCAGCTGGAGGGGCTGCTGAGGTTATCGGGGTCTGTGCAGAATGCTTGAGGTTCCGTGTACATCAGACTCTTCCTGAATTATGCAGTTGTCTGCTGTAATTCCTTCAGCATCCGGGTCAGCTTTCCTGTACTTTTTTCCTTTTTATTGAGATAGAGTCGACAAACAATATTATGTTTGTATCTGGTGTGGTATATGATGACTTGGTATTTGCATAGGTTATGAAATGATCACCATGATGAATCTAGTAACTGTCTGTCCCAATGCAAAGTTATCGTGGTGTAATTGACTGTCTTCCTTGTGCTGTATGTTATATCCCCGTTGCTTAATCTCTAAGTAAACTGGAGGTTTTTGCCTCTTAATCCCCCTCACCTATTTTGCCCATCGCCCCATCCCCTCCCATTATGGCAACTACTGTTTGTTCTATGACTCTGTGAGTCTGGTTTTTTTTTTTTTTTTTTCGTTTCATGTTTTAGATTGCATATATGAAATCATGAGGTATTTGTCTTTCTCTGACTTATTTCACTTATCATAATACCCTCTAGGTCCATCCCTTGTTACACACGGCAAGATTTTATTTTATTTTATTTTTATGATTGAGAAGTATTTCCATCGTCTATACACTCCATCTTTATCCCTTCATCTGTCAGTGGACACGTGGGTTGCTTCTGTATCTTGGCAATTGGAAATAGTGCTAGGTATGTGTTAGGTTGGTTGATGTTTTCCTATTGACTCTAACCTGAATGGGATAGATACTTTTCCTCTTAACTCAGCACCGCTTCTGAAGCTCTGCCTCAAAGGCCACCAAGCAGGGAGGGATGTCAGAGGTCACATGACTTGCACAAACCTGTTTAGATAACGTGACCTGCTCAAAGATACCTGTCAGTATGACACAGTCTACATCCACTCAAATGGCTTCTGCTGCGCCGTGCTGGGGGTGTTTCAGTGAAACTGACCACTGTCCTCCTCGGAGGGCACATGATCCAGACATTGCATTCAGCCACTATTCTCAGCCCCTGGGGGAGCTGAATGGTGAAGGGCTCTTCACACTGAGATTCATGTATGATATTGGATGAGTCCAGATTTTTTTTTTTTTTTGCCAAGTTTGAAATCAGTGGTCCGTCCCCCACCCACCTGTCTTAACCATCTTCCCTCGACTTGGTGTGTTTGCCTCTCTTTCCCTGATGATCAACCAATCAGAATGGAGATGAAGGGAGCAAGGCAGTAGCATCATCAAGGGGAAGAAGTGGCAGGGGGAGGCAATCAGAAGCACAATGTGTAATTGGCGGGGCTACTGCAGACAGCAGCGCATGCCGCAGAGATGCAGGAAGCAATTTGCGCGTCATTCCCCCGCATCAGCTTTCCTAACTCTGCACGTGGCCCACGTTAAAAGCCCCAGGAAAACACTGGCATAGGTGTTCTTTCCCCACTTAGTCATCCTTTACAACTGTGGTTGGGAAACGGAATATCCACCGGCAAAGTTTGTAAACTGCCTAGTATTATGAAGAATGAGGTTAAACCATGGTTACGGTTCTTTCCTCTGATGTGTGGATTCCTACTCTCTATGCTTCTGTGTTTTGCCCCCACAGGACCAGCTGTCGGCTGACATGTACAGTTTTGTGGCCAAAGAAATCGACTATGCAAACTACTTTCAGACGGTAAGCATCCAGAAAGGTGAGGCTGCCTAGAGTCTGTTAGCAGGTGTCGCAGTATGGACGGGAAGGAATGTGGACCTCAAATCAAGGATCCCTTGGTCGAGCATGTCCTGAGAACAGGTGGGGCTTTGACTGTCCTACCTATGAATAAATCCTGCCTTCTAGTCCCTTTTGTATGGATTATCCAAAACCTTGAGAATAAAATTCAGCCTCACTCATGAAGATGTTTGTACCTCTGTGATCTGTGGTAGTGGTTCTCAACCAGGGGTGATTCTGTCATCTCCCAGCAGATAATTGCCTATGTCTGGAGACATTTGAGGGGGGCTTCCCAGGTGGCACTAGCAGTAAATACCCTGCTTGCCACTGCAGGAGACTTAAGAGACGCAGGGTCCATCCCTGGGTCGGGAAGATCCCCTTGAGTAGGGCATGGCAACCCACTCCAATACTCTTTCCTGGAGAATTCCATGGACAGAGGAGCCTGGAAGGCTACATCCCATAGGGTCACAAAGTGTTGGACACAACTGAAGTCACTTAGCAGAGATGTTTTTGGCCGTCACTATCAGGGGGAGGTGCTACAGGCGCTCAGAGAGTTGAAGTCAGTTTTGTTGCTAAACATCCCGCAGTGCACCGGACAGCGGCTCCCACAACAGAGAGTGATCCAAACCTGGATGTCAGTAGGGCCAGGGTTGCGAAACCTGAGTCTGTCATCAGGAAGCAACTTGGGAAGAAGAAGCTAGCTGCACCCCAGCATCTGTTGGCTATTAATGGAGTTTTTTTTTTTTTGTCCCAAATGATGACAAGTTAGTAAATGAGGGTTGATGCCTGTTTACTGCCTCTCCTCTATGGGAGCAGATTTACAGAGACACAGGATCTGAGTCATCCATACTTGGATCATCTGACCCAAATAATTAGGACCCTGAAATGAAAAATAACTTTGGGAATAAAACTCAGAGCTTCTCTTTAGGGTCAAGGAAGTGATACAAAGACAGAGAAATAAGATAAAGGGAAGAGAGAAGATGAATCCTGAGAAGCTGGATGCTTTGATAAGCATGGGGCGGAACTGGGCACAGTCAGCACTTCCCTGCATGCACAGCCTCAATGGCTAGGAAGTCCAGACTTTCTTCCCCCCGAGAGAGAACTGATACATATTCCTTCTAACTTGAAATGTTTACTTTGAAATAGTAGGATTCTTTTAAAGTCTATTCCATCGGTTTTATTTGTGAAGATAATATTTCATTTTAAAATATCTCAAACGATTATTGACATTCCAGGTGTTATTGGACTACCTAATTGTCTTTGGGTACCACTTATTTCAACACTATGACTTAAAAAAAGAAAAATTCCCTTTTAGTTTTCCTTGGGAATAATAGCTACTTATCACACCAGACTTTTGAGCAAAGTGCCTCTCTCTCCTTTTTCCTCCTACATACCCAATTTTCTTTTCCTTTTTCTTTTGGAGAGGGGAGAGCTTTAGAAAATAAATGAAGTGCCAGTTATTCACTGCTTTTCCTCCACTGTTTTTACCGTTTCAGCAGCTTTTTCAGTAGCGGGAGGGGCAAAATAGAACATCTTGAAGGACTTTGTCCTTTGAATATATTACGATAAAGCAGTGTTGCCTCCCAAGGTGGGAACAGATTGTGGATTGAGCACATGTTTTCCCACCAGTTGTATTTTGAACTCTTTCTGGGGGGAGTCAAGATACATTGAGGCTCATGGCATTGAGCGCCTTCTCATGGGCACCTGGATTTCTGAATGTCTTCTCTCTTTATAGCCTTTTCATTGTTGCACCCCTTTGGTGCCTTTTGCTGTGAGAACTGGGGGCAGTGTGCTCCCCAGCTGGGGTGGCAGTGAAGGCAGGCTCAACTCTGGAGAGTCCCCTTCACCTCCTCTCTGAGTCTCCCACCTCCAAAACTTCCCTTTATGGTCACCCCTCTGCCGTAGAGGCTGAGGGAATGAATGCCCGTCATTGCAGATAGGTGGAGGAGGGGGCTGGGCACCCCAGTGGTGTGGCAGCTCATGCCCTCCATCCTCTGGCAAAGGCTGATGCTTCTCCTTGTGTTCCCTCAGCTCATTGAAGTGCAGGCCGAGTACCACAGGAAGTCTCTGACACTCCTGCAGGCCGTGTTGCCTCAGATAAAAGCACAACAGGGTGAGTGCCAAGCTTGCCTGGGGCGGGGAGGGCGGGGAGCCCTGTGCTTGGTTCACCTGTTCCTCCCACAGCAGGGCCGCCTTCACGTGAGCCCTGGGCCTCCGCCTGCAGGTACCTTGGCCAGTGGCAGGAAAGCAGAGCGCGTGCACGCACGCGCGCACGCACGCGCGCACACGCACACGCACACGCACACACACACACGCACACACACACTACCCCAGTGGGGATGAGACGAGTGTGCATGGGCGTGTGTGGAGGTGTGTGTGTAACAGGAAGCCCAGCAGTTCTGCTCACAGTGGGCTGGCTTCCACTGCCTCCCCCAGTTCCTCCTCGTCATCCCCCAAAACTGCAGGAATGGAGATGCTGCAGTTGGACAGTGCTTCCATGGACATTGTTGGACAATGCTTCAATGAACAATGCTTCCATGTTCACTGCTCTGTGTCCCTGGGACACTTAGGAGAAGCAGTGTGACCGGAGGAAAGGAAGGTTCCCACCGGGGTGACCTGCACTGACCCCTCTCTTGCTCTACCCGCACCCTCCCCAGAGGCCTGGGTGGAGAAGCCTTCCTTTGGGAAGCCCCTGGAGGAGCACCTCACGATCAGCGGCCGGGAGATCGCCTTCCCCATCGAGGCTTGCGTGACGATGCTGCTGGAATGCGGGATGCAGGAGGAGGTGCGTCTGGGCACAGCCAAGCTCAGCCATGAGCTAGCGGGTCTCCTCACCCTTGAGATGGAGCCTCCGGCGTGTCTCCTCTGTTACCATCCTCACCTGGCCCCACAAACCCAAACCTGGGAAGATGCAGTACAGCACCCTGTCCTCAAACTGGTCCTGTTTCTCCCATGAGCCTTCACTCTCCAGGGACAGCAGAGGATTGTGGGACATGATAGCCCAGCCCTCAGGATGCTCTAGCCCCATTCTGGCCCTTCTTTCTGCATATGTAATGAGACTGGGGCTTTTTCCTTCTCCTCCACCCCATTCTCCACCTCCTCTCTCCTTAATTTAAAAGACCTTTTAACCTTTAGATCATAACTTTTTTTATAGACATCCTGAAAATTGATACGGACATTAGAAAGCACTCCTTACAAGCCACATGTTAAAAAAAAATATCCTTTGAGACATTAGCAACAATTGTTTTTATTGCTGTGTCAGTGGTCTCCTGGGAGGTAGACCTCATCTTTAGTTTCTTATGCAGGCAGTTTAAAAATCATGACTCCACTTTCTTGTGATCTGATCAACCAATCAATATTTATCTATGGTATTTATTGCTAAGCAAGGTATAAAAGAGTAAGATGGGGGCTTATGAGCTTATGGAGCAGATAAGTATAGTGTCTGTTAAATAAGCCTGACTTATTCAAAACAGGTTATTTTGACCCCGTTTTAAATGTCAGGCATTTTCATGAATGAAATAAAAAATGAGGTCTTTTTAGTCCCTAAGGGAAAGTTTCATGGAGGGAGGTGAATGGGGCTTTTTCTTTCCTCATTTTTTAAAAACTTTTTATTTTGTATTGGGGTATAGCCAATTAATAATGCTGTGATAGTTTCAGATGAACAGCGAAGAGACTCAACCATACATACAAATGTATCCATTGTCCCCCAAACACCCCTCGCATTCAGGCTACCACATAACATTGAGTTGAGTTCCATGTGCTATGCAGTCCTTGTTGATTATCCAGTTTCAGTATAGCAGTGTGTACATGTCCATCCAAACCCCCTAATTATCCCTTCCTCCTATCCTTCCCCTGGCAACCGACAGTTCCATAAGTTTATCCTCTAGATCTATGAATCTGTTTTTGTTTTGTAAGTAAGCTCGTTTATATCATTTCTTTTTAGATTCCACATATAAGGGATGTCATACAATATTTCTCCTTCTGTCTTACTTCACTTAGTATGATAATCTCTAGGTCATCCTTGTTGCTGCAAATGGCAAAATTTTCATTCATTTTTATGGCTGAGTAGTATTCTATTTTATAGAGCTACCATATCTTTTTTAATCCATTCACTGCTGATGGGCACGTAGGTTGCTTCCATGTCCTGGTAATTGTAAATAATACTGCTCTGGACATGGGGGTATGAGTATCTCTTCAAATTACTGCTTTTGTCTTTCCAAAATATATCTTAAATATGCAAGAAAGGGACATCGAAGTGCCCAGGGTTCATTTCATCAAGTACATACTGAACCAGAACGCCGGGTCACCCTGTACTCGGTGCTGAGGCCCCAGCCAGGGACGCGGTCCAGGTCCCGCTGCCCCAGTGTAGACACGTGGTAACGGGAGGAGGCCCCTGGGAGGTCGTGGAGGAAAGGGCTGGGGAGGCTGCCTGCCCTCGGTCCTGCTGTCGTGCCGTCCAGGCTCAGGCCGTCTGGTGACCCCCGTCCTGTCAGCAGGGCCTCTTCCGAGTAGCCCCGTCTGCCTCCAAGCTGAAGAAGCTCAAGGCGGCCCTGGACTGCTGTGTGGTGGATGTGCAGGAGTGCTCGGCGGACCCCCACGCCATTGCAGGTGGGCCCCGCAGCTGGAGGGGCGCCGGCGGAAGGGATGGGCGTGGAAGAGGTGCAGCCACATGTCGGGGACACTCAAGCCCTGGCTCCCCGCCCTGCTCTGGGCACGTCCATCCCCAAGGTGCCAGGGGAGGGGGCGATGGTGGTAACACGAGAGGGGAGGCCCTCACGGCCACTCCAGAGCCTTGGATCCAGGCATGTGGCAGCCACCATGTGATCTGGTCACGAGGGTCGGGGAACCTTCCCCAAACATGGTCCCTGTGGTGACGCTGGCTGGTAGCAGGTGTCTGCCGCGTCCCAGCAGCTCACAGCTGGTACGGTGTTCACGTCCAGGAGCTCTCAAGTCTTACCTCCGGGAGCTGCCAGAACCTTTGATGACCTTTGAACTCTATGACGAGTGGATTCAGGCTTCCAAGTGAGTATGACGAGTCTCTGCGTGTCCTGTGGGTGTGGTTTATATGGAGCCGTAATTGAAACTGTGCAAGCGAGCCACCTGGGATCCAGCGAGTCTGTATCTTGGTGTGTGTCGTGGGGAGAGGCTTGTACGTGTGTCCGGAGAGCCAGGTCCCAGGGTGTGGATCGCAGGCTGGAGACACCAGAGTGGCCCAGAGCCCCAGCTGGGCCTTCGAGAGGACTTAGGGAAGCTCCTGGCTCCCGTCGCCACTCACGTGAACACCTCCCTCTTCACGCTGGCCCTTCCCTGCCATGTGACAGGTTTTGGTTCCCCAAAACCTCTGCCTCGTAGGCTCCTTCTGACTCTTTGGGTCCCACCCTGAAGGTCACCTCAGAGAGGCCTCCGTCCTGACAACTGGGGCCCAGCAGCTGGCAGTCAGGGTCTGCCCCATCCCCTGGGTTCTCTGCAGGGACTGATTAAATTCAAGGCTGTGTTTGTGTGGCTGGTTGGATTGTGAGCTGATGGGGGGAAGGGAAGGATGACCGTCTCTTCTGACTGCCTCCCACTCCCTAACCCCTGTGACAGTGCCTGATAAACCAGAGACTGTCAGTATGTGGGTGGTTTTTTTTTTGCTATGCTCAGCATGTGGCATCTTGTTCCCTGAATAGGGATCAAACCTGTGCCCCCTGTATTGAGAGTGTGTAGTCTTAAACACTGGACCACGAGGAAAATCCCATATGGATGTTGAATTTTTAATTGAAGGAAAGACCTTGGCAGCATCTGCCTTTTGACCTTAGAGAGGATTGATGAGCAGAAAAGGGAGTTTTTCTTGCCTTGGTCAGGATGGAAGCAGGGACTTCTGGGGGCCTCAGGATGGCCCTCCCCTACCTTGGGTTTGGGTCAGGGGGTCAGAGCTGAGCCTCCCGGTGGTGTATGCTTTTCAGTTTTTCTTGTTAAAATGTTCTTTGAGTGTAAGGTCTTCCAACCCTGTAAACCTTGATGTAGGTTTTTGTAAAAAATGTATATTTAAAAATGTAGTCCTAACAAAAATGAAAAAAAAAATAGACCTTTCAGTAGTCTCTTTTAATCCTTAGAGGATCTATCAATAAATAAACCCTTCGAGCAAGTCTCTCTGTAGAATGGAGAATCCTTTGGTTGTGGAAGCTACCCATCTCTGAGTTGTGTCTTCGAGGGTCAGATATCCTTATGTCCATATGAGTTCATGCCATTTACTTGTGCAGAAGATGTTCATTGAGCATCTGTTATATTCCACATGCCGAGAAGCTTAATGTGCATTAAACTGTCTGTGGGACTGGCCAGTCGGCTGCCATGGTGGCGTGAAGGTGGAGTTGACCTGTTTCTGGCGTCCTGTTCTGTGCCAGAACCAAGCTCCTGATGACATCACAGCCCTGTCCACTCAGGTGCAGATGTCTGCCCTTCGCCCTCACCTGCTCCAGTATACATTGACCTGGGCCGTGTGCTGTGTGCAGGGGGAGTTTTGTTAAAATAGCACAAGCGAGACCGAAAGATTATCAAGGGGGAAATAATAAGAACCAAAGATACGAATGATAATAGTTTACTGATATGGTCACTGACAACGGCTGGTTCCTTTTTTTCAAATACTTCAATGGCTGGTGAGTCTGAGTATCGTTAAAACTTCATTAATCCATACTCAACCAGTGGCTTTTCCTGTTATTTTTTCCAGCATCCAGGACCAGGACAAGAGGCTCCAGGCACTGTGGAATGCTTGTGAGAAGTTGCCCAAAGCCAATCACAACAACATCCGGTGAGTGGACACTGGAGACACTGGGTCAAGGCTATTTAAGCCTCAGACACACGTTTGTGGGCCAGAAGGCATGGTCACTGGCAAGCTTGGTGTTAACACGGTGTCCAAAACATATTTAATGTGCAGGATCTCTTTTCAACTTCAAGCAGTCCTGGGAGGTTGTGACTTACCATCCTGCAGACCAGGAAACAGACTGTATGGAGCTGTGGGCCATTGTAGGCTACCTGATCAGCTGCTGGCTGATGCAGTTCTTTGGTTTGCAAGGAGCAAGGATGAATGCAGGCTGCTTTCAGATACCAGGGTTGTTGTACAGATAGGTACCTGTGGATCCCAGGGGGGATGCTGACCAGACCCTGAGCTGGACTTGACAGTTGTGTCCTGGAGCTAGGCTTCAGGAAGAAGAGGCTGGGAGAATGTTCTCTGATTTCTACTTGTCACCAGCAATTTTCCATGCATCTGTCTCTTACTTTTCTCACCCTCACTCAGTTTCACTTCCCACTGCTCTGCACATCTTTTCCCTCCCGGGCTTCTGCTCTTTTCCGCTTTCTGCTTCCTCATCACTTTGCACCAGCATCGCTCCTGGCCCTCCCCCTCCGTCCTCCTTGGAGCTTTCTTAGATGCATATTTTCAGCTTCAGCTCCTACTGCCATCTGCCTGATTATTTCTGTTTTCCTGTTAAAAATCCCAGGAGTGACTTCTCATGGTGGGTCCTCAGACAAACATAGGATTTCTGTAGGACCCAGAAATTTCACTTATGGGTATATTCCCAAAAGATCTGAAAGTAGGGACTTGATTCTGTACACCTACGTTCATGCCAGCATTATTCATGATAACCAAGAGGTGGAAACAGCCCACATGTCCAGCAATGGAAAAATATAGGTGAACAAAAAGCACTTACAAAGCAGTATTCAGGCACACATAGAAGAGACATTCTCATTATTGCTACAGTATGGATGAACGTTGAAGGCTGTATGCTAAATGAAAGAAGCCAAACACAAAAGGGAAAATACTGAACAATTCCATTCAAAAGCAGTACATACAGCAGTCAGTTTATAAAGATGGAAAGTAGAATGGTAGTTGCCAGAATGTAGAATGATGGCTAGGGTAAGAGAGGAAGGGTCAGGAGAAGTAGGTGGGCTGTCATTTCATGGGTGTCAAATTTTAGTTTGGGGTAATGAAAAATTCTGGGGATGGATGGTGGTGACGGTTGCATCACAACGGAAAGTAATGCTAGCGAACTGTACACTATAAAATGCTTCAAGTGTTAAATATATTCAAAATTGAAAGAAAGCATCCCACGAGCAAGAATCAGATCAAGAGCAAGAATGACTCTTCAAGTGATGCTAGGCCACTAGCCAGCCCATGGATTGACCATGCTCAGCTCAGGCCCCACATCCTGGTCGAGGCATGTGTGGCCTCTTGGAGGCTGTGATGTGGCGGGATGTGGGTGGAGGTGGCCCATCAGCAGCTTAGGGTCTTCGTGTTCGCTGCGGTCCAGGCAGCATGGGGCTGGACCCACTGTCTATATAACCAAGAGCCCAGGAAGAGATGGGCTTTGGAGTCTGGGTCCTGTGTGGGACCAGGCAGATTTGGTATGGTTTGGGAAAGCTCTTTTTGTGCTTCACTTGTGCACAGCTACTCACTGATTTGTTTTTTTAAATAATAGCTTTATTGACATAACAATTCACATGCCATTGTCCCCTTTTAAAAGTGTGCAGTTAAGTGGGTTTTTGTAAATCTGCAGAGTTGTGCAGCTATGACCACTGTGTAATTTGAAAACATTTTCGTCACCCCACAAAGAAGTGCTGTTCCCATCAGCAGTCACTCCCCATTTCTGCTTACCCAGGCCCTGGCAAACTCTCATCTGTGTTCTGTCTCTGTTGATTATCCTGTGTTGGGCCTTTCATACAGATGGAATCATTCACCCTGGGGTCTCTGTGTCTGGCTTCTCTCCACTGGCATCAAGTTTCCGAGGTCCATCCATGCAGTAGCATGTGTCAGCATCTCATTCCTTTTCAGGGCTGAGTAATACTCCAGTGTATGTCTGGGACTACGTTTTATTCATCTGTTCATCCCTTAATGGATATTTGGGTGGTCTCTCCTGCTCAGCTATGATGAATAATGCTGCTGGGAACATTTGTGTCCACGTTTTTGTGTGGACATATTTTTCTAGGAGTGGAATTTCTGGGCCACGTGCTAAGTCTAGGTCTAACATTTTCTTCATTCGCTCTCATAGCCCCACTGAGACACTGCTCCTAGCATGAAAATGTCCCCGCTAGTGACACCTACACACTACTTCTCACCTCTGCACACAGGGAAGACAGGAGCTGACAGAAGTTTGAAAAGAAGGGGGGAATTTCTGGCATTATTTACTGAGTCAAAAGGAAAGATAGAGATTTTTTTCTGGTCACAGTTCATTGAAGCAGACATTGACAACAAGCCCAGGAAGAGCTCTGTTTTTGGAGCATGCTTATGTTCTGACACGTGACACATCTTGATTATATTGTAGGGTGTATGAGTCTTCTTGTCAGTAAGAGATGTTTCCAGCTGGTGTTAGGGGACCATGGCTGGTATCGAGTCCTTGTTAAACCTGGCCCTTCTCACTTCCTTTCAGATACTTGATCAAGTTTTTATCCAAGCTCTCAGAATACCAAGATGTCAACAAGATGACGCCCAGTAACATGGCCATTGTATTAGGACCCAACCTGCTGTGGCCTCAAGCAGAAGGGTGAGTCCAGGGAGGTAGGGGTGTGTGGGTCACACTGGGGGCTGTGGGGGCCTGGGTGGGATGGTCATGGCCCCATATAACCACTAGCCTTATTTATGTGTCAGGTCATGTGCCTGTCTTGAGCTGATCCTTCTTTAGACTCAGGAGGAGGCCCAGAATTCTTCAGATCATTCCTGTTGATAGACTCAGAGCCAGGCCTATTGCCAAGGTCTTTTTCTGAGCTCATCTGGGTCAGCATCAGGCCTGGCAGGCTCTCCCAGGCCCCTAGACCCTCTATGGAGAGCACATCCCAGCACTGGCATACAGATGGACAGAGCGCTGTCTTGACAGAGAGAACAGAGCTGGGAAAGGATGTCTGGCAGTTGTGAGAATCAGTCATCAGATTTGGCGATTTTGTGTGTGTTACTTACTTGTCTCCTATAGGGAGGACTTCTGGGGATCTCTCCATTCTATAGACGTGGGGAGAGGTTCAGAAAGGTGAAGTGCCCTCCCCAAGAGGACACGCACTCTCATACCCAGGTGTGCAGGCTTCTGGTCCTGGGCCTCTTCCCTACCTTGGCCGCTCACCCCACCTGCCCTCCTCTGCCCTCTGCCCTCAGGAACATCACGGAGATGATGACCACGGTCTCGCTGCAGATCGTCGGGATCATCGAACCCATCATCCAGCACGCAGACTGGTTCTTCCCCGGGGGTATGTGGCAACATCTGATGTGGGAGTGGGCTTCTGGGGGGAACGGGAGGTTGCTATCAGATCTGAATCTTTGAAATCGAGTACCACTGGCCAAAGGGTGTGTGTGTGTGTGTGTGTGTGTGTGTGTGTGTGTGGTTTTGTTCTTAAGCCCCCTGTGCATATACATCCACTTACCCACCTTTGGCCAGTAGTAGGAAATCCGGGTTAAGAAACAAAGGATGTAGGAGCTCAAGGTAAAACTCTGTAGGTTCTGCAGCTGAGCTCATCAGCACTGCAGATAAATCGGCTGTAGTCAGGAGGGGATAAGATGAGACTCCATTTGAGAGCCTGCAGTCTTAGTGAGATCTCTTTCTGTTTCTAATCCTGTAAATTTTTTTTTTCTCTTTGGTTTTCTAAAATGACATCCCATCATCATTGTCTACAGATAGTAATATTGCCTGTTATTTTCTTTTCTTGACTAATTCTATTGGCTTGCACTTCAACAATATCAAATAACAGTGTTGAGAATGGGCATTGCCCTTTTTCCTGATTTGATTTAGACCGCTCTGGCATTTATTTCAGTCTTAAATGTGAGAATTGAGATAGATGATTCTGCCTTTTTTTTTTCCCAAAAGAAAATACCTATCTGTTCCTGTTTGACTGAATTTGTTTTGTGAATCACAGATGAAAAAGTGCTTTATTAAGTCCCTATTCTATTGCATGCTAGGTGAGTGCGTGGACTCACCTGGTGATAGGATGAAATATAATAAGATGAGTTAATATCAACAGATGATCTAACATTGAACCATGGGATGAGATTTTCAGGGGGGTGACGCATAAAAGGGTGACACATTTCTCTACTGGCTTCCCTCCTGCCCAGGAAGGGCTTGGCTCACTCACAGACCATGTGTATCTATTCTGTCTTCCCTGCAGAGATAGAGTTCAACATCACGGGCAATTACGGGAGTCCAGTGCATGTGAACCACAATGCCAACTACAGCTCAATGCCCTCCCCAGACATGGACTCCGCCGACCGGCGCCAGCCCGAGCAGGCCCGCCGGCCCCTCAGTGTGGCCACAGATAACATGATGCTGGAGTTTTACAAAAAGGATGGGTATGAACTCGCGTCCCTTTCTCAGCTTTGGGGGAGGGAGGGGTTGACTGAGATGAATGACAGGAAGGCTGCACTTGACCAGCAGCAGTTTTAAGTGGCCCTGCCACCTCATTCCTGATGCCAGCAAATGCTTTGGGATTTGTCTTTTAAACGTGGCTTTTAAGTGATTCGGTTCCTGTGTGAGGCGTCTCTAGCTGGGGGATACCCTGGAGGGTCCGTTGTGGTCCTTCACTCCCAGGTGTGTCTGCCTCAGAGCTGGGCTCCCCACATTCCCAGCCAGACCTCGTCTGACTCCCAGTCCCCTCTGAAAACCCATCCGGATGACCTCTGCGAGAAAGTTGCCCCTGTGGCATCTCTGGGCATTCAGCGTCCGCTGGCCCCTGTAGTATGTCTTCTGAGTATAAAGAGCCAGGGTCGTGAGGATTTCTGTGGATAGAGAGCCGTCTCTCTGGGACCCCGGGGTCTGCAGGCAGTTTTGCAGGTGCTGCTGGAGCCTCAGGGGTACAGAGGCTCAAACTACGCAAGCCAGGCCACCTCAGCTAGTGCTGTGTGGATTAGTTGAGCTGACCCTGCCAAGTTCAGTCAGAATTGTGGATTTGTGGCCTGGATTGATAAGCTACTAAATTTTGAGAGTGGTTTGTTATGCAACAAAAGAGAATCAGAACAAGCTTTTTAAACAAACAAAAAAAAGACACTGTGGACTTCCCTGGTTGTCAAGTTAGCTTGTCAAGTTAGGTTAGGACTTAGAGCTTCCATGCAGGTTCAATCCCTGGTCAGGGAACTAAAATCCCACATGCCACGCAGTGTGCCAAAAAGAAAAAGGAGGATACTGATGTCGTGCACCCCATGCAGCTCTGGGTGGCTGCTCTTTCCAGTCCTGCTTGACGGGCCTGTAGCAATATCACTTCTGTGCTGATCCTCAGAGGGCCTCACCAGGTCAGCTGACAGCATCACCTGAATCCATGAGTGTGTCTGCACAGAGAGCTTAGCCTGGAGGTCTTGTAACTCGGAATGTTGTTGTTGTTTAGCTGCTAAGTCATGTCCGACTCTGTGAACCTATGGACAACAGGCCACCAGGCTCCTCTGTCCTTGGAATTTCCCAGGCAAGAATATTGGAATGGGTTGCCATTTCCTACTCCAGGGGATCTTCCTGACCCAGGGATGGAACCCATGTCTCCTGTACTGGCAGGCAGATTCTTTACCCCTGAGCCACCAGGGAAGCCTGTAATTTGGAATAAGCGCGTATAATTGAGAAGTTCAGGAGCGACCTGAGGTCCTCTGTGGAACACAGATTCCACTGATGCTTGGTTATGTTGGGGCAGGGGGGAGGAGATAGACACCCAAGTCTTGTGAATTCCTGAGACAATGCATTGAAGCCACTTTCCTAAATGTATGAGTTTGTGGGGTCTTTTACATGCTGTCATCAGTAACGTATCACAGAGGGCTGTGGCATCCTTTCCCAAGTTTATTACCTCATAAAGCCTGTTGTCATGAGATAGAACTCATGTTCCAAGGAGCTTGTTGTTGCGATTGTAGATACTGGGGCCCTCTGAAGACCAAGTAGAAGGACGGAGAATCCCAAATGCAGCTACTCTGAACAGTGTTGCTGAGTGGCGCAAGGGTACAGGAATTTTTCTTCAGAGAGAGCTTGAGGTTCTGGGTACCATGGAAACTTTGACTCATATTTGGGGCTTGGATTGTCAGCTCAGCCTTCGGGGGATGTGCTCTTGGCCCAGGCCCCACCTTTGCTTCTGCATTTCCTCTTGTCACACATTTGTGGGCGCTGAGACCAGGTCTGTGAAATGTTGCCCAGTGCCTCCGGCTGTTATTTGTCCTGGGGAGGTGAAGAAACTTTGTTATGCATTTAGGAGAGGAATGATCCCTATAGGAGCTAGAAATGCTTGATTCCGGCCTTCCTGGGCGTGTGTGGGCAAGGCTGAGCCAGGATCTTTAGGAGCCTTCTTAATCATCTCTCATTTTGGCACCCACCGTGCCGCTGCTGCGCAGCCTCCAAGTTCATCTTAAATGGTCCAGGAACTCCCAAAGCGCCTGTGGATTTTGGGGGAGATACCAGGCTTTCTTGCTTCCTTTCTCTCAGCAAGTATTTGCCAAATGTAACTGATCTTCAGAACAAAAATCGAAACCTTCCGGATCAGTATAGACTTGTTCAGTTGCTCAGTCATGTCCGACTCTTTGCGACCACATGGACTGCAGCACACCAGGCCTCCCTATCCTTCACCATCTCCTGGAGTTTGTTCAAACTCGTGTTCACTGAGTCGGTGATGCCATCCAACCATCTCATTCTCTGTCACCCCTTGTCCTCCTGCCTTCAACCTTTCCCAGCATCGGAGTCTTTTCCAGTGATTCCAAATGTAACCGATCTCTAGATGAAAAATCAAAGCCTATCCGACCTCTGTAGACTTAAATACCTCAAATCCACACACTGGCCAACATCTCTGGGTAAGACTGTTCCTGACCAGGATTCAAAAACAGCATGACAAGGACTTTCCTGGTGGTCCAGTGGTCAAGACTCCACACTTCCACTGTAGGGGTCATGGGTTTGATCCCTGGCTGGAGAACTAAGATCCCGCATGCCATGTGATGTGGCCAAAAATAAAAAATAAAAGCAGCATGACAGATGTGTATCCTACAGAGGTCAAAAAGAAATACAGCTGCTAACTCCTGACAACACATCACTTGGAACAGTCCAGAGCAAACTTCTGTTCTCAGTGATAAATGTGTTCTTTCTGTAGACACCTGTTCTTATGCTGAAATTTCCAACTTTTAGATTTTTTTTTTTCCTGGGGCAGGCCTTTGTCACCTAATTTTTAAGGTCCGGCATCTTATCTTTTCCCTGTGTGGCCCGCCAGGTTATAGTGTGAAGTGTTAGTCACTCAGTCGTGTCTGACTCTCTTTTGTGACCCTATGGACTATAGCCCGCTAGGCTCCTCTGTCCTTGGGATTCTCCAGGCAAGACTACTGGAGTGAGTAGCCATTCCCGTCTCCAGGGGATCTTCCTGACCCCAGGGGTCGAATTTGGGTTTCCTGCATTGGCAGGCACATTCTTAAGCGTCTGAGATACCAGGGAAGCCCAGCATAGGATAAGCTACACTGCAATATGAGGTCCCAGGAGGCTGGGAGGAGCGAAGCAGGAAAGAGTAGCTGTCAGTGGAGCTGCCTTGCCAGCCAGCCTGCCCCGTGTGAATCCCAAGGGGGAGCAGATGAGAACCCTGAACAGGTCTCCTCCTGGACTCCTGCCACGACTTCCCACTTTCTGCTAACTGCTCTCCAAGCCCTTTGCTTCTCGGGCATTCTTCGTGGCCTCTGGTTCCTCACCTCTGCCTTGATTCAACTCTAAAGGGATCCGAAAACCAAGTTCTCATTCTCACTGGAAGAAGTGGCTGTGGGGAATCTTTGACATCCATAAGCGATGTGAGTATCTGTGAATTTCTAAGGGAGTTGGTTGTTTCTGATGCATTGAATCTGGTGTTTTTTTTTTTTTTAAAAACAACACGAATATTATTTGATTCTTGCGACTATTACTTCTTTGTTTGACAAAACAATGAGCAGAAACTTGTGACCTGCTTCTGTGACCTTCTGGTTGTATTCTTCTACCTCTGAGTAGCTCCCTTGCTCTTGGCAACATGCCGAGCAATTTTATAAATTTTGTCTTAGGGTGGAGTTCTAGCTAGCCATTCTGACATTGCCAGTGTTCCAAGCAAATTTCCATTAGCCTCTGAAGGTAAACATGCTCTGCCGCCTCCAAGATTGTCACTGTTGCCATTGTGATTCACTGGTCTGTAAAGATTTTTATTGCCTTTTGAAGACATCTGTGAACCTCTGATGCCTGTTTCCTGGGCACAGGGCACGCTGCCTGCCCCACGAAAGTCACTTCAACTGGGAGAGTCGTGATGACAGGCGGCTTAGCCGTTTATGAAAGCAGAAGCGTGCATTCACCTCTCGGCTCTTGGTTGCTGACGCTTCGCTGCTGCTACTTAGTGGGTCTCATCGGTCCTCCCTCCATGTCCTCCCGGCGGTGTTGGTCCTTCCTCTGCATCCTCCCCTTGGTGAACCAGGAGAAGATCACCAGGTAGCCTGGTGTCTGGGGTCCATGGTGCTGGGAGATGCGGTTGATAATAAAAGACAACTCCCACCAGTCCGCATCCCAAAGCCCACGCCTCCCATCTCAAATGGGGAAGGTCTTTCTAAGTGAAAGAGAGTGTGAAAAGAAGGAAAACCCTGCGAGTAGGAGACCACCCTCCTCTAGGGCTCTTCTAGGAACCGCAGGGAACAGCATCACCAACCATTGCAACAAAGTGGCGTCAGTTCGCTTCCCCAAGTGGAACGTTAAGCTTTTTGCTCTTTTTCATCCTGATCAATCTAGAAGCCCAAAGAGCACAGTTTGATACTTGCCCATAGCTTACTTTGAATACCAGGGGATGCCACTGGACCCTGCCGCAGAGTTTTGGGCGACCTCCAGGGGTGACTGGATCCCCTGTAGAAGGTGCCTGTTTATTGGTGGGGAGGTCCTCAGAGCCAAGACGACTTGCAAGCTGGTGGGTAGTGGATCCCAGAGAGAGACCAGCTGTCCCCAAAATGCCTTGGAGAAGAGAACTAGTAACACATTATTGACCAGAGATGTATTAACACCGCAAGCTTTAGCTTCCGCAAAAATGCCCTGGTTATAATGTGTCGACAGTGACACTAGACAGGGGTGGGGGGCGGGGGGCGTCTCCCCTCTACCCTCTACCCTCCCCAGGGGAAAGTATGTCAGGAGCTGTCCCTTTCTGTGTGCACAGCTGTAGCACCGTTCTCTTCCATGCCCCTCACGGAGGCTCCCTCCCTGCACATTTCCATAAAGGACCACATCCCACCTGCTACAACCAATCTCTGTCCTTGAACCTTTGGTTTGAATCTTGCTGCACCTCTGCAAGATGGGCAGACTGTCATGGTGTGGTAGCTCAGTGCTCCTGGCCAGCGTGGGTGACAGTAAGCAAGGGGCAACCCTCTGCTTATCCCCGGTGGAGGTGGGGGACTGGCCGGTGTTCTCCCTTCATGAACATCTGCATCTCCCTCAACACTGGCAGTATTAACTCTTGCCACAGGTCCATGAAGGCTTTCACCGCATATCATGGAACCAGTCACCCTCTAAACCAGAAGAAAGGAGATTGACCACCTTCTAAATCATATAACTTAGAAAAGAGTGGATGGCTGCTTCTGTGGATTCTTTTCCCTTCCTTGTGACATGCCCCCAAACCCCACCACAAGCACCAGTGTCAGCTCTTCAGCTTCTGTCTTTATTCACCTATGAGCTTGGTAGGATGCTGTTCACCTGTGCAGACAGAAACGTCACTTTAACTGGAGACATGAACTAAAACAGTTTCAAGGCTCAGTGGAAGGCCCAGACTTAGCCCCTGACCCTGACAGAGAGCCGCTGTGTGTCCAGAGGCAGGTGCGGTGTTTGCCACACTAATGTCTGTGTGTTTCTGTCCCTGCAGCCTTAGGAAAATCCAAAGGTACGGTATCCTCGGGTAGCCATGAGGCCATGTGCAGTCCGTGGGAATAGCGAGCGGTGCCTTAGCGAGCTCTGCAGGGGTGGATGTGCGTGTCTGGTTGCTTTGGCCGATGTACTCAGAGCTGTGTGCCCCTTTCTTGAAGTGGAATTGAGGGCGGGGACTGACCAGAGCATGATCAGCCCCGCCCTGCTCTGTAGCCCCTGCAGAGGTTGTAAGCGTCCTGGGGCTGGCCCGGGAGTCCTAAGTCGGTCCTGTGCTCCCGGACCCCCAGGTGACAAAAAAGAAGGATGGATGTCCAGGTGTCCCTGCTGGTCGGTGCTCTGTTCTAGTCTGATGCTGCCCATCCCCCTCACCCACACCACCTCGCCTCCACCCTCCGCTTGGGAGGAGTGGGTGATCCCCTCCCAGCGAAGCCGCTCTCTGCTCTGAGGGAAGCTTGGGTTCCAGGGAGCTTGTTGGATGCGCCGTGGTCCTAAGGCCAGTGGTGCCCGGGCCGCCCCAGCTGGGAGCTGTGGGATGCTCCACGGAGCACGGCTGCCACCTTGCTTCCTCGGTCCAGGAGATGCTCTGGGCTGCGCTGCTGGCCGCTTCATGGGGGCGGGAGCCCGGCGTCCTGGGCGCGTGGCTAAGCCTGGGTGTCTCTGTGTCCCCGGCCAGCATGGGCGTGAGGGTCATGGACACGTCGTGGGTGGCTCGAAGAGGCTCCTCGGCCGGCCGGAAGGCATCCTGCGCCCCTCCTGCCATGCAGCCCCCCGCCCCGCCTGCCGAGCTCACCCCGCCCCTGCCGTCGCCTCTCCCAGAGCAGTCCCCCGAGGGTCCCGCAGCACCGGCGCTGTCTCCATCCGGCCTCGGCCTCCAGCCTGCAGCTGAACGGACCAGGTAAGCCCGGGCCGCTGCCCAGCCCCACCCCCTGGACAGGCTAGCCTGCAGTGCACGTGGATGAGGGGTTTCCGGTTTGCTGCATCCGCTCAGAGCCTCCTGCAGTTGGTCATGTCTCCTGTCCCCTTTCTAAGCATCCTAATTTGGCTTCTGCTTCATGCTGGCAGCAGGTAGGGATTCACAGCCCCTGTGTGATCAGAGGGAGCCCAGGCTTCTTGAGAATAGCATCACAGGTGCACGAGTAAGGTGGCAGCTTGCCAAAGCAGGCGAGGAAGCTGAGTTCCCAGCTCCTCTATCCCCTCCTGTACTGTTACAGCTTGTTGCCTGTTTCGAAATTTAGAATTTCAGTGGCTCTCCTCTCCACTCCTCTTCCTTTAGATGCATAGGGGCCATTTTTACTGCTAAAATGGGTGCAGGTCAGGTAAAGAATGGAGGTGACAAGGTCGTGCGTTTCATTCTCGTGGGGGAAGAAGAGAGTTGGGGAGCCTGCTTGTTCCATTGCTGGTTTCATGAGCTTTTATGGAGAAAGGCCCTTGTTCCTCCAAAGATGGAAAGTGTGATCTGAGCCGGCACAGGTCACAGGTCCCCAGGGGCGCGGAGGAGGAGGTGCTCCTGGCCCCCCATGAGAGGGGCATGGTCAGAGGGGATTCTACAAGCGGGGTTGCGCAGACCCCTTGGCCATTTGTCTCTGTTCTGAACAACAATTCAGAAAATTAGGAAAGGCGCTTCACCAGGCCCACTGTGTATTCTGTTAGGAATTAGAACAATTTTGGTGACTTTGGAAATCTGAACCTTTCAAGCCAGTCTCTGCATGTGCTTGTGTGTGTGCTCATGTGCACACGGATACCAATCCCCCAAGTGAAGGGGCTGCAGGATTTTTTTTTTTTTAATGTATAAAAAGTATTTTCCTTGTGAGATGGAAAATGACAGAGTTGGCAGAGGTTGGAGATGACCCTGGATGGGACAGTCACTGATGGCTTCACCAGAGAGGACATGGAACCCCTTGACTGACTCTGGCCATGGAATCATGGGCTTTGGTTCTGTTTCAGGATGCAGGAGGGGGGAGAGAGGTCAGCAGAAAGCAGGGGCTGCTGGCTGGAGGAGGAAACTGACAAAGGGGAGATTTGCTGGGATGGTCTGCTGGGGAGATGGCTGAGGCCAGGAAAAGGATCTGGCCGTAAGGGGGCCACCTGGAGATGGGAGTGGAGCTCGGACCCTCAGAGCCCCCAGGAGGGGCCAGTCACCTCCAAAGGATCTTTGAAGGCCTTAAGAAGGGCTGAGAGGACCAGGCCTTCCCAGAGAACATATATTCAGTTCACGATTCTGATGCTGAAGCTGCCTGAGTTCAGGGACTGACTCTGTTTTGTAACTCTCTCATGTTATAGCGCTTCTAAAAGCAAAGAACTTTCTCCAGGATCAGGGCAGAAGGGAAGTCCGGGTTCTAGCCAGGGGCCACCCAGTGTAGGCACGCAGCCCGGGGCACAGCTGGGCACAAGTCCGGGCCAGTCACCTGCGGACCAGAGCCCTCACACCCTCCGGAAAGGTACGTCATCACCACCCTCATCACTAAATAAATAAAAGAAGACAGTGTGGGGACTTCCCCGAGGGTCGGGTGGTTAAGACTCTGCTTCCACTGCCCATGGACGGGTTCAATCCTTGGTCTTGCCGAACTAAGATCCTGAGTCAAAACAAAAGTAAAAAGAGGGAAAAAAGTAAAAAGAGGGCAGTGCAGAGGGGTCAGGGCAGTGGGTACACCTAGAACAGTGCAGATCTGTCCACATCTACACCTGGGATTCTTAAAGGGAAAACACCTTCAGGGCAAGTACATAGGACTGAAGGCAAGGACAGGGAAAAGACAGGCTGAGTGATGGAGGCTCTGGGCCTCTGTGGCCAGAGGACTGGTCATAACAGAGGTCACTGTTATGGCAGCCCAGAGCCATTGGAGGTTCAGGCAGAAGAGCTTCCTGTCCCGAGGATGGTCGCTTTGTCCAACGTCTAGTGTCCAGGCCGATCTCTAGTCACCCCCTCCTGGACAGTGCATCCTCGACTCCCACCTTCTCTGAGCCACCCTGATACTTGTACCACTGTGAAGCGATGGGAGGACCTTGAACTCAGCCGCTGCCAGGGGGTGGGACATGTGTTCTCCTGTTTGGCTGGGGCATGTGTGTGTGTGTGTGCGCGCGCGCATGCGTGCCAATCACAGCAGGAATCCAGAGAAGAGGAGGAGACGTTAGTGAACAGGTGGGCAGATAATTTTAAAAAAACGGCATCAGCTGCCCTCAGGATGGCAGGAACTGGGCATGGGGGCACCGGTGGTAAGGGGTCGGGAAAAGGTGTGCTCACAGCCACACAGATGGATGGTGAGTGCCACTTAACAACCCTGTGTGCTGATTCATCTTTCAGTTTCCAAGAAGCTGGCACCCATTCCGCCCAAGGTCCCCTTCGGCCAGCCGGGGCCCCTGCCTGAGCAGCCTGCCGGCCAGCCATCCCCACTCAGCTTGTCTCCCACGCCCCCTAGCACCCCATCGCCCTATGGACTCAGCTATCCCCCCGGCTACTCCCTGGCCTCGGGCCAGCTCTCCCCCGCAGCCCCAGCGCCCCCACTGGCCTCCCCCTCTGGTTTCACGGGCGCCCTAAGCAAGTCGCGGCCCACCCCAAAGCCCCGGCAGAGGCCCACCCTGCCGCCGCCCCAGCCACCCACCATCAGCCTCGCCGCCTCCAGCCCGCAGTCCTCAGAGCACCCCGCGCTGGACGGCGTGTCCCCTGGGGAGAGCATGTCAACAGGTAACCTTGGCACGCGTGGTTTCGCCTTAGCAGGGAGGGACCACTGGGGACTCTGCAGGAAGTGGGCCCTGTTTGCCAGGGATGACTGCTGGAGTTACTTGTGGCATATGGGGTGGTTTCCTTTGAGGCCCCCCTGAGGCTGTGGACAGCCCTGGGCCCAGTTGTCCTGCAGAGAGGGGGCTCCCTAGGGGATTTCTCCCAATTGAACAACTGCCAGCCTGGGTTTTGATACTGTATCTGGGGGCCAAGCGCCCTGCGTCCTGGGAAGAGGGGGCTTCAGGAGGGGCTGGACTGTGATGGCAAAAAGCGAGATCACAGCACAGGTGTGTCTGGGGCTTTGCTCGGCTCAGCACTGGCAGTTCAGGTACCAGTTTTCACCATGAGAACAGAGGCTGAGAGACAAAGATGCATTTTCCTATTAACTAAACAGCCTTATGGGCTTTCCTGATAGCTCAGTTGATAAAGAATCCACCTGTATTGCAGGAGACCCTGGTTTGATTCCTGGGTCGGGAAGATACCCCTGGAGAAGGGATAGGCTACCCACTCCAGTATTGTTGGGCTTCCCTGGTAGCTCAGATGGTAAAGAATCTGCTTGCAATGCAGGAGACCTCAGTTCAAGCCCTGGGTTGGGAAGATCCCCTGGAAAAGGGAACAGCTACCCACTCCAGAATTCTGGCCTGGAGAATTCCATGAGTCCACAGAGTCACAAAGAGACACGACTGAGCGACTTCCACTTCACTTCAAACAAGCCTTATTAGAAAAAGATTTTTTCCTAGCAAAATATATTTAGAAAGGGCTCAGTAAAGAACCTGCTTGCCAATGCAGATATGAGAGATAACGGGTTGGATCCCTGGGTCAGGAGAATCCCCTGGAGAAAAGCATGGCAACCCACTCCCGTATTCTTGCCTAGAGAATCCCATGGACAGAGGAGCCTGGAGGGCTACAGTCCACGGGGTCACAAAGAGTCAGATACGACTGAAGTGACTGAGCATGCAATTTCAGAAAAGATTCTGTACGTCTGGTTCTTTGAGGGGCTTTGTGGGACAGGCCCATGACAACTAAAATTAGTTTTACTTTAACATCAAAGGTGGAGCTATTTTTCCTCTAGGAAAATATGTAACCATAACCATAACCTACCCACACCACACAGATACATGCATGCAAGCATGCTCGCACGCACTCATACCACAGACACACAAATCACACACAGATAAACCCATATACACCTCCTGTATACACACCCTACACACACACACAGCTGCCTCTGTGTAGACACGCCGCACACACACTGGAGGGAGCGGTCTGGCCCTGGGTCCTGACTGCACCAGGCTGTGCTTTCATTCATCCCCACGTCCATCCTCAGGAGCGAGGGTTCCCTTGGCCAGATGGAAGGTGAGCCTGCGGGGTTAGTGCTTCACTGCCTAGAAGACACCAGTCCAGTGCGCGTGCCTGGGTTGGGGGAGCATTTGTATATACCACAGGGAGCGGCCGTCTGGCGACCTGGCTTTCTTTCGATGTGATTAACGGTGAAGGCCCAGCTGCTCTGTCCACTCTGAGGCTTTTAAGACATTAAGGAGAACCCTTCCTGGAGAACCACCATGAGCACCACCTCCCTCCTGCTGGTGGTTCTGAAAGAGTCCCTGATGGATCAAGGGGGCCCCAGGCACCCCTGGTTCAGAGCTGCTGCCCTTGAGCAGTCTTCTGGGCCCCATCGGTCCCACCCTGATGTCCCCCGGGGGGCGGCAGCCCGGCCCCTCGTCCCGCAGGGCAGTGGTCTGAGCGCTGTGGTCCTTGTGGTTTGCTGCGGCCCCTCTGACTGTGATGTTGGGCGTGCTCTGTGTTCCATCGTTGTCTCATCGTATTTCTTCCTCTCTCCGACTCCTGTCACTGTGTTCTCGCAGCTGTGTGACACGGGGGACGCGGTTGTGGACACGTGAGGGGGATTGCAGGGTAAGCGGTCCCGGCCTCACCTCTCCCGCTCGCAGCCAGGCCGCACCCTGCACTCTGCATGCACCCCAACCCGCACGGCAGCCTCCCGCGGCCTGGGGGCTCACCGGCCATCGCCTTGCTTTTCTCAGGAGAAGAAAGAGGCTGTGCTCAGCCCCTCCCAAACTGTCCCCCTCCAGGGTCACCTAGCCCCAGCTGCTTCCCACAGGCACTTAGAAGGAAGGGGTGACAGCCCCCCTCATCCCAGGTCTATGCCACTGGATGGTCTGCTGCCTGACAACGTGTACCCAGTGTCGGGGGAGGCTCAAGCACCCGGGGTTTAGGGAAGGGCCCCCTGGGGAGAGGACCCACCCGGTCCTCCGGGGTGGTCAGCAGGTTCTAAAGAACCCATAGTGTCCATTCTAGAATTCACCCCAAGCTCATGTTGTCCCAGGCATGCAGCTAGCCAGGGCCTTTCTGTCCAATTCAATGAAATACTCTGGGAGCCCTCCTAGCAGTTTCTGTCAGGCCTCCTGCTCCTATAAAGGTTAAGAAGCTCGTAAGGCAAGGGGAGGCAGGAATGGGCAGGAAGCAGGTGTTGGGGCCCGAGTCAGATGGGGCAGCCAGAGTGAAGCAGGGGTCCCCTCCGCCCCCAAGGAAAGCTGCACATTCTGGACAGGAGCGGCTTTGCAGTGTCCACCGCCCACACAGGCCCCGGCAGGCCTCCCGGGGCCCCTGTCCCAAGGATGGGCCTCTCCTTTCTCTGCGGTCTGCAGGGGCTTCTTGCCCACTGCGTCCTGGCTGCCTGAGTTACCTTCCTGCTCAGTGTGGCTTAAGGCGCCGCCAAGGTGGCCGCCGGGCGGCTCACCTCAGGTTGCCCGTCCTTTACCTGCTGCGCCTGCGGGCATCTTCCCACCTGTGTCACCCCAGTGACTGCCAGGCCTAGGCGGGGTCAGAAGGTGCCCAAGGTCACACATCCGCCTGGGGACAGAGGCAGGACTTTGAGTTGAAACCGCAGCGTGTGCCACATCTTAAAGGGTGGCAGGAAGAGTGCGGCCGCGGACCCCCACCCCCGTCTCTGCTCGGTCAGGCAGGGGGCTGGTGGGGGCAGGGGTCAGGGGAGAGGAGGACCTCTGTCCCAGAGCTTCCGTGTTTGTGTGTCTTTGAAGACGGTGTCCTTGCGTCTGTCTGTCCACTTGCCATGGTCTTCCTTGGATGGAATGTTTGACAAAAATGGGAAGCCCCGCCCCGGTCTGCGCCCAATGGTGTGTGTCCTTCTGCCCGGGGACGGCGAGGCTGAGCAGAGGCCAGAGCTCAGCAGATCTGGAGGACAGGTCCCCTTAGCCCTGCAGCCCTGGGAGTTGGGGCACTGCCGTCCGATGCCTGCCCCTCTGGGTCCCCCAGCCCCCAGCTGCCCGCTGAGGTCTGGACAGACACTGTGTGTGTTGCCTTGAGGACCAGCCCTCTTCCTGATCTTTTTGCAGGAAGTGACCTCTCAGTGCCCGAGCAGAGGAGTAGCTGGAGGCAAGCGGGACAGGGTTGGGGTGGCAGTGCCCACAGGGGGCACCTTGCCCCCCTTATTCCTGGGGTTCTGAGGGAAACCCTCGCCCCACCTCTGCCAGCCCCTCAGGCATACATACACATCTGGTCTTGAGTTGGGCCACTGTGTCAGGACACCTTGTCCATCTAGGCATTTGGGAAGCGGCAGTGTCCCCAGCCTGTGACCCAGTCCCTTCAGACTCCAGGGAACTAAACGCAGCCCTGACATCCCCAGTCCGGTGTCACCGGGCCTGGCCATGGGGTGTGCTCTTTATGCAGAGTCTGGTTCTAGGGGTTAAGGATCCATTGGGCCTGAACCACAGGTAGGAATCTGGACGTCCGGGCCCACGGGCGGAGCGGGCCCCTCGAGAGGCTGCTTCAAGGGACCCCCACACCAGTGGCCCTTCCGTGACACCCCAGGCCCCCCAGCACTGCCTGGGCCACAGCCTCTCAGCCCGCTCCCCACCCCTGCCGCCTTGCAGATCTGGTCCACTTTGATGTGCCCTCCATCCACGTGGAGCTGGGGTCGGCGCTGCGCCTCGGGCCCCTGGAGCACATGCGGCAACACTCGGTGGCTGAGAAGAGAGACTCGGAGGAGGAGTCGGAGAGCACGGCCCTGTGAGCAGCGCCGCGCACGCGTGTGCACACGGCCCGTGCCGCCGCCGCCAGGTGGGAGTCCTGCGGACAGCCATGTGGCAGGTTTCTGTGGTGCGGATTTTTTTCGTCCCCTCTGGGTGGTGACTCTGGCCTTTTGTTTGATCTTTGCCTTTTGACTTTGTGCCTATTTTGATCCACTTTCGGCCTCCACGCCAGGCGACTGCCCTCCCTACCCGAGGGCTTGTCCGAAACATCCTCTGCAGGGTGCGTGTACGTGGCTCGGTGGTGGTCAGCCTGGGGCTGCCTGTCACCTGTGCCGACGGCCACCGTGAGTCCAGCAAGGTCCGCCTGATGGTGCAGAGCAGGGAGGGGATGGGGCGGGGGGCCTCGCTCTCAGGAGCCTGGGAGCCTGGGGCCCTGGCCGGCCTTCCTCTTCACAGCGAGGAGCCAGCCAGGGAAAACCTTCATCTGTGGGCTCTGATGTAAATGGCTGAAGACGAAATTTAAGTTTTACTCCTCCACGCTGTGGAATGAAGCTCCCTTTACTATCTTATGGTTTTCTATTTCTGAATTTTAAAGACGATCTTGAGTGTGTCTGGGGGACCCAAATGTAGCTCCCCAGGCACCCCCCAAAACTTGAGCTGTGTCTCAGTAATTGCAGCCCTCCAGGGTCCCCCAGCTAAGCAATGGGGTCATTTTCTGGAGGTCAGACGTGAACAGCAATAATCCTGGCACCTAAAGCCCAGAGGGGAAGGGGGCGTGGCCCGTGGGGACCCCAGGGAGAAGGCCCTCAGCGCTCTGGTCACGCATGCAGAGTCCGACCGTATGGTTTCATCCTTTTAAAATAGATATACCTAAGCTGGATATAATATTTGTATATATGAAATCTATATTTGTTTAATTTGAGCCATTCAATCTAAACCCATGTACAGGTGTACAATGAGAGATTTAAATGCTTCGTTATTTTTCCCAACAAAGTGTAAAGTAACCCTCCTCCAACAGTGGGACTTGTTGATTTCTGATGTTCCTGGCTTTGCTCGCTTCCTGGCAGGGCAGCTCAGTACCCAATTTGTAATGGAGCCCGGGGGTTGACAATTACCTTTCAATATGTGTACAAATAGTTGTCAAAAGTAATGTTATTAAAATAGATTTATTATCCCTGAGCGTGGCCTATCTTCCTGTCTTAACAGCAAGCTTGAGGGGACATGGGAGGTGATGCCAGGGACCCCGAGGTCATGGTGAGTCCAGCCCTTGGTCTCTGTCTCAGCACCTGTGTCTCTTTAAAGCTCCCTGTCTCTCCTCCCGGATGGTAAGAACACGCAAATACTAGAGGCGGCCGTGAAAGTCCACCCCCTTTTCAGAGCCTGACCTCAGTGCTGCCCAGCCCTAAGGGGAGGCCCGGCCGCCAGCCCCGCACGGTGCCGCGCCACACTCCGCTGGGTCTGCTCACACGGCAGCCCGCCCCTGCGTTCCTGGAACCACTGCACACCCGCCCATCGCGCGCGGTCCGCGGCTGACAGCCCACACGACTTGGCTTGGGCTAGGGCGCCAGGCTGCAGAGGGTGCGGGCTCCCCGGGGTGGACTCCGAAGGCCTGTGCCAAGATCAAGCCGCTTCCGGGTGCCCACAGCGCGGAGCTGTGCTCGGCCGCAGCGTGGGGACAGGGCACTCAGGGTCCAGACGCCGCCTTCAGTGTCCCGTCCTTGGAGACGCCTTCCCTGAGGCTGCGTCCCCAGCCCAGTGCTCGTGCACGAGACGGATGGAAGCCGCGGCCTCCCTCCACACGCTCCCCGGCCCCGCACCTACTGGGCCCTGGCCTTCTTGCTCTGCGGGCTCGGGGGCTGCTCCGCGGGGGCGCGTTTCTGCGGTGGCTCCATGTCCTCCCCAGCAAGCAGGGCTGCCCGCACCTGCCGCAGCTCCCGGCGCTCCCGGCGCCCCTCCATCTCCTCCAGGTCCCCAGCGAACAGGGCCTTCAGCGGCGCCGTCAGCCTAGGCACCGTCGGGAGGTCCCCCAGGCTGACCTAGGAGACAAGACGCGGCCGTCATGGCTCGCAGGCACCGGCCACCCTCGCAGGCAGACTGGGCTGGAGGACCGGCCTGGCTGTGGGGAGAGGAAGCCAGGCTCCCGAGGCCCAGCTTTACTGCTCGGAGAATGCCGTCCCCCGGGCCCACGTGGAGGGCGGCTCACGTGTCATCACTCTGGGGACCAGCTGGACCTCCACGAGGCTCTCAGGTCTATGCCCCAAGGCTCTGTGCCTGCCATGGTGGGCAGCAGGCCGAGCACGGCCATCCACACGGATGGAGGTGCCTTTCCCTGCCCCGCCCCGTCCAAGGGGTCCCCGCACCTTCATGTGGTCGAAGGCAATGCCCACTCTCTCGTTGAAGTCAGGGCTGAAGAGCGGGATCTTGGCATAGCGCTGGCTGAAGTGGGTCAGCATGATGAAGGCCGCCCTCATCCGCATGCCCACGCTGATGGCCTGGGAGGTGGTGCTGCACACGAGGCGACAGGAGGCTGGAGGAGCAGGCCGCGCAGACCCCGGCCCAGACCCGGTCTGCCTGGGCCCCTGGGGGCCACAGGCTGACACCAGAGCCACCACAGAGCCTGTCTTCCCACCTCCCCAGTGCAGCCCAGGCTCTGCATTGTGGGACCGCCCACCGGTGAGGGCCTCGGGAACAGGGGCCTCCCATTTGGGGCGACACACTCCTCCCTTAGATCGTCCCATGACCCTGCCCAGCCGCCCTCCCTCCCCTCGGTGTATTTCCAGTTCTGTCCTGAGCCACACCTGCTCCAGAGCCTTGCCTTAGGGGCCACAGAAATTAAAGTGCAGGCTCGGAGCCAGCCGCTCGGGGTCAGCAGCCCCCACGGCCCTTGGTGGGAAGCTGGCCGGCCCAGCATCTCCTGGGGAGCCAGAGGGCCCAGGCACTCCACACCTGTGTGTCTTCTCCACGGCTTCCTCTTCCAGACCGTCTTCTAAGGTGGCCTCGTGGATCAGGAGGGTTGCGTCCTTCCCTGAAGCAGCAGCACAGGTGCCAAGAATAAGCCCTCTGCCCGGGGACTGCAGGGGCCTGGGGGCCGCACAGCACGCGTCCCTACTCACCCATCTGGACCAGAGCTTCGCAGGGCATGGTGTCCCCCGAGTAGACCACCTTCCAGCCGGACATGTGGACCAGCGCACAGCCGAAGGCGTGCTTGCAGTGGCGGACCAGGCAGGTCTGGAACTGGAGATGGGGTGGTGGGCTCACGGCCAGCCACATGCTTCTGTGGCCCCCACCTGCCCGCCGGCGCCCAGGGCCGCCCCCCTACCTCCTCTAGGCCACAGGTTTCCAGCAGCAAATTTATCAACCTCTCCACCTCGGGGCTGGAGACCTCAGCTCCCTTCTGAAGGAATTTGGCAGGAATAACACTGTGAGAAGATAAAAACATTTAAGGAAAAGAACATTTAATTTGATGTTCAAGCCACTGAGTACAGAGCCCCACTATTACAAAGAAACAATTCAGTGCTATCACTGAGGGAGCAGGGTTCTAGGCCTGGGAACCATTTCATGAAGTGCTGGCAGAGATCTAGACTTGGGGATGGAAGTGAAGGTGGCCAGGAGAAACCGAAAGCAAAGGGCCTTTGTAAGTGAGAGCCACCCGAGGGTCTCCTCTCTCCCCGGCTCTGCTGCCTGGCCCGTGCCCACCTGACGTGGTGCAGCAGCGGCTGGCACTGGTTGTGGTACTGCTGGAGCCAGGTCCGGAGCTGGGTGGGGGCGACCACGAGCAGGGGGTGGCAGGGTCTGCCTAGTGATGCCTGCAGTGGGGAGAGCGGAGCCACCAGCACGGCGGATGTGTCAGCGGAAACGGTGTGGAGCGGGAGGAGGGGTGTGTGTGTGTGTCATCCCAGGAAACACAAAGGAGTACAGCCCAGCGGACTCACCAGAGCACGCTCTCTCTGTAGCAGGATGTTCAACAAGCCCTGGGAGGAGGGGGGACACGATCAGCCTCGTGCAGACCCGACCTCCCTCCCAAGTTGGGGCCCTGGGACCCCACCTTGGAGTCCCTGGTCTCCGTCAGCCACCCCCTCCGATGTCTACCACCCAGCTGCCGCCTGCCTCTGGCCGAAGGTGGCTCTAAGCAGCCGCCTGGCCAGGGGAGACCCTATGGCCTCAAAATTAGGCCACCGGGCTTTCCTTAGACACCACACGCCGGGTGGGAGGCACAGGGCCCGAGGAGAGAGCCCACTCACCGTATGGTGGTCGGCATGCAGGTGGGACACGAACACGGCAGCCAGGGAGCCCAGGACCCGGTCCACACCATCCCCATAGTGGCGGCACAGCTGCCCAAAGGTGCCCTCCCCGCAGTCCAGCAGCAGGGACGTGTCGGGGCTGTGGGGGACCAAGGGAGAATCACTCAGGGAGGAGGGCAGGGCGATACCTCAGCCCCACCTGGAGGGGCTGCCCTCAAAGTGAAGGCAGCCTCACGTCTGTCCTCCTCATATCAGAGAACATCTTGACGCCCTGAGACATACACGAGCGTCCCCGGAGTCACACAGACGCTGGACACCCAAGAGAGGGTCTGTGTGGGACGCAGAGCCTGGGGCAGGTGCGCCAGTGGTGCTGGTGGGGGCGGTTAGTGACTAGTTCACAGGAGGGACTGAAAGCCCGGTGAAACTGCGTCTCAGCCAAGTGATGGCTCACAGTACATCACCTGTTTCATCCAAAGGTGCACTGGGCGTCCAACTGCGCTGACACCCCCTGTCCAAATCAGCTACCCGGACCACCTTCCACCTTACTGCCCGACTTCTCCCTGGGCATGCCAGCCAAGACCGGCCTCCACGGATTAAAGGCTGCGCCTTCTGATTCACCTGGGAGTGGGGCAAGGTCCCCGCTGTGGGCGGCGCCTCCCTTCAAGGGTTCATACCTGATATTGACGAGTGTGGAACTCACGTTCCGGATCTTCATTGGGATCGCGGACCCTGTGCCCAGGAAAACCACTTCTGGGTACTGGCTGCTTGTCTCTATGGCAAAACAACTTATGAGCCAGCCCTGGGGTTAAGTCCAGATCCCCAGGAGGGGCAGAAAGCAGAACAATTCCACAGGCCCAAGTCTCCTGGTGGTGAAAGTCGCTCAGTCCATGGAACTCTCCAGGCCAGGATACTGGAGTGGGTAGCCTTTCCCATCCCAGGGGATCTTCCCAACCCAAGGATCGAACCCAGGCCCAGGTTTCCCGCACTGCAGGTGGATTCTTCACCAGCTGAGCCACAAAGGAAGCCCAATAATTCTGGAGTGGGTAGCCTAGCCCTTCTCCATTGGGTCATCCCAATCTAGGAAACGAACCAGGGTCTCCAACATTGCAGGCGGATTCTTTACCAACTGAGCTATCAGGGAAGCCCCCAAGTCTCCTACTCGATGATATAACAGGGGACCGCTTCCCGTGCTGTGAATCAGCTCAGACCTCCAGGCTGAGCCCACCCGGCACAGGTCCTGCCCTGCTGGGAGGGGTTCAGGGGAGCTCGCACTCTGGGAGGAAGAGGCACAGCCTCCTGGATTCTGAAGCCTAGGGCCCCGCAAGACCTCACCCAGCCAGACAGGACCCATGTGCACACACGCGAGTAATGATACAAATGGAGCTTCAATGTGCTAGCCAGAAACCTATCCCAGCAAGCACTGCCAAGGAGGAACACTCCTGGAACTGCAGCCTGGTGCTGGCTGGCTTGAACCCGACCCCACCTTCTACTCCAGCCTTCCTTCTCCACTGCATTTGTGAGCTCGGACCACCACCACTGGGGAAGCCAATTACTGCAGAGAGACCACAGGGTTCTCCAAACTCTCTTCCCACTGGGGCAGAGGAAGCCCGACACAGTGAGTGATGGAGCCAGAGTCCTCCCGTGGACCCTTATGAGCAAAGCTGGGACCAGGCCCCAGGTTCTGCCCAAAGCCTCACCCGAGGTCCCAGGACCCTCACTCGGCTTGCGTGGGCCTCATCACCTAACCTCTGACCTGACTGGTCTGCGTAGGGGCAGGCACTGGTGTAAACAGACCAAAAGGCCCTGGGGTTAGATGGTGTCAGGCTGACGCTATGCTCTGTGCTGCACGAATGCCCTCGGGAGGGCAGGCCCGGGAGGGCTGGTCTGCCTCACCCTCTGGGCTGTCCTGGGCCGTCTTCCTATACTCCTGCACGCTCTCCTGGAAGTTGGGGAGCTCCAGGGCCTCGGCAATGAACTCCTCGGGGTCGCAGGTCAGGACGGCATCCCTGCAAGGAGGTGGAATCAGGGGACAGAAGAGCGCCGTGGCCTTGAGCGAGACCTGATGTCCAGCATCGACCCCGGGGACTGTCTGCAAGTGCTTCCACCTCTCAGTGATGGCGTGGCAGACCTCTCCCCAGCCCAGCGGGTCTCACAGCTCCAGTCCTCAGAACCTCACAGCTCAAAGCGGGCCGGGCTGGCCCTGGCAGCACTGCTATATGGCCCCCCGTCGGGGAGGGGGGCTCCTAAAGGGCCCCAACTATTCAACACAACAGTGCCCAGGGTCCAGCTACCGTTCCAAATGTGGTCCACCTGGACCACACTGGTGTGCACAGGGCACTTCAAACTTTTAAAAACTGAAGACAGAGTGCAGTAAGCACCTCTCACATGACTGGCTGCAGGGGAAGCTGGGTTCACCAGGCGCTTCACGCAGGGCCGCCCTCTGACCCAGTAACACCCCAAACCCCCACTTCAGAATTTTTCAAGGAAACCCTGTTCCACCCGAGGATTTTTATGGAAGGCACTTGTTTCGTTAACACTGCAGGAGGACTGCAGTGCCTCCAATGAACAAGCACCCCCACCTGGAAACCTGGCAACAACCTCGTTCTGAAAACTCTCCCATGGGAGAAGCCCGACAGTGTATCAGGCCCTAAACCCACAGTATAAACACACATCTCAACACACCCCCACACACCTGGTCAGAAATCAGAAACTGGTAACAGGCAGTGTTTCAGGGTGACAGGATGGCGGGTGACCGTCTTTCCTGCTCGGAGGCAGAGACCACGTGGCTGCAGACCTGAGACACTGACCCCCCAACCCCGAGACCACACTGACCTCTGCCACTCCCGCCGGGGCCGGAGCTGGTACTTAAGGAGACACTGGCCTCGGACCGTGGGCACACCCTGGGCACCACTGCCTTCCTGCAAGAGACGGAGCTGTGACCCATGGGGGTGGGGAACAACAGGGACAGAGGCAAGCCACTACCTGAGGGCAGGGGCCAGGAGCGGAGGTGGGGGGTTAGCTGAGGGTGGGGGGCCAGGAGCGGAGGTGGGGGGTTAGCTGAGGGCGGGGGCCAGGAGCGGAGGTGGGGCGTTAGCTGAGGGCGGGGGCCGGGAGCGGAGGTGGGGGGTTAGCTGAGGGTGGGGGGCCAGGAGCGGAG
>ML664177.1:23504628-23564117 GCA_007570785.1 Antilocapra americana | reverse complement strand
GGGGGCCAGGAGCGGAGGTGGGGGGTTAGCTGAGGGCGGGGGCCGGGAGCGGAGGTGGGGGTTAGCTGAGGGCGGGGGCCGGGAGCGGAGGTGGGGGGTTAGCTGAGGGCGGGGGCCGACGAGGGGGGGGAAGATGCCGGGATGGATGAGGCCAAGCTGGGTCTGGATCTTGTGGCTGCGCAGGTTGTGGACCGACTCGCAGTTCTCGTTTAGAACCAGGTGCTGGGTGTCGGGCCCGAACCTAAGACAGATGGACACATGATCATCATGGTGTCTTTCTGGGTGCACTCCCACCTACAGAGTGGTCTGGTACTGGGAGTGCTCAAGAAGGCAAGTGACCTATCGAGAGGTCACCCCAAGTGGTCAGACACAGCCCAGCTCCTCCTCAGAGCCCAGTGTCCAAGGCCTCTGGGAAACCAGGAACAGTTCCAGGGCTGGAGGCTCGGAAACATGAGGGAGCACGGAGATGAGGGAAGGAAAGGAAGATGGTGATGGATGCCAACACTCAGACCACGAGGGGCAGAGGACCAGGGGTGCCAGCGGGAGAGGAGTCACCACGTGCCCCAGGCCAACCCCAGCCAAGTCCCTCCACCCAGCCCTCAGGTGGGTGGTGGGGAAGAGCAGGAAGGTGCCCGACGTGGATAAAGCGAAGCTTCACGTCAATAAAGCAAGGCCGCTCCTTTATCTTCCACGTCTCTTATTTAGGAAACACACAAGTGGTCATCAACACAGGCAGGGTTTGTTCCAAGGTGAGGGTGTGGAGGGTGCAGGCAGGAAAACCAGCCCCAGGCCAGCGGACATGTGCCCACAGCACCCCCTCGCAGGGACTGTCTTCATGGCACGGACGCCCCCAGCCTCCAGTCAGGATAGAAACCTGGGGGCCCTCATACCTCTCCATCCACTGCTGGTATCTGCTGTCCAGGAGCACGTGCTCCGGGGCCATGTGGACCACCAGGGCCACGGGGGCGTCAGCCTTCCCTTGGTAACTGACAAGAAGCAAGCGGGGGCTCTGCTGGTCCAGTGAGGCACACTGAGCGCAGACCTCGGACTGGGCAGCAGAAGCCCGGCCCGGCTCTCCTGCGCAATGTTGTTCTCACCTCCCGCCTGGAGGGCCCTCCTCACCTCCTGAAGGCAGTGTTCTCACACAGTGGCTGGATGAACCCTTCATCTGGACATTCTACCACAATGAAGGTGATCCCGGGGTCCGGAGGGGTGCAGATCTCTTCAGGCAGAATCTGTCAAGTCCCCGGGGTCACCATGTGCTCCCAGGGCAGACCCCCGAGTCCCCAGCGAGAGTGCAGCCCCCTTGGGGAGCGCCCACACCTCCGGCCCTCTCTCCGCTGACACCAGACAGGCCAGCCCGCCAGAGAGGGCGTTTCACACTTGGCTCTCGGCGGTCTTGCCCTCAAATCCTCCCACCTTGGTGAGGATGTCACTCCTTGGGGCCACACGCCCGAAGTCCACCCTGGGGAGTCTCCCCTGAACCTAGGGACAGGGACAGCCCCCATCCTATCAGGAGGACCCCCAAATCCTAAAGAGAAACGCCCCCACGTGGCCAGCATCGATGTGCAGGGCAAGCCTGAACAAGCTTGGCTCAGTGATGAAACCCAAGCTGCTCACTCCCCTGGCAAGCCGGGCCTGAACCAGACAGTGACTGTCCAGGGCCGGGCTGGCTTGTGGCTGCCAGGACTGTACCAACCTCTCTCCCTTCATAGGTGATGCTCTTCCCGTCCTTGACAGCAGCGATGATGGGGGCGATGGCGGCTGTTCCGCTGAAATGACAGGCGAGGCCTCGGTGAGGGGGGGGCCCCGGGGGCGCCCTGTGCCCGGCGAGGCCCCCCCAGACGCCCCGCCACTCACACTGGGAGACCCAGCTCCTTCGCTCTGAGCACCAAGAAGTTTCCCTTCTTCACGTGGAGCTGTGAGGAAGAGGACACCGTGTGAGGCCAGGGTCTGACGGAGAAGCTCGGTTTCCACCATCAGTTCTGGAATCGGTTTAGCACTGGAAACTGAATGATTTAAAACCGAGCTGTTTTACTTCCCCAACCTTGTTAACTCCTTGTACATCTAATAAAATGCCGTCTATCCCCATCCCAAGTAAGAAGCGTCCTCCAGGCACCTGGAGGAGAGACGCTCGTTTTGTTATCCTGCGCTGGTCAAGTGACGGCCAACAGAGCATCAGCAGAACAGAGTCCAACAGAAACGGTCCCGGATCCACCGTGTGACACGGCACTCCAGGGACAGGGAAACTGGGGGGGGGGGGTTCTCTTGTCGGCTTTTCACATATGTGGCAAAACTGTGCTGCTGCTTTTCTACCAGAGAGAAGTTAAAATTCCCAGTATTCTCTTACATTAAAATGGAAAAAAATCCTATCACAAAACCTCATAATCATCATTCTGTACTTAAAAACTTGCACAACTAGAGGAGTCCCTGCTCGCAACCAGAGAGGGGCCCCTGCTCACAACCAGAGGGGCTCCTGCTCACAACTAGAGGGGCCCCTGCTCACAACCAGAGGGGCCCCTGCTCACAACCAGAGAGGGGCCCCTGCTCACAACTAGAGGGGCGCCTGCTCACAACCAGAGAGGCCCCTGCTCACAACTAGAGGGGCGCCTGCTCACAACCAGAGAGGGGCCCCTGCTCACAACTAGAGGGGCCCCTGCTCACAACCAGAGAGGCCCCTGCTCACAACTAGAGGGGCGCCTGCTCACAACCAGAGAGGGGCCCCTGCTCACAACTAGAGGGGCCCCTGCTCACAACCAAGAGGAGCTCCTGCTCACAACTAGAGGGGCCCCTGCTCACAACTATAAAGGGCCCCTGCTCACAACTATAGAGGAGCCCCTGTTCACAACCAGAGAGGAGCCCCCGCTCACAACCAGACAGGAGCCCCTGCTCACAACTAGAGAAAGTCCATGCAGCAGTGAAGACCCAGCACCACCAAAAATAAATAAATAAACGTAATAATGATTAAAAAAGAAAACCTCTTACCAAAGTGGGTATAGAGAGAACATATCTCCAGATAATAAAAGCTATTAATTGAGCCCAGAAGTAAATCCACACACCTACAGTCAACTGATCTTCAACAAAGGTGGCAAGAATATATTAACACAATGGGAAAAAAGACTGTTTCTTCAGCAAGTGATGCTGGGAAAGCTGATCAGATCCATGTAAGTCAGTGCAGTTAGAACACTCCCTCACACCACATACAGAAATAAATTCAAAGTGGCTTAAAGACTTACATATAAGACATGATGCCATAAAACTCCTACAAGACAACACAGGCCAAACCTTCTGACATAAATCATTCCAATGTGTTCTTAGGTCAGTCTCCCAAAGTAACAGAAGGAGAAACAAACAAATGGGACCTAATCAAACTCACAGCTTTAGCAGAGCAAAGGGAACCACAAACGAAATGAAAAGACAACCTACACAATGGTAGAAATATTTGCAAATGATGCAACTGAAAGGGTTTAATTTCCAAAATATACAGACAGCTAATAAACTCAACAACAATAAAAAAGCAACCTAACGAACAATGGGCAGAAGACCAAAACAGACATTTCTCCAAACAAGATATACAGATAGCCAACAGCTATGCATGTGAAAAGATGCTCAACATTGCTAATAATTAGGGAAATGCAAATCAAAACTCCAATGATGTGCCACCTCACACCAGTCAGAATGGCCATCATTAAAAAGTCTACAAAACAATAAATGCTGGAGAGGATGTGGAGAAAAGGGAACCCTCCTACACTGCTGGTGAAAATGTAAGTTGGTGCAGCCACTGTGGAAAATAGTATCAAGGTTCCTCAGAAAAGTAAAATCAGAATTACCATACAATCCAGCAATCTCACACCTGGGTATGTATTAGGAGAAAGCCAAAATTTAGAAAGATATATGCACCCCAATGTGCATTGCAATACTATTTACAACAGCCAGGACATAGAAGCAACCCAAACATCCACTGATGGAAGAATGGATAAAAAAGATGTGGTATATAAATATATATCAGTGCAGTTCAGTCACTCAGGTGTGTCTGACTCTTTGAGACCCCATGAACCGCACACAGCACGCCAGGCCTCCCTGTCCATCACCAACTCCCAGAGTCCACCCAAACCCATGTCCATTGAGTCGGTGATGCCATCCAGCCATCTCATCCTCTGTCGTCCCCTTCTCCTCCTGCCCCCGATCCTTCCCAGCATCAGAGTCTTTCCCAATGAGTCAACTCTTCGCATGAGGTGGCCAAAGTATTGGAGCTTCAGCTTCAACATATAATGGAATATTACTCAACCATAATAAATGAAATGCCACTTGCAGCAATACAGATGGACCTACAGATTATATTAAGTGAAGTCAGAGAAAGACAAATACCATATGCTATCGCTTATATGTCCAATCTAAAACAGGATACAAATGAACCCATCTAAGAAAAAGACTGGTCACCAAGCGTGAAGTCCGGGGTCGGGGAGGGTAGGGGAGGATTGGGAGCTTGGGATTAGCAAATGCAAACTATTACGTATAGAATGGATATAAGGCCCTACCATATAGCACAAGAAAATATCCTGTGATAAACCATAATGGAAGAGAATATTTTTAAAGAGAGTATTCATACACATGTGTATAACTGAATCACTTTGCTGTACAGCAGTAGTTAACACCGTAAATCAACTCTATCTCTATTGACTTCAGAAACTTAACCTTTCACTATTTCTGAAGTTCAAGAGTGAGGCCAACTATGAAACATGTCTCTGAAGACTGACTCTGGTTGGAAGACAATCTGGACACACACATGAGCACAAGCGGTTTACTGGGAACCCGGGTGTGTTTCCCTCTGATCAGAGAGAAAGCTGCTCAGGTCACCAGATGCATGCTCACCTTACAGACGAAAGCGACCACCAAGGAGGTGTCCCTGCCACGTGCTTTCTGGCCGACGCCTGAGAAGAGACAGTCCGACCGTGACAAGGTGAATGGCAAGGCTTCCAGGTGTCACAGGTCAGCGATCACCTGACACCTAATCTGGTGTCACACAAATTTAAACGGAAGGAACTTTGGATACAAACACACACTTGTTTTTCCCTCAAGCAGAACTTGCTTTTTTTCTAACTCATGTTGAGATTCGAGTCAACAAAAACGCAAAAACTCAAACCAGAAAAGAGCAAGTGAAGTGTTTTAAAATGTTTCATGTTTTACCTAGAAGTGGAGATGAGAGAAAAAAAATAAGCTGTAATGTGCTTTATCGATAATCCTGTGAGAAATAACATAAAAGCTGAAAGGCCTGCAAAAATAATGTGGTGTCAGCCTTCACTCATGCCATCCAAGGACAGTTCACAGGGCTGGGGCCCCTAGGTCCTCAGACATACATGGTCTAAGGGCAGAGGCGGGAACTTATCAAGCTTGCTCATCCCTGGGCCACAGTGTCCTCAAGCAGCCCAATTCCTCTGGTAGGTCTCATCTTGGAATTTTGATCCCATTTCCCAGTGGGCTGTCATTCTGGAAGAAGAGGCACCAAGCTGCTTTGTCAGCTTGGCGGTTAGGTCCTGCATTCACAAAAATTAACTGGCATTACTGCTGCCTCAATGAGACGCAAACATTTTATCCAGCCTTCTCCATCTGCTGACACCGACACTGTCACAGCAGTGTTCCTGTGGCTGTGGTTTTGCAAACATGGCAGGTACACAGGCAAATACTGATTTGCTACATATGAAATGGGAAGTCAAAAAAATCCAAAGACTCGGTAATGAATTACAAAGACTTAATTAATGATCTGTACTGTATAATGAAATAAACAATGTAATTTTGTACCAGAATATGGGAAACACAAAAGCCTCTGTAGGAAGCACTTGCCAGGCCCTGCTCCCCTCTGGGTAAACTGGACCCGCAGCTCAGGCCCCCACCCCCTGGCTGCAGACTTGCCCTTAAGGCTCCATGTGGCCACGTTTAAGACAGCCTTCTCAGCTGCCCACAGGTGTCGTAATGTGACAAGGAAAAGGTATCTGTTCTGCACGGAGAGCTTCCTTAGGACAAAAACTTGAATGGAGAGCAGAAGGAAGCAATGGACGAAAACAGATCCCACGTCCACCCAGCCCCCTCGACAGCACACTGCTGACCGAGCACCATTACCGTCCAGGCGCTGCTCCCCATCAGCTGGTTCTGTGTGTGGAGGCGGCTGTGGACTCAGCCGCTCTGGACTCTGTGCGGGCGGCTGCTGACCACTCGTCTGCTCACCTGGTCAGTAGGGGAAATAAGCAGATGACACAGCCCTCGGGTGAGCTCATAGCCAGCTCCCCACTACACTCGCCTGTCCTCCACTGGCCACCAGGAGTTTCTACCATCTCCCCACCTTCCTCAACTAGGACCCACCTCCTCCTGCTCCAAGAAAATGTGGCTTTCTAAATTTTTGCCTGTGTAGCTCAGCTTGTAGGATCTTAGTTTCCTGACCTGGGATCAAACCTGGGCCCCCGGCGGTGAAAAGTGCAGAGCCCTAACCAACGGACCACCAGGGGTCCCTACCATGTGGCTTCGTACTCACAGTGGATGGGGATCTGGAACACTGTCATGGTCTCATCCTTGTATTCTGGTGCTGAGTGGGGCCGCACGGCTGTGGGAAAAAGACCACGGGATAGTGACTGGGGCAGCAAAAAAAGGGCACGAGAATTACCTTCAGATCACCACCCACGAGCAACGGAAGTGCTCTGGAATTCTCCAGAAATCTGCATTAAACCGAGAATTTCTAAGTAAATGAAAATATTCAGGGAAGCAGCAAAAATCCATCTTCAGCCATTAGCATTTAGTACAGCCACGTGAGAAGACGTACGAGGATTGCTGGTGATGAACCACCGAAAGAAAATGAAGCTGATGGGCGAGTGGGAGAGACACAGACTGACGCTCAGCACTGCCTGGCCAGGGAACCTATGCTCTCAACTCTGGAGCCAAGACATGTTCTGAAATAAAGCACCAGCGTTCTTCTACAGAAGAACCAACCGGAGATGCCCCTGGCCCGGCCGGGACCTTGGCCTCTTCCCATCAACCGGCCAAGTGCTCCCAGAAACACTGTTCCCAGCCCCTCTCTCTGTGAGGGACCCAAGGCCACTCAGTGGTGAGACCCACCTACAGGGCCAGGAAGGAGCCTCAGGGCCCCAAGGGAGACCCCACCCTGCACACACCCCACACACAGCAGCTTTTGACTTGCTCCTGCCTTCCCACCATGTTTAAGGGGATGAAGTAGGGGCAGAGAAAGTGCAGTTGGCAACAGGTTCAAAATTCACCTCATGTGGATGACGCATTTGATTTTTAAGGTTTATTTTGGTCAGCTTTTATGGATTCTGATTTGAGAGAAGAGAGCATATGAGTAGTTATCAAGGACTTACCCAGGTCTATTCCTTTCAGTGGACCGGAAAATATTTTGATAGCTTCCAGGAACTTCTCCTAAGAAAGAAAAAAGAGGAGGATGAAACACATGTTTAAGTGTCAATACATGAGAGGCACTGGAGGCAGCAATGTACAACACAATAAAACACACTTCGGAGAGCACTTTCAACTTCCTTACTGAGTGTCCACCACAGGTCAGATGCCAGAGAGTCAGCAATGAGAAGATGGGGTACCTGCCCTCACAGAACTTAGAAACCAGGGGAGGACACAGAAATCATGAGTAACAACGAGCTGCTGGGGCTGAGCGTCCTGCACACGTGAAACAATGCAGGAGACCGGGATCCAACCAGTCTGCAGTCAGTGGCCGGGGGAGGTGGCATCCCAAGCCAAAGCCCTCGAGCTGAGCCCTGGAATTTGGGAGGACACAGGAAGGAGGAAATTATCTTGGCCTGAGATAGGCACGGGCTTTGTGACGAGCTCAGAGCTGGCCCTGCAGCCCCACTGTGTGGTCGGGCATAGATGCAGGGCAGGTGAGGACCAGGACCAATGGGAACTGGGGGCCACGTGACGGTATCTGGATTATGTTTAGAGAGAACTGCGAAGGGTTTTAGGACAAGGTGACTCGCCTTCCGTTCCACTTGAGAGGGATCCCTGTGACCGCGGTGCTGGACAGACATGGGGGTGGAGGAAGTGATGGCAGGAGACCACGGTGGGACACAGCTAATGAGGAGGACACAAGAATGATGGCCACAAGGCATTATTCTGGCGATAGATGTCATAGGCAAGGGTGGTGTCTGGCTGCCTTTTACTTTAGGACTGGGAAGTAAAGTGAACCCTTCTACTAATAATGTGTTTATAACCTCTCAACAGAGTTGTAAGCTGACTTGGAAGGTACAACGGAGACATCTAAAATTTAATAAATAAGAATAAATGCTATTCATGTTGAGGTCTGACAGAAAACAACAGAATTCTGTAAAGCAATTATCCTTCAATTAAAAAATAAATTAAAAAAAATAAAAGCTGACATCTATCTTGTGTCCACGTGGTGTGAAACAAAGTGACCGACTGCTCTGTGGTAGCTCGTTTAATTCTTAACACCTGCAAGCCCTTTCACAGATACAGACACTGAGGCTCCAGGAGGGAGTGTGACCTGAGCCCAGTCAGGGAGACAATAATGCCTGGACTCAGGTTATCTTTAGCATGAAACGCAAAGTGTTTCCACTGCTATGAGTTTTCTCTGGAGGACATAGGATCGATGTGTAAAACTGGAAATTCCTATTTCAGTTGAAATGGAAAGCTCAGCTTTGACCGCTGAGTCAGAAGAGACTCACCAGTTGTGGAGGTCCAGAAAGCACACATTTCGGAACCCCGGTTTCCTTTAAAGTGAGGATCATTCCTAAAAAAAAAGAATAAACTGAGATCTCTCATAGCCCTGACTCACAGTCACCGCCAGGAGGCGCACTCTTTACTTAACTGGCTGCTTTTTCTACTTATTCGCATTCCTGAGTCAACAGGGAGGGAACACATGCAGAGCAGACCTGCTGCTGGCTAGAGGTTCAGGGATGCTTACTCAGGACCTGATACAAGAATGAGGCAGCTTGGGGCAAAAATCCATTGAGTTAAAGGAAGGCACCAATTCTGCACCCTGGGCACATCCTCGCCTCATCTGAATCTCAGTCCTGGGGGATGAAACGGATCCAGCCTCTACTTCTTCCTACCTGCTCCACAATGTTACAGAATGTGGCAGCAAAACCATCTTGATATTTCTAATTGATGGGCAGAAACACGTGGGTAATCAGGATATTGGGCTTTCCTGGTGGCTCAGTGGTAAAGAATGCACCCGCCAATGCTGGAGACTTGGGTTTGATCCCTGGGTGGGGATGATCCCCTGGGGGAAGAAATAGTGACCCACTTCAGTATTCTTGCCTGGAAAACTCTGGGCAGAGGAGCCTAGCGGGCTACTGTGCACGGGGTCACAAAAGAGTCAGACACTTCTTAGCGACTAAACAACAACAAATCTGGATACCGAGTCTCTGTGTGTAGCTGGTGGTCCCAGTGGCAGACATAACGAGTTGGCCAAAAAGTCTGTTGCATTATGCAAAGACCCAAACCAACTTCTTGGCCAACCCAGTATTTACTGTCTTCCGCATCACCACACACTCCAGTAGGCCCTGCACCTCCAGTCCAGCAACTCAATAAATGAGGTGGGTGGTTAACACCTACTCTTCTGAGCCACACTTTTTGATGCTTCCTGTTGTAGCTGACTGGGGGGCTGGCATAAAAAGAATTCCAGCTCCTCTGGACTCCTGGTGATGGGCAAAAAAAATCAAAGGGGGTGGGGGGCGGGAGGAGGCAGGTTAAAATCCCAGAGCCCTCCCTCCAGCCTCTGACCAAGAAGTACTTTGGACAAGAATGCACTCACCGCACAAACCGCCAACATTAGACCAGTGCATTCGGGTCAGGAATATGTTGTCCAAACGGGACACCTTCAGCCTAAGAAAGAGAAAGCGCTGGAGCAGGACACAACACACTGGCCAGGGACCCTCTTTTCTGCTGACCCCCGTGTCAAAGCCGCAGAGTCATCTCCGCCCCGCAGGAAGAGGGCTGGCTCACTTGTGCTCCTGCATGAGTCGCTGGACGCCTTCCCCGCAGTTGAAGAGATACCTAGAAGACCAGAGAACATCGCACCAGAGAGTCAGTCTGTAAAGCGGCTGCCACCGATCGGGTGCTCTGCTGTACACGGTAAGGGGAGGACGGACCTTAAAACCCATGGGGAGCTACCGGCCGAGTGTCTGCTGTTAGGACGCTGGGTTTTGAACGCTCCTCGGCAGACGCGAGCGGGGAGCTAGGGTGGGCCAGTGCTGGGGTCCTTCCCCATCACCTCCTCCGCACACCTGCCCACCTCACACACGGACTAAGAGGCTCCGGCCAAGGGGCAGACGCGAGAGGGCTCTGCCTAAGGGTCAGGGGCGCCTTCCGGAGCCGCACGGACGGGGCAGTACGGGGCGCGGTGTCAGTGTCTCGCATCCACACTGACAACCGGGTGACCAAGCCCAGGGAGCGGCCCCCCGATGACCGGCGGGGCTCGACCAGGGGACACCCACCCCCCCACACACACATCGGGCCCCGGCGCGGCGCGCTGACCGGTTGAATTCGGAGAAGACGTAGAGGGCGGCGCCCGCATCCCGGCCGCCGGCTGCCACCACCTGCAGGTACACGGTGTTCGGGCCCCCGGGCCCCCACGACGGGCCGCGCTTCTCCCGCGTGCGCAGGTGCCGCAGCGGGTCCTTGGGCGGCCGCGGGCGGCGCGCCGACCCCTGCGACATGGTGCGCCCGGCCGCGCACCGCAGCCCCAGCAGCGAGCGGAGCGCCCACATGCGCAGCCTCCTCTTCCCGGACCCGAGCGCAGCCGGCGGCCTCTGTCCGCCTGCCCCTTGAGCACCGCCCCGCCACCCGCGTAGCGCCCCAGCCAATCAGCGCTTCACCAGCCGAGCAGCCCGCCTACGCGAGGCCGCACATCCAATAGGGAGGGGACTCTCCGCACTGCGCTTGTCAATTGTCGGTGGTCATAGAGAGGAAGAATGCTAGAGCGCCCTGAACGGCCCCGGCCCTGGTCTCTTTCCGGTTTCCCCTGGCCGTTCTTTCCGGAAATCCTCCTCTTCTGGGCGGGACTTCCGGGGGCGCGGAGGTGGGACTTCCAGGACACAGGAAAAGGAGATGCGGGCAGAAAAGCGGGTTTATCGAGTTGTCTTATGCTCAGGTTCTGGAAACAGGTTCCCACCTATTCTTTGGTGTTCCCTTAGACAAGTCAACCCCTTGTGGTGGTTGTTAGCATTAGATTTGAGGAGATAAACTATATAGAGCTTTGCCATAGGAGTTTTGCTGATTTTTACATTGAATTCGTATGAATAAACGTTTTAGATATTTTTTACTGGCTTTTGGAAAGAAAAGCGAGACTAGGAGTTAAGAGAACAATCTCTGGAATAAGAGATTCCTAGGTCTTTTATTAGCTGTGTGATCTTGACCTCTCTGAGCCCGTTTCCTTAACTATAAAGTGGGGATAGTCAGTTTTTACTTAGTAAGATTTTATTTTTTAATATTTTTTGTATATAAAATAATATTTTATTTGGCTGTGCCAAGTGTCAGCTGTAGCACGCAGGATCATTAGCGTGTAATCATACATTACAACATGTGTGATGTAATTTCTTGATCAAGGACTCAAACCTTGGCCCCCTGCACTGGGAACATAGAATCTTAGCCACTGGACCATGAGAATTCCCACACTTAATAAGGTTTTAGAATTAAATCACCTAATGATATATTAACAGCTTTGAGTGGCGCTGTCATAGACCAGGCACTCAATGAATGGTAGTAAAAATTGGAAAGGAAATAAAGTGTTTCAACTGACATAAAATAATATTTTTAAAAGCTATAGTGGTTAAAGAAATGTTGCCCAGGACAGTCACGGGGTAGATGGCCCAATAGAGACCTTTTGAAAAGCAAAACAAGACCTAGCTCCCCTTTCAAAGCCCCTGAGAGATCTCAAACCATTTGGAATACAAGGAACTTCCTTAAATGGGAATGACCCTTCACCTGGAAGTTCTAATCAAATATGAAACCGGTTCTGTGGAAGAATACCACACGTTGGTGTAAAAACATTTTATACTTGAAGCAACCTTAGCTGAAAGGATCAGGAAAACTGCATTTCTGCTATTTTAAACATATCCAGGGCTTAAATCCTGAAACGATGATGACACTACCATTCCCAAAAGTATTCAAAATAAATATTTGACCAAGAAAATCAAAGGCAGCCTATGGAGTGGGAGAAAAATTTCAATCACTATGTGATTGAATCACTATGTGCTTGATAAGTGATTGATAAATTGATAAGTGGTTAATATCCAACATACATAAGGAATTCATACAACTAACTAGCAAAAAACTCGAAGTTGTGAAATGAGTGATAGACCTGAATAGACATTTTTCCCAAAGAAGATACAGAAATGCCTATCAGGTATATGAATGACTGCTCAACATCACTAATCATTAGGGAAATACAAGTCAAAACCTCAATGAGCTGTCACCACACACTGGTCAGACTGGTTATCAACAAAAAGACAAGCAATAACAGGTATTGGTCAGGATGCAGAGAAAAGGGAAATTTGTGCACTCTTGGTGGAAATGCACATAGTGGTGCAGCCACTATGGAAAATAGTGTGAAGTTTCCTCAAAAAAAATATAGAACTAATACATGATTCAGAAATTCCACTTCTGGGTATATATCCTAAGGAAATGAAATCACTATCTCAAAGATAGCTACAGCCCTATGTTAATCGCAGCATTATTTACAATAGCCAAGACCTGGACACAACCAAGACAGGGACACAACCTAACAGATGAATGGATAAAATATGGTAAATGTATACAATGCAATAGTACTCAGCCATAAAAAAGATTTGCAACATCATGGATGAAATGTGAGGGCATTATACTAAGTGAATTAGGTCAGAGAAAGACAAATACTATATGATCTCACTTAGACAGAGAATCTTAAAGGAATCCATAGAGAGGAATTACTGATTACCAGGGGCTGGAAGCATGGGAAAATAGGTAGAGGTGTTCAAACTGTACAAACTTCCAGTTGCAAGATGAATAGGCTCTGGAGATGTGATGTACAGTAACTATAGTTAGCAATACTGTATTGCATACTTGAAAGTATACTAAGAAAGTAGATCACACACACACGAAGATACTTTGCATGGTGATGGATATATTAACGAACCTTATGGTGGTAATCATTTTGCAAATCAAATCATTACATTGTAAACCTTCAACTTACACAATGTTATACGTCAATCAAAGCTCAATAAGGCTGGGGGGAAACAGAACAATACCAAACCACTGTACCAGACCTTCATTCACCATTAGATGCTCGGCATTAAGCACAGTTCCTTAGCGACTGAACGACAACTGAGACCTGGAGAGAACGCAGTACATGTTTGCTGAGGGCGCAGAGGATCTGCCCAGTATATTAGTTGGCTCAGGCTGTCATAACGTAATAGCACAGACCAGGGGGCTTAACAAACAAATTAATTTGCTCACAGTTCTGGAGGCTGGAACTCCAAGCTCATGGTGTCAGCAGGGCTGGTTTCTCCTGAAACCTCTCTCGCTGGCTTGCAGATGGCCACCTCCTCCTTGCTTCCTCCCCTGGCTTCTCTTCTGTGCATCCCTGGTGGCTCCCTCTGTGTGTCTGAATTTCTTGGCACTCGTCTCATCGGATTAGGGGTCACCACCATGGCCTCCTTTTAACTTAATCACATCTTTAAAAGCCCTCTCTTCAGAGCCAGTCGCGTGTTGAGGTCCTGTGAGTAAGGACCTCAACACATGAATTCAGGGAAGGAACACAATTCAGCCCCTAACAGGTTACTCCACCTCTTCTCTCCCCGGCTCCCTTCTATTCAGGACACCTCAGCGTTCCTGTGTCTACTGCCCCTCGACCTTCAAAGGGAGAACGTTTTGGTCCCTCCTTTCCTATGAGCCCAGCTGGTAGCTCTGAACCTGGTCTGAAATGAGGGTCTCACAGTCTCTTGCCTGAGACAGGGCTGCGCCTCTCCACCTGATGGGAATATTCCTCCCCGGGGCAGGGGAGTGAGCTCCTCCCCTCAGGCGGCAGGTGCTCTCAAGTGGTGTCAGATGGAGCAGTGACGTCTTATAGATCCTGATTCAAAATTATAAATCAACCATTACTTCAATTAAAAAAACAACAAAATCTTCTAGATCCTCAGCGCATGTTCAGAGCCGTCCCACATCCTCTGCGGAGCATGTTCTGGGTGGCTCCTACGATGTGCCTGCCCTGTGGCCTGGCTACCCGGGACCCCAGGTCAGACCTGAAGGACTGGTCCCATTCAGACTGGTCCACGCGCAGGATCAGGGCTCCAAGTCCAGAGGGGTGCAACGCGCGCCATCACCACTAGAGGGCACGGTGGCTCCTCCCTTCAGTGTTAGCTCCTTTTGGAGTTTATTTCCAGTGCTACGAAGTGCTTAGCACACTGCTGCATGTAAGAAAAATTTAACGCTATTTTACCTAAGGGTTTACCAACTGGTGGGAGGCTGGCAGATGTGAACTGTAATATTTCCACCTTCAGTATATACTGAAAAATATGTCAAGTGTTAATTGAACACCCACAGGTGGTGCTGGGCTTGCTTGGTGGCTCAGCTGGTAAAGAAACCGCCTGCAGTGCGGGAGACCTGGGTTGGATTCCTGGGTTGGCAAGACCCCCTGGAGAAGGGAAAGGCTAACCACACCAGTATTCTAGCCTGGGGAATTCCATGGGCTGTATAGTCCGTGGGGCCGCAAAGAGTCAGACATGATCAAGCGACTTTGACTTCATCAGAGGGTGCTAGTGGTAAAGAACCCGCCTGGCAATGCAGGAGACGCAAGAGATGTGGGTTCAGTCCCTGGATCGGGAAGATCCCCTGGAGAAGGGAATGACAACCCTCTCCAGTATGCTGGCCTGGAGAATCCCGTGGACAGAGGAGCCTGGCAGGATACAGTTCACGGGGTTGCCAAGAGTCAGAGTGACTAACCCTTTCTTCACTTTCCAGTCATTATGACCTTCCTAAGTTCCAAAGGGCAGATTGCTAATCAAGGGAGGAGAAACCACCCGAGGCAAGATTAAAGGGACCAGAGAAGTTTATAAAGATTAGGAGGTGGACCACCAGAGACTAAGGAAGGGCATGCAAGCCTTGATCTCGTCAGACCCCCTCTCTGACCCACTGTTATGGAAACCCTCATCAAGTTTTCTAGAGGTTTTTCAAGGCAGAAGCCTGGTGTGTCTCCCTTTGTTTGGCAAGGCTATAAAGCTATCTTTTTATATTTCACCCAAAACTTTGTCTCTGGGATTTGATTCGGCACCAGTGTTCAGAGAGGTTGAGCTTTTGGTAACATTATGGATTGCATTGTGCCCCTCTGCCCTGCAAAGTGTTAGTCGCTCAGTCATGTCCAACTCTTTGTGACCCCGAGGACTGTAGCCCGCCAGGTTCCTCTGTCCAAGGGATTCTCCAGGCAAGAATACTGGGGTGGGTTACCATTCCCTTCTCCAGGAAATCTTCCCAACCCAGGAGTCAACCCGGGGTCTCCCGTATTTCAGGCAAGTTCTTTACAAGGGAAGCCCCATCCCCTCAAAATTCACGTGTTAAAGCCTAACTCCCAGTACTCTGTATTCAGAGAAAGGGCCCTTAAATGGGTAATTAAGTCAAAATGAGCCCTTAGGGTCCTAATCCAATCCTCCTGGTGTCCCTGTAGGAAAAAGAAATTAAGACTCAAAAGAAACAGCAGGGATGCCCAGGAGAGGGGAAAAGCCTAGTGAGGACAAGGGGGTTGATGGCCATCGGCAAGCCAACAAAAGAGGCTTCTCACAAAACCCAACCTTGATCTCCCTCTCCCAGCCTCCAGAACTGTGAGAAAACATATTCCCGTTGTTTAAGCTGCTCTGTCTGTGGTATTTTAGTTCAGCAATCAGCCTAGCAAGTTGACACACCCCACTTCCAGGAAGCTGACATGGCCCCTGGGGACTCAGAGGTCTGAATTTTCTGCCAACCCAGCATCAGTGGCTTAAAACAGAAATATGTGAGGGTAGGAACTTCCCTGGTGGTCCAGTGGCTAAGACTCTGCACTCCCAACGCCGGGCACCTGGGTTTGATCCCTGGTCAGGGAATTAGATCCCACATGATGCCACTAAGTGGTTGTGCTGCAGCTAAGACTGGGTGCAGCCACATAAATATTTTAAAAAGGATGAAGAAATATGTGAAGGTAGAAGAACTCTTGCTAGGGCTTTCTACACAGTCGTCTTTTTTTTCCCACTGATAGCGTAAGCATGTGGGTTATTTTCTGGGCATAGTGGATAATGTCAGGGAAGCCTCACAGAACATAAGGCATGCTTGGGATTTTGGAAAATGAACAGGAACTTTCTAGGATGCAAGATGAGGAAAGTTATTCCAGCCAGAGGGAACAGCAAGGAGATATGAAAGATGGGGGTGTATCCAGTGAGTGTCTACTCTGTGGTGGGCATGCCTCTGTGAATAGAAATGTGTGCCTCATCTAATCCTCACCACAGTCCTGCTGCTTCTAGCCTATTATTATCCCATTTCACAGATGAGAAAACCAAGGCAGATAGGGATTAATTCACCCAAGATTACAAACCTCATGGGTAATGGAGAGATTTATTCTAATTTTTCACCAGTAGACACCCTGTATTCTTCTTTTCAGTCCACCAGGGTAGGGGTAGGGCCATGAGGAAAAGATATATTTATGTGTATTCTGTAATGCTTTTGTGGAATCACTGTATTAGTCAGAGTTCTTCAGAGAGCAAATGGGATGTACACACATGTGTGTGTATGTGCGTGTGTGTTGAAAGAAGATTTTAAGAAATTGGCTCGTGTGGCTGCAGCTCCCTGCTTTCACTGCAGAGGATGTAGGCTCACCCTTTGGTCCCTGGTTAGGGGACTAAGGTCCTGCAAGCCATGCTGTGTGGCCAAATTAAAAACATCTGCAGGGCAACCCAGCAGGTTGGAGACCCAGAAGAGTTGTAGTTGGGTCCAAAGTCCATCTGCTGGCAAGATTCCTCCTTCCTCCAGGGTGGTCAGTCTCAAGTGGCTTCAGCTGATTAGATGAAGCCCACCCAGATTATGGAGGGGTCATCTACTAAATCGATGATTTAAATGTTAATCTTCTATTAAAAAAATACACAGAAACATCTTAGAAAGATGTTTGACCAAACATCTAGGTACCGTGGCCTATCCTTGGGCTTCCTTCATAGCTCAGCTGGTAAAGAATCTGCCTGCAATGCAGGAGATCCTGATTTGATTCCTGGGTCAGGAAGATCCACTGGAGAAGGGATAAGCTACCCACTCCAGTATTTTGGGCTTCCCTTGTGCCTCAGCTGATAAAGAATCTGTCTGCAATGCAGGAGACCTGGGCTCGATCCCTGGGTTGGCAAGATTCCCTGGAGAAGGGAAAGGCTACCCACTCCAGTATTCTGGCCTGGAGAATTCCATGGACTGTGTGGTCCACGGGGTTGCAGAGAGTCAGACATGACTGTGATTTTCACATGGCCTATCCAAGTTCACATATAAATTCATCACCAATTGGTTTAGATGGGCTCATTTAGGAAACTGAATTAACAGTAGTCTTGTCTGATGGCAGGAGAAGAGAAAGATGCCAGGGTTGTTGGGGAGGGCTGGAGGGAACCTCTGCTAGCTGTCCCTTGCTGAGCAAGCATTCTATAGGGAGCTGGCTTTGGTGATTTTAGAGGCATCTGAAACATGAGCGCCCACACAAAAGCAGTGTCGGCTGTAAGTTTTTGAGCTCATCCTCTGGACCTGTTAAGTTCTTCTCCTTGGGAAGCTCCCTGGCCCCCACTGGCCAGATGCTGCATGCAGCCACAGCCCGTCTGGGCTCTGCTGCCCCCCTCGGGACTCTGACCCAGGAAATCAGCTGCAGAAACTTTCTCTGACACCCACCTGAAGTCCTGCTCCTAGATCCACAGATTGGGGGCTATTTTTCCAGAGGGACATTGAGGCAGAAATTCTTCCTCTCCTTCAGGAGCCTGAAACCACCGCCCAGAAAGTTTCTTCATTCTCTGCTCTCTGCTTGGCCCAATTTGTCCCATCAGTGGGCCTGGCTCTTTGCGTCCCAGGGCAGAGGGAAATCCTGGGGGGAAAAGTCAGTTACAATTTAACGACATTATCCCACCTGATTTGTGACTGTCAGCTGCATCCCCTTGTATTTTACTCTCTTCTCCTCTTCGTCCCCAGCACCCACACTTCATGACATCATAAAGAAGAGGAGGATGATTTCTGAGGTTTGCAAACACCTGCCTGTCACTGACTCAACACCACAAGCTCTTACTTTGTAAGAGAAAAAAAATCATAAAAGACCTTGAATGCTGCTTTTTGTTCATAAGCATTTTCCTTCTCTCTCTCGTTTTTTCCTCTCTCCATAACTGAAGGGAGCTGGTAGCAACTCCTCTGCTTTGCAGCTCAGCTGGTAAAACGCCTGGAAAGCAGCCAGTGGCCTGGGTTCCATCTACTGATAAGTCATCAATTTCTTTCTCACCTAAAACATCTGGTTTCGGATCCTGAGTTATGAGCTAATATTAAATATAAAAGTTTATAGCATCACATATATAATACTGCTGATTAGAAACATCAAGAAAAGTAATTGACTGGAGGGGACTCGGTGTGACCAGCTGGTTGAACATCTGGATGGGATCCAAGAGGCTTCAGTTGAATTCCCGATCTGTCCATTCTTTCTCGGTCAGTAATATCTGGTCTGGGATCTTTAAAAAGGAGTTCGACTCTCTTTCTTGGACACCACTTTCGCCCAGCGTTTTATACACAAGAAATGGGCACGTGTGTTCACTGGGAAAGACTAAAATAATTATAGTTTTTATCATCTCTTGCATCCGTTCTTCAGGCCTTTACTGGTTTTCAGAATTTCCTTAGCCGCGGGGTGTTACCAGCCGTGACCACTTGGTGGCAGCAAACCCTCGTCTTTCGCCCACGGGCTGAGGTTGGGGGTGCAAATGCCCAGACCCTCCTCCATCTGGCTGGCAGCTGAGCCTCTCCGGGAGGGAGACGAGTTCCTGCCAGTCTGGGCTTTGTTCTCAGGGGGCTTCGCTTGACATCTGTTACTTAGTTCTCCACAGAATTCCTTTGCCGACTGCATCCGTGTGACCAGCCACCTGAAGTTAACCCAGGCTTCTGGGGGCACTGTGTTCTGTGAGCGTAACCCCTCCCCGACCCCCCGGGTAACATCATGGATTTCTCCATCTCTCCTGATGTTGCGTTTGGGTCCAGGATTTAAGGAGGGCAGTGGTTTCTGGAATCTCTTCTCAACAAGCTTCTTTCCAGGACATCAGGCAGAGAGCAGGCGCATCTCGGACTGTCTGAGGGTGGCTGCTCTAAACCCCACCTAAATCCAGGCTCAGTGAGCAGGAATCTGAGGCTTGATCACCCAGATTCGCCACTTTCACTTCAAGATGTGCTTGGGAAGGGGGGCGTCGGAGGGGGACATGCTGGATACAGAGTAGCATCCTGATACGGGACACAAGGGATGTACCACGGTGTGTGTGTGCTTAGTCCTGTTTGGGTTCAACTCTTTGCGACCCCGTGGACTGTAGCCCGCCAGGCTCCTCTGTCTATGGGATTCTCCAGGCAAGGTACTGGAGTGGATTGCCATTTCCTTCTCCAGGGGATCTTGCCAACCCAGAGATTGAACCCAGGTCTCCTGCATTGGCAGGTACGTTCTTTACCACTAGCACCACTGGATACAGAGCAACATCTTAATCTGATCTCCTACTCCTTCCTTTTCTTTTTCCGTTCCTTTTTTGTCCGGAACATTTTTTTTTTAATTTTATTTATTTATTTATTTTCTTTACATTATCGTGTTGGTTTTGCCATACATTGACATGTCCAGAACATTACTGCCTGAGGCAGAAGGGTGGAGGGCCTTCCTCAGGACACACAGGATCCCGCTCCTCTGCTTCAGGTAGGAGGAAATCACCGTAGCGGCCGTCTTCCTCCAGAGCCCAGCAGGCAGGAGGAGAAAAAGCCACCCATGTGTGTCAGTCTTTATTGAGTGCCTGCTAAATTCTAAAATGGAAAGACAAGGGTGAGCAAATTATTAAAAATCTGTAAACTGTTCCTGGAAACTTATCTTTTGAAAAAGAGCCACCAAGAGCAGAAGTCCTCAAAAATGTGGCTCCTGGGCCAACAGCATGAACACTGCCCCAAAACTTACTACAAATGCAGACTCTCAGGCCCACCCAGATCTACTGAATCTGAAACTCCAGGGTGGAGGGGTCGGGGGGGCACCAGTGGCCTGGGGCTATAGCCACTGCTCCAGGGAGGGGATTCTTGGATTACTTTTTTGACATGTAATTTGCCTACCATAAAATTTATCTTTTTATTATTATTTTTTAAAACATTTATTTATTTGGCTACATCAGGTCTTAGGTGTAGCATGTGGGGTCTTCTTTGTTTTAGCTGTGACATGCGGAATCTTTAGTTGCAGTATGCAAACTCTTAGTTGTGGCATGTGGGATCTAGTTCCTTGACCAAGGATTGAACCTGGGTCCCCTGAATTGGGAGCTCTGAGTCTTAGCCACTGGACCACCAGGGAAGTCTCAGGGAAGGGATTCTGATGCCCACTCCGGCTAGAGAACCAGGGCGTTTAAGTACACCCTCCCCCATCTTACCTGCTTCCTAGGTGGCACTAGTGGTAAAGAACCTGCCTGCCAATGCAGGAGGCAGAAGAGACGGGGTTCTGATTACTGGGTCGGGAACATCCCCTGGAGGAGATCATGGCAACCCACTCCAGCATTCTTGGCTGGAGAATTCCATGGACAGAGGAGCCTGGTGGGCTAGAGTCCAGAGGGTCGCAGAAGGTCCAACACGACTGAAGGGACTTAGCACTCATATCTTCTTCCCCTACCTTCTTTCTTTGTTGAATTTCTTTGAAGAGCCAGGTACAGGATTATCTTGGTCCCTGCCCTCGGAGAATTTACAGATTAATGGGAGAGACAGTAAAAATCTGGGCCTGTGATCATAACAGTAGAGAACCTCTCGTGTGCTGTGGGCACAAGTTAGAGGCCCCTCACAGCTTTGAGCAGCAGTGAAATGGGGTTGCAGACAGCAAGACCTGAATCAGGAGTAAAACAGTAAAACTGTTATTGTCATATCTGACTCTGTGACCCAGTGGATTGCAGCACACCAGGCTTCCCTGTCCTTCACCATCTCCCAGAGTTTGCTCAAACTCATGTCCATTGAATCGGTGATGCTATCCTATTATATATTCTATGCTATACCATCTCATCCTCTGCCATCCCCTTCTCCTCCTGCCTTCAGTCTTTCCTAGGTCTTTCCCAATGAGTCAACTCTTCGCATCTGGTGGCCAAAGTATTGGAGCTTAAGTTCCAGCATCAGTCCTTCCAGTGAATATTCAGGGTTGATTTCCCTTAGGATTGACTGGTTTGATCTCCTTGCAGTCCAAAGGGACTCTCAAGAGTCTTCTCCAACACCACAATTTGAAAACATCAAATCTTTGGCTCTCAGCCTTCTTTATGGTCCAACTCTCACATCTGTACATGACTACTGGAAAAACCATAGCTTTGACTATACAGACCTTTGTTGGAAAAGTGATGGATGTCTTTGCTTTTTAACACGCTGTCTAGGTTTTTCATAGCTTTTCTTCCAAGATGCAAGTGTCTTATAATTTCATAGCTGCAGTCACCAACAGAAAAATATATACAAGCACTTCTCAACCCCCATTGTGCTGCCTTGAGTCAGCAATGGTCTAAAAAAAACACCTACATGCCTCACCAGACACCCCCTTAGGTGGTTTTGGGGCCGCTTGGGTGGTAGACTCTTAGCCTGCAGAGCCAGGCAGGTGGCATAAGTGAGCAATCAACAGGACGAGGGGAGAATGGGAAAACCTGGCCTGGTTGCTCCAGGTGAGAGCGATGCTCTGCCCAGAGCAAGCCTTCGTTCCCCAAGAGACGCAGGCCCAGATGATGCCAGATCCTGGGACTGTTTTACAAGTGATCCTGGAACACTAGATTTTTATGCAAAATTTCCTGAGAACATATATAAACACTTTGTGGGTCAAAAAGGAGAGGCATGAAAGCCAAACGAAAGCCCCCCAGGCTGGTCGCCCTATTTGGACATTTGCTTCCACGATCGCCACCTAGCGATGGGCGTGGGTTTCTGCACCCTTTGCTTTTCCAGAGGCAACGGACTTCTTCCCTCTCTTCTTAAATTAGGGTTACGATTTCCAAATGTCTGTTGTTATGAAAAGGCTTAGAGTGACACCCGAGGGGCTGTTCTTCTCCTTCTCCTTCTGGAAACGGATTAAACTGAAGGGGGGCGGGGGTGGGTTGAGACGGTGCTTTGAGGCCCCTGAGGTGCGGGGGAAGGGAGGTAACCCCCCAGGTCTGTGTCCCTACTTTGCCACTGGGAACTTGGCGAGGTGATGCTCATTCGCCTTGGAAATAGGAGAGTGGGGTGGCTCAGCATTTGGGGACAGGACACGGGGACCAGGAAGGTGCTGGGTTTGCAGGAAGAGGGCAGTATGTCACTGAGGGGACAGGGTCCCCCTGCCCTTCGTGGGTGTCCCAGCATCAGAGGACAGAGGGGAGCAGAGCCCTGTGGGAAGCAGAATCCGCACCCAGCTCCGTGTCTGCTGGGGCAGAACCAAGGTGTGACGCCGGGGCAACTCACTTCCTGTCTCTGAGCCTCCGAGTCCACACGGGCACAGTGCGGACGTGGGACATGATTCCCCAGGAAAGATCGGAATCCAGCAATCAGTCTTGCTTTCTTCCTTAGCAGGAAGAATTAGACAAACTAAGAAATTGAAGGAATATTTCTTTTTTCCTTTTTTTTTTAAAAAAATTATTCATTTTTGGCTGCGTCGGGTCTTAGTTGTGGCGTGTGGGATATTTTGTTGCGGCGTGCGGGCTTCTCTCTAGTTTTGCCCCATGGGCTCTGTAGTTACGGCGCGCAGGCTTAGTTGCCCTGTCCAATGTAGGATCCTAGTTCCCTCACCAGGGATTGAACCCACGTCCCCTGCATTGGAAGGTGCATTCTTAACCAATGGACCACCAATTAAGTGCCTGGAATATTTCTCTTTGAAAAACATTTGCTTTCAAGTCAACTGAGGTCTACTTCTAGCCAATATTATTTCTTCATTAACTATGTGCCAGGGCTTGCCTGGTGGCTCAGTGGTAGCGCCTGCAATGCAGGAGATGTAGGTTCGATCCCTGGGTCCAGAAGATGCCCTGGAACATGACAACCCACTCCAGTATTCTTGCCTGGGAAAATCCTGTGGACCGAGGAGCCTGAAGGACTATGGTCCATGGGGTCGCAAAGAGTCAGACATAACTGAAGTGATTGGCACACACGCAGGCCCTTTCCTAAGCCCTTCATATACCCTAACTCATCTACTCCTTGAGGCAAGTGTAGGAGGCAAATGTCATTTTTATTCCTGTTTTACAATTGAGGAAACTGAGACACAAGAAGTATAAGGACCCATCCCAGGTCACCCAGCTAGATGGCAGAGCAGGGATTAACTCTAGAATGAAGGAGGCTGCCTGCCTCCTGACAAACATGGCACATGCTCCACGGTTTCTAGAGTCCATCTCCAGATTTGTAGAGACCTGCGTTTGGGACCAGCTTCCTCTGTGCTTGTGAAGGGGATCAGAATAACCACCCCAATTTTTTGGTGACAAAAAACAACTTAAAGAATTAATCAAAAAAGGACAATCACTAGCTCAACTGACTGCAAAGTTCAGCGGTAGAGCTGGTAAGATATCTTCAGGTTCTGCTGGATCCAGGTGCTCTCAAGGTATCCCCAGGAACCTGTCCTGCTTTCTGCCTCTGAGCTGCCCGCTTCTCTTTACTGGCCTCATCCTCCAATGGACTCTACCCAGGGAAGAGCAGATGGGCATCCACAGTTCCAGAAAAATGGTCTATTATCTTAGCAACTCCAGCAGAAAAAGGCTGCCAGGGATTAGGGATGCTTCACTCTTCTCTGCCAAGACTGGTCCACTCGCCCACATACAGAGTGAGGGAAAAGGGTCAGTCTATCCGAACCTCAGAGACTGATGGTGGCAAAGGAATATGGTCCTCTAAAGGAAAATTGGAATGATGTTACCATAGCCAGGGCTGCCTGCAATGCAGGAGATGCTAGGGATGTGGGTTTGATTCTTGGGTCAGAAGATTCCCTGGAGAAGGAAATGGCAACCCACTCCAGTATTCTTGCCCGGAGAATCCCATGGACAGGGGAGCCTGGCGGGCTGCAGTCCATGGGGTTGCGAAGAATCGAACAATACTCAGCACGCACGCTATGCCCTTCCGTAGCCAGTGGACTCTGGGCATCCAGAAACGACAGATGGTTCTTCACACCCTCTCCTTGGGGCTGGTCATTCTGGGGACCTGCTGTGCTCTCTGGGTTGAGCTTTGATACATCTCTTCTGTCAGAGGGCTTTACTGTATCTTTCTGCTGGGAGGCTGTGTTTCTCTTCTTTGTGCTCTTCTGAATTCTGTGTTTACAGCAATGGAGTCACATGGGCTGAATTTGGTCCAGCCTTGGCAAAAATGTGTCCTGCAGCTCATCAGTGTTATAGGCCAGCCAACTCACCAGGAAGCCACACTCAGGTTTGGAGCCAAATGTCAGCAGGGACATGGAGTCAAGCTGAACATAGGTCTGTGTCAGATCCTGGTGGGCAGTGTCCAGCTGTGCTTCACAAAGCCTAGGCACCCATCTCCTAGGTCCTGGTAATATTGCTTGTGGGAGTGATGGGTCAGAGCTATGTCCATCACTGAGCATTGTCCACATCTGTGCTACAGGGCCCTCCTTCAGCCAAGGATTCACACCCTCCTAAGGTCCAGCCCACAGTCAATGAAATGAGGTTAACCACCCAAACGCAGAGCTCCCCACTGGACTAGCCAGGGCCTCAGTTGCATCCACACTGTGTCCTGCCCATTCCTGCCTCCTCCACGTCCTTACAGGCAACCCTCCCAAGAGCTCTTCCTGAAAACCCTTCTGCACACAACTCCCATCTCAACGTCTGTTTCCAGAGACCCAGTCTAAGACATCTGGTTTTCTCTCCTTGTGGTCCGTGGACATGCTGCCCCAGAGAAATGTGTACCCCCCCTTTTTCTTCTAAATAACTTTTTGTATTTATCTATTGGCTGTGCTGGGTCTTTGTTGCATGTGGGTTTTTCTCTAGTTGTAGCAAGTGGGGGCTACTCTCTAGTTGTCCGTGGGCTTCTCATTGCCGTGGCTTCTCGTTGCGGAGCACCGGCTCTAGTGCTCACGCTTCGGAAATTGTGGCACGTGGGCTCAGTAGTTCCGGCTCCTGGGCTCTAGAGCGCAGGCTCAGGAGTTGTAGCGCACGGGCTTAGATGCTCCGAGACATGTGGGATCTTCCCAGGTCAGGGATCAAACCCATGTCCCCTGCGTTGGCAGGCAGGTTCTTTACCATCTGAGCCACCAGGGAAGCCCCAGGGTTGGAGTTAGGTGCTCATGTTAAGAAATAGGGTCAGAGGGACTTTCCTGGTGGTCCAGTGTTAATAATCTACCTTGTAATGTGGGGGACTTGGCTTTGATCCCTGGTCAGGTAACTAAGGTCCACATGCCACAGAGCAACTAAACCCACTCTGCACAACTAGAGAGTCTGTGGTCCACCACAAAAGATCCCATGTGCTGCAACTAAGACCCGACACAGCTGAATCAATAAATACACATTTTAAAAAAGAAAGAGAGCAAATAGGGTGATAAAGAAAGAAGCAGATCTGTTGTTCCAGCTGGGAGTCCTTGTCTGGTGACAAAGATGCTCTCCTTGACCAGATTCTCTGTACAGGCATCTCTGAGATCTTCTCCACCAAGGCTTTGACTTTGGGACTTGCATGTTCATTTCCGCATTGTCCAATTTTAGCAAGAACCCAGCTAAGTCAGTTTAGCCAGCATCCTGATCCTCCACACTTCATCACCCTCCACAACTGAGAGCCTCATCCTCCGCCATCCCCCAGGTCATGTCTGACCACCTCCCCTCCTTCAGACAGAATCCTGTTGGTCAGTTTACCAGAATCCCTGCCACCCGGGCACTTTTTTATTCTTGCTGTTGATACACAAAGTAACCCATTTATTATAGGCTAGCAGTGTTATCAAATGATGGTGCGTCTCGTGGTCCTTCAGTCCTGGGGTCTTCTGATGGCAGACTTCACGGTGACAGCAGAGGTAGTGCTGTAGGTCCAGGTACCATCGGCTACCGTTTTCATGCAGGAACCACAATGCCAAATGCCCAAAGCTTGTCTCTTCATCTTGGTTTTGCCACAGAAGGAGCGGGTGTACTTGGCTTGCTGACTGATTTAAATTTTATTCACTATTTTCCCAAGGAGGAGCACCATAACGGGTCCCATATTTGCCCACCATTCCAATATTTCTGAGTGAGTTTCACCATTCTGCCACAGCCCAGGTCCGAGTCCAGAGCTACCCTGATTTCCCATTCACTGACTGACCCCCATCCCATCATCCTGCTCCTTGGCTATAAATTCCCGCTTCTCCTTGTATTCAGCTCTGAGCCCAGGCTCTCTCCTCCACTGCAAAACCTCGTTGCAGCTATCTATCCACCTATCACAGTCGTTGCCCTTGAATGAACCCCTCCTTACCATTTTTTAACAAGTGAGATGAATACTTCTTTCTTCTACAGTTGGGGGTCTGCTCATCATCAAGGTTCTTGATGATGAAGGTCTTGCATCAAGACCTCATTCAAGGTTATTTCTTCTAAGAAGCCTTTCCTGCCTGTTAATGTCACTTCCTGTCTGGGCTTTCTTTGTATGTTTTACATCTTTTAGTAGAGCCACTAGCATCAGCCTCTCAGTTGTGTCCGACCCTTTGCAACCTATGGGCTGTAGCCACCAGGCTCCTCTGTCCATGGGATTTCCCAGGCAAGAATACGGGAGTGTGTTGCTACCTCCTTCTCCAGATCTTCCCAACCCAGGGATCGAAGCCAGGTCTCCCTCTTTGCAGGCAGATTCTTTGCTGTCCGAGCCACCAGGGACATGGACATAAATCATTATAAATATTGTCTAATATTTCTTCTAGTAAAGTGTTTTTCAAGCTTTAAAAAAAATTACAGAATACAGGATTCATGATAGGAATCGAACACTTCACGTTGTAGAATGAACAGGGGGAGTAAAGGTTCCTTGGGGTCCCTAATGCCTCAGGCAGTCTGTAATACAGAGGTGAACTTTTACTATAAGTTCATGGAATATATGAGTGAGAGAATGAATGAATGAAGCTGTCTGATTTGGGGTGCGGTCCTCTCTGGCTCCAGTTTCAGTTTTATTAATCTAGCTAGGGACAATCAGACTTAATTACTGTAAATTTGTTCCTCAGAATCAAGCAAGTCTCACCTACTGGAATATTCACTTTTATTCACCATGGGAACCATTTGGGGCAGGGGTCCTGGGATCAGTCAGTGGGGTCTTTTGCTTGTCAAGTACAGAACAACTCAAAGGGCGTTGGTTGTTTATATTTCACTCAAGGTGGGGCACCTAGATGAACTGACCTCAGTGTTGAGATGTTTTTCTCAGACCACCACCTGCCAGGGCACCTCCCACCAGTTCTGAGAGCGTCAGGATAATCACTGCTCTGTGTTCCTTAAAGTTCATTGTTCTTGAGCGCCCCTGAAGACCTCAGGGGTGTCCATTCTTAGGTGGAGATTCAGGGCACACCCCAGGCTCATCAGCAGCACATTGCCAAAGGGCGGTTTCCTCCTGCAGATGGCTAATTGCTTCAATTTCAGGTTACTCCTTATTAGCTTCAGCTTGCAAAGGTGACATTTTCTGACCTGGCTCTGAAATCCTGAGGCTGAACCCTGTCTGAAGCCTGATAACCCTTCTGCACTGAATATACACAATAAATACTTGCTGGATGATTGAACTGATATTATCAACCTAAGTTTTGGTTTGCGTCTGACCCAGTCTGACCTGCCACCTCCTGGTCCTGAAGTCTGTTGGGATAGTCAGTGGGGTCATCTCCAGCTGTGATTCATGAAGGCCACGTTCCCCACTCGGTCTGAATCTCCAGCCAATTCCAGCTTCACATGATGCTCAGCACAGATTTCCTGAAACAGACGACAAATGCATTGGTTTTCCATGTGGAACCTATAAAAAAAAAAAGGGTTTCCTTCCCTCTTGCAAAGACTCTTTCACCCATCTGGTTTAAATTTGTGTGGATCGCTGCCTGCCCAGAAAAGGGTTAATGACACCAGGGAGGGAGAGCTCTGTTTACTTGGCCAGGCTTTGCAGGAGTCCAGTTTCTCCCTGAAGTTGAGTCCAATCAAAACCAACCCAGGGGGCCGAGGAGGACTCCCGGTTTGCCCCAGCAGGACTTAAAGGGGCTGGACGAATGTGGCACCAAGACCCTGGCAACAGCGGCAATAACTATACTGCACAGGCAGATGGTCTGCAGAGAGCATGGCCGGAGTAGCAACAGCTTGCACTCTTAACAACATAATGCAGATCACATTTCCGTAACTGTATAATACACAAGCCCAGCACTGTAGCATCGTTTGTCTAAATGTGATACAAATTAGACGCAGAAGCCGGGGCCCTTCGGTAAATGCTACCCAGGGACGATCTTCAGAGAGACTTTTATTTCTGACCGGACTTCAGTCTTGGGAAGCTGGGCTCATTTTTCCAATGGCCAGTTCTGCAAATGGGCACCTTCAGCTTCTCCTTTCTGGTCCTCCTGAAGGCTTCCAAGAATGTGACATCTTCCCAAACAAAGAGGAACACTTGGATGTGTGGTTGGCTGGGGGACTTCCAATAATTACTTCCTTAAGGGTTGATGTTAGAAAGGAATTCACATGAGGCCAAAAAGAACGCTTTTTCAAAAGGCCCACTCTCCGGGGACGGTTTAGTCGGAAAGATGGCCAAGGCTGAATTAAGCCAGAGTTGTATAAATCTCACTGTTATGATATTAAGAAAATGAGCTGGACTTTGATCTCTTTATGTTTTATGTGAATGCTGTTGGGATAATACAGTATTTCCTTTGGCTGTAGGAGCCGTTATTACCTTGTAAGAAGCATAATAAAATAGGGATGGTGTGTTAAGATACGGTTTGGGATAGAGTGGCGCCATGTGTGACAGTGAAAAAGTTTGCTGCCTTCTATATAAGAAGCCTATTTTATTTTTAAACTTTTAGCCATGCTGAGAAGCATGCAGGATCTTAGTTCCTCGACCAGGGATTGAACCCATGCCCCTTGCATTGGGAGGCAGAGTCTTAACCACTGGGCCACCATGGAAGTCCCTGAGAAGGCTATTTTACATCCCATATTTGCTAATCCTCCCGGAGTCCACAGGGGGTTGTCAATATGTTACCATATGAAAGTGCATTGGGAATTTTCCAAATTTTCCTTAATTTCATCTCCTAAGCAGCCCTGTCAGGGTAAGTAAGACAGTGACTGGTCCCATCCATTTGTCCAGTGGTTAATGACTCACTCAGCGCCTACTAGAGATGGGGCAAAGTTAACACTCAAATGCCATCAACTTCTGATTCCAAGTGTCCACCCCATCACGTTGGGTGTCATTTCGTATAATTCACTTCTGCTTTCAGTATAACCCAGAAATGCCCCCAAAATGACATGCATGCCCCTGAAGTTTAACACGACCACAGGCATCCGCTGCACAAGTAAAATCCATTTGCATTAAACCATCACTAAGACAAGAGTCATACATTTAACTTTGTGCTCTGTGTCCCCAGGGATGACCCAGAATAACAGTGCACAGCTGCTCTGGTTTCAATACTTTCCTGTCATCCTTTACAACTGTGTCACTCAAGGTACAGTTTGCAGACCTGCAGCCTCAGCATCGCCTGAGAGCACGTCCAAAAAGCAGCAGCTCAGGCACCATCCCAGACCCGCTGAATGAGAGCAGAGTGTACGTTTCAACAGGAGCCCCAGGTGATTCAGAGCCTGTCAGGTTGTGGAGGTGCGGCGTCTAGAGATGCAGCTTTTGCTTTTTTAGGTAGTGGGTTCTGCAGGAGGCAAGGAGGAGGACCAGGCAGGATATACCCACCTAACTGCCCATCTCCTTGAAGTAGTTTGACTGGAGATGAGTGACATCTGTGGAAGGAAGAAGCTGGGAAGGAGTTTGGAGACAGAGAGGAACGTGCCAGTAGCTGCCGGCAGACATCTGGTTTGAGGTCTCAAGGAAACAGACAGAGATTCTGACTTTTATTTTTTTTTTTTGAAATGACAGGCCCTGCACAGGCCTCTTGCTCATGGGCACTTCAGGAAATAGTGTTTGAGAAACCCCGGTTTGCTTCTGAAGGGGAGCACAGCCAGGTTCACCATTCCTGCAGGCTATGACCCAATGGGCTCTGGGCTGGAGCAAAGCCCAGATTCTAAATTTCTCCCCTTCGTACCCAGGCTCCTCCCCTGCAGTCCCAGACACAGGTGCGAGCCCGAGGGCTCCCCTGGCCCGGCATCAGGACCTCCCTGAGGCTCAGCTCACTTGGCTGCAGCTGGAAGCCCAGAATGCATGCAGCCCCAGCCCCAACTCCTTCTCAGGTGGGGCTGAGCCCCCCGCCCCTCTTCCTGGCCGACATCTCCGTGTCCTTACAGGAGCTGCCAAATGTCAAGTGGCTCCTTCCTCTGTGACTTCAGGACCCACGAAGGGGAGGACTGTAACCACAGAGATGCAGCTTGACTGCAGGGTCCTGGGTTCGGTTGTGGGCACATTCTCCAGCCGATTCGAAATGACTCTTCCGGGAGCTGGTTGTCAAATTTCTGGTGTGCTCAGGAAATGGCTGCCACATTTTACATTAACATCTTCGAATTGCGAGTGAATGAAGTGTTGAATTGTAACAACAAGTGAATGGAATGAATGGATCATGGTGCCAACAGAGAACAGACTTGGGTAACGAAGCAACTTGTGTTTTAATTAAAAACAAAAATTCCTTGCTGTGGTGCCCCTTTCTGGTGCTTGGCTACAGGGATGATAAATGTTGCCCTCATGCCTTGTGGAGCCACACCACACAGAAGACTTTATACACGGATTACGGTGGAAAGAGTTGGGGGCCTTTTGGCTTCCAGCCATCACTCATATTTCAAGGTTAGATGGGTGGAAATCAATCAAAATATACTTCAATATGCCTGCAATTGCTCCCGGACTCAGGAGCCAAGGGTTTGCTACTCAAAGGCTCAAAGCATCTATGTGACTATCACTTTGACTCCCAGATGATTTTCATCCCATTCACATTAACTTCCTGCTGGAGGCCTCCACCCCAGACAAGCTCAGGCTCCCTTCTTCCTTCTGCCACATCTTGTCCAGCTGGCAGAGATCATCGTGGACCAGCAGCAAGGGTCCTCACCCATCAACTCACTTATATTCATCCTCCCTGTTAATCTGCCCAACCCATGAGCTCAGTTCAAGATCAGGCAGCTCTCAAGGGTGGACCAGGCTTTGTGCTTTTGCGCTCATAACAGTGGTTCTCAAAGTGGGATCCTCCAGAGCAGCAGTATCACCTGGGACCTTGTTAGAAATGGAAGTTCTCAGGCCCCACCCCAGACTTTCTGAAACAGACACTCTCCAGGCGGGCGCAGGATATAAATCAAAAATAAAAACACAGGAGGGCCCTGTTTTAATGTCCCCACTGGAGGACTCAGGTGCCAGCTCAATTTAGAAAATCACGCTTCTCTTCTAAGTACAGGGTCCTGTGTTGTGCATTACTCCAGCCTCTAGACTAAACTCCCTGAGGCAGGACTTCTGCCTCTTTCATCTCTGAGCAGGGCACTGTATGAAATCTAATACTAGAGAAAGGGAACCCTTTGGCCTATGGTCCTCCCCTCATCCCATGTCCTCCCCCTGCCTTTTGTCTGTGGAAAAACTTTAATCAAAGAATAAGTTTAATCAGAGAAATGAGAAAATGCAGAAGCAAGAGAAAACAGTCCTAGAAGACATAAGAAGAATAGTTTAGTCAGTAAGCAAAGAAAGGACCTTTAGCTCTTCCTCAAGGGCTATAGATAATCCTGTTGTTGGAGCTTGCTGTGCTGTGCTTTGTCGCTGAGTCGTGTCCAGCTCTTTGCGACCCCGTGGACTGTAGCCCGCCAGGCTCCTCTGCCCATGGGATTTCCCAGGCAAGAATACTGGAGTGGGTTGCCATTCCCTTCTCCAAGGGATCTTCCCACACTAGGCATTGAACCCAGTCCCTTGCTCTGACAGGTGGATTCCTTTACCATTGAGCCAGGGAAGCCCGAGCTGTCTAGAGACTGAAATCCTCACCAAGTAGAAGGAGTTAACTACATAATGGCCAGACTATAGCCATGATGTAAGCTGCCACAGTTCAGAGAACAGGAGTCGAGAAAAATGGGAACAAGCCGACTCAGGTACTACAGACTAACTGTACTTAAAACAATCAAGATGATGCTGGTCAGACCACCAGTAACCAACTTCAAGATGACTGTCAGAGCTGACTGTGCAGTTTCTGCATGTAGCCCCCTCCCTGTATCTATAAAAGCTCTTGCCCACTGGTTATTTGGAAAGGGGAGCCGACTTGGACAGGAGTCTACCCTCCAGCCTCGGAAGCAAACTTTCCACCACGCTTGCCGGTTTCAGAGCCTGAGGCAAGCAGCTGGACCTCACTTTCGCTAAGAATAAGAGCAAACATGACTGAGCTCCTACTGTAATAGCAACAGCAAACTTCACTGAGCTCTTGCAATATGCCAGAGGGGCATCCATCTCATTCTACCCTCAGAAGGAGCCTCAGAGGCAGTACTGTTATTATTACCTGCCTTTTACAGATGAGGACGCAGGAGGGGGAGATGAAGCCGCTTGCTCAGAATCCGCGCTACCTCCTGGGGGATCCAGGACGTGTCCCCTGGGGTCTGACCAAGGTCTTCCGCCCCAGGCCCTCCGACTCAGCACTTGCTTACTGAATTGACTCGAACCACCTGGACCCTCCTGTGCACCACCTGGGGGAAAAGGCTAAAATGTAAACAAGTCCATGTACAGGGCAGCTTAGGAGTAGAGGGAAGGCAGAAGAGAAGGCATGGTTTCCTTAGGGAAGCAAAACTCAATTATTAAACCCACTTCATTTCATTCCTCACAGATCCAGGTATCTCTACTTCTGACACAGGGGTGGTGCAGAATCTACTAAGGACTCTTGGTTCTAAAGGGTTCTAAACATATCTGCATGTCTTGAATTCCTGCATCAGAAGGTTAAGGCTTCAGGGGAGTCAGGGGGAGGGAGGGAAGAGTGCAGAGAGACATGTCTTTGGGTTAGGGCTCGGGTACAAGCAGAGCTCTGAGAGATTTGGGGGTCAGTTCCTGGCCACTGCGAAAAAACAGAATATCATCATAGAGCAAGTGGCATGAATTTTTTGGTTTCCCAATACATATAAAAGTGATATTAACTGCAGTCTATTATGTGTACAATAGCATTATGTCTAAAAAAAAAACAGTGTATGTACCTTAATTTAAAAATGCTCTATTGCTAAAAAATGCTAACCCATCATCTGACAGTGCAGGGTAGCTACACACCTTCAATTTGTTGTTTTAAAAATAAGTGAAGCACAGTAAGAGGAGGTCCACCTGTAGAGATGTCTGAATTCAAACCAACCAGTCCAGGTCGTGACTGTGCTGCTTGGGATCCATGTAACACGTTGGCCCCAAGCCATATTCCCTCTCTGGGCCTCAGTCCTTTCATCTGTAAAGTGGGGATAATGAAAATAGCAGTTTGTCTTGTGTGTGGTAGGTAGAAGGCTGTGGCTTTGAGAGGTGCCTGTTCTTTGCTATGACTTGCAGCAAAAGCACATGAGTGAACAGCCTTTGGCACACACCACTCAACCATTCCTACAAGAATTAAGCAATCTAGGTTATTCTTTAGCTGTTGTGTGTGTGAGCTAAGTCACTTTAGTTGTGTCTGACTCTGTGTGATCAGACGGCAGACCGCCAGGCTCCTCTCTCCATGGGATTCTCCAGGCCAGAACACTGGAGTGGGTTGCCCTGCCCTTCTCCAGGGATCTTCTCCACCCAGGGATCAAACCTGCGTCTCTTACGTCTCCTGCATTGACAGTAGGGTTCTTTACCACTAGCGCCATCTGGGAAGCCCTCTTTGTAGCTGGACTCACCCTCCACAAAGCTGATTACTCTGACTCCATATAGTTTACACTCCGCACCTGGCACTCTTCTTCCCCTACTCTCTCATGGTATAATGTATTTCAGAAAGAATGTCATGGGTTGATAACTTCAGGTTCACCAGACGCAGTGACTGAGCTGCCTGATCCAGCTGTGGTTGTCTTGAAACTTTGCAAAAGAAAAAAAAAAAAAGCAAGACCTTCAGGAGAATATAAAACCTCTCCCTAGTCCCAAGAAAGGGGGGCACAGTCCTTGAGGCACTATCCTGCTGGCTTTCCCTGTTTCCTTTTCTATTTCCTCCAACTCAATCTCTGTATTTCTATTTGGCATGGGCAGACGGGGAGTTAAGATTTTGGCAACATGATCAGCATGTGTGTGGAGGAGGTGCCCATCTGCATGAGATTCTTCCCTGCCTGCGCTCCCTTCCCGGGAACACAGGAGGGTTATTTCTCAGCACCCAATCATTGCAGCCCACGGGCCTGATCCTCTGAGCCTAGAAACCAGTCCTCAGTCCTTTGATAACAGGAACTTTCTAAAGAGGAAGCGTGCTGACCGGGGAGGAGCAGAGGGTCCCCCAATGATGCCATGCTATTTTGCATCCCAACTCTCAAAATAATGGTCTTCTAAGACTTCTCTGGCCATCTGGTAGTTGAGACTCCAAGTTCCCAATGCATGGGGTGTACTTTTGATCCCTGGTCAAAAAACTAACATCCCGCAAGCTATGCAGGCAAAAAATAAATAAATAAATAAAAACAATAACAAAACAAAAGGAAACAATGACCTTCTTAGTCTGAATTTCTAGAATTCCGTTTACATTTTGGGGTTCTGCCAGTAAACAGCCTCCTCCCCCTCCATCCTTCTCCAGGTATCAAAGTCCTTCTAAAATGTCTTCACCTTTCACGGGACACCAGCACGCAAATCCCCCATTCCAAATAAATGAGAAAGAAACCCCTTCCCGCCAGGTTTTGCTGGTGCCCCAGGCCACCCGAAACCAGGATACAATTTCTAGGCGGGGGCGCACGTGTATGTAATTGCTTCCTGAGAGGAAGACCGTGAGAACCTCATTGCAAATGAGGTGTTAATGATGAGAGCCACAGGATCTGTTACTGTAGCCAAGTCCCACATGATGGACTACATTAAATTGCTTTTTATGTGGTCCTGAGCAGAACCCCTTCCCCTTTGTGAGGGAGCCTCCCACTTGAGGGAAGCAGAATGAATAAAACACACCCCACCCACCTCGCTTTGTGGTGGAACACTGCTGGTGGACCCTCAGATCCTGTGATCTGTCAAGGCAGGGGGTTTCCTTAGAGGGGAAGGGCTTGGAGATGCTCGTGGATGCATTGCTCCACAACAACTGGGCACCTGCTGTGGATGCAGTGTCTGTTGTTGAGTCTGAAATCTGAGTTTCAGAGGAGACTGAGTAAGTTGAACAAAAATTCTGAAAGATCTATGATGATCAAGCTGTTCACCTGTAGAATAGGTTTGATGGCATCTCCCCCATCATCTCATTTTAACCTTACAAACACCAAGGTGATGGCTCAGGTCCATAGAGTGAGAACAAGAAAAGCAACCGTTGTTCGAGATAACGTCCTGATTCCTCTTTTTATTAGTGAGGAGACAGAAACTCAGAGGAGAGCAAAGCTGTCTGTCCAAGGACACAAATTACTCAGGGGTTGAAGGACGCCCAGAAACACAGTCTTCCAACTTTGAGGGAGATTGGTTGTTGACTCTTATTTTGGCTAAAATAGAACTTTGCTCATTCCCAATCCTTCCCTTTGCAAATGACTATTTTATTTAAAAATGTTTTGGCTGTGAAGCATGGGGGGGCCTTAGTTTTCCCTGACCAGGGATGGAACCCGCAACCTCTGCAGTGGAAGCATGGACTCCTATCACTGGACCTCCAGGGATGTCCCTCTTTTACAAATGAAGTTTGTGTCCTCTGCCTAAGAAGCAAAGTGATTTGGCCGAGTGTGGCTGATGCCCTGGAATTCTCCACTGACTTCTGCATTCACCACACCACATGGCCACCTAACAAGCCATCCCACTGTCTACTGACATGGCCTGGGGGACCCTAGCCAGCCAATAAAAGCATCCTTGGTCCCTTCTGCCAGTAAAACCAGTGCCTGGAATGCAATACAAGTACACTGAGCTAGCTGAAATCAAAGTAGAGTTCTGAATGTCCTCAACCATGACGTTTTATTTAGTTTTTCCTGTATGAAGATCGGACAACTGTTGTTTAGTTGCTAAGTTGTGTCCAACTCTTTTGCAACCACACAGACTGTAGCCCACGAGGCTTCTCTGTCCATGGAGATTTTCCAGGCAAGAATACTGGAGAGGGTTGCCATTTCCTTCTCCAAGGGACCAAGGGATTGAACCCGTGTCTCCTACATTGGCAAGGGGATTCTTTACCACTGAGCCACTGGGGAAGTCCCAATAGAGCAATTGACTATCTAAAAATGGAAATAGAGCTTTCATGTTTGGGGGTCTGTGATACCACCAGCAAAGGGACAGGTTTGGTAATGTTGTTCAGTTGGTAAGTCATGTCCGACTTTTTACAACCCCATGGACTGCAGCACACCAGCCTTCCCTGTCCTTCACCATCTCCCAGAATTTGTTCAAACTCATGTCCATTGAGTCGATGATGCTCTCGAACCATCTCATCCTCTGCTGCCCCCTTCTCCTCTTGCCCTCAATCTTTTCCAGCATCAGGGTCTTTTCCAATGAGTCTGCTCTTTGCATCAGGTGGCCAAAGTGTTGGAGCTTCAGCTTCAGCATCAGTCCTCCCAATTCTCCAGGCAAGAACACTGGAGTGGGTAGCCAATCCCTTCTCCAGGGGATCTTCCTGACCCAGCGATTGAACCCGGGTCTTCTGCATTGCAGGCAGATTCTTTACCATCTAAGCCCCTGGGAAAACCCGATCTTTGATAATGTAGGTCCCTCCCCAAGGTAATATTTCTGGTCCAGATTTGGAATTCACTTCAACCAACTGACTTTGCCCAAATAAATACAGGTTTCTTTTATCTCGTTAAAAGGCAAAACGAGACTTCTAGAATGTTTGCCGGATGGAGCCAATGGGAGATGTTAATATTTTCTAAACACTCTCAGGAAACAACTGGTGTTCACGGCTGTTCATCTTTATTCAGAGGAGGATTTGCCCATGGAGCATTGTAGTGAACACAATTGGATATGTTTCATTAAGACTGTACCTCCGTCTTTTAATTAACTTCTTGTTCCTGTCTTTGCTGCGATATTAATTATTTTTTAATCATCACTGGGAGGCACTTTAAGGAGAAGCAGCTGGAATCATCCAACCTTAGTTTCATTATACAGATAGGTGTTATAATAATTAACTTAATTAGCTTGTCACTGCTTGCATAAAATATGACTGTATTTGGAGAACAGATAGTGCTTTGCTGATCCAAGGTTAATTAAAACATGGAATGTGTGAGAGGTCACGTTCCGTGGAGTTGGTATCTGGCCAGCATGATGGAGAATGTTCCCACAGTGGGCTGGCCCAGAAACTGGCTGTGGCAGAGTCCTAAATCCATCCTTAGGGAACGCCAACATCATCAGATCCGTGGCCACAGCCCATCTGTGACATTGTCTTCTGATTCTGGGGTCTGTGAGCCTTCACAGGTTAGAGGCGGACATTGATGAGACACTCACTTTAAGTGGAGGATGTTCTGTGTGATCCTCTGTGTTAAAACCAGGAAAGAATATTCTGTGTGGGGGACTTCCTTGGTGGTCCTGTGGCTAAGACTCTGTGCTCCCAATGCAAGGGGGCCAGGATTCAATCCTTGGTCAGGGAACTAGATCCCACATGCCACAACTAAGACCTGGTATAGCCAAATAAATTTTAATTTTTGTCTTAGCACTGTTTTTTTTGATTTAAGTGATTTATTTTTAATTGGAGGGTAATTTCTTTACAATATTGTGGTGTCAGTTTCTGCTATATATCAACATGAATCAGCCATAGGTATACTTATGTCCCTTCCCTTTTGAACCTCTCTCCCACCCCACAGATAAATAAATATATTCTTTTAATAAAGAATATTCTGTGCGGGATGCAGCTGGCATTTACCAAATGCTCGCCTTGTGCAGGTACTGAGCTGAGTCTCATGAACGACTCAATCTTTATCCAAATCCTGTGAGGCGCACAGTATTATCCCTATTTTGGAGTTGAGGAAACTGAGTTAATTTCTAGAGTTATCTTTAGGGTCTTAGAAGTAAAGAGAAGGGAGAGTAAAGTAAAGAGAGTGGCTGTATTTCAGATCATCATTCATGAAATGGGCCAGTCCAGAATGTGAGATCTGGATCCTGGAAGTTCCTGCCATTGAGGCTGAGTGACCCATATTTGTTTTCTACATAGACTGTTATCCTGTGTCATCTTTCTTCCTCCTTCCCAAGTTTATGTAGACACCGGCATGGAATGCAGTTCATTTTTTCCCCCCAAGGTTTGATCTTTTTTTCTGATTGCTTGATGTATCTAATATTCTATTGTGTTCTCATAACCAATCTTCCTTGTGCATGCAAATTGTATTTTTCTAAGTGAAAGTGTTATCCATTAAATGATTGTCAACCTTAAAGCATAAAAAAGATCAAACCCCTTGTTCAAGGTCACACAGCTATTTAGTCATCCAGCCAGAGTTTGAATCCACATCGTTTGTTTCCAGAAGCTCAAATTCTCAGTCACTGATCTTCAACAGTTGCTTCTGAATGAAATATTACTATACATCATCCACACTATCATAAAATAAGTACTGTTTCTTGGGGGAAAGGAAAAATGGGTGAAACACAGAGTCATTGCTGCAGAAGCAGGTTTCCTCACCCATGAGAAAGCAAAGACCAAACCAGAATGTTCCAACCTCATCAAAACACCGAGGAAGCAGTATGGGTCTGGAAGAATCATTGCACTCACTCCTCATCAATATGTAGGGAAGTCAAACGTGTGTAACTGTTTTTGTTTTGTAATTATGCCACAGCCCATTAAAGGTTAATTTGCCTCTACAATCAGTCCAGCCTTCTAACAACTCATTTAGAGGAGTAAATGGACATCATAAAGAAATTTACAGCTTCGGAGATGTTGAAATAAGCATGCTTCCCATCCCTTGAAAGTGACTCATCCAGTGAGGGCTGGGCTGCCTAGAAACAATGGAAATCTTGAACTGCACTGGTTACAAACCGTGGTTGGTATCAACACTGAAATGTTAACATGAGGTCTGGAAGGGAATTTCATGTTCAACAGATGCTACCTGCATTATGGACTAGGGCACGCTATGCTTGACTGGGAAGGCGTGTCCACGTTGCTGAGAAAATGCCCTTCAAATCATTTGCTCCGATTCCTCTCAGACTGCTGGGTTTGATTTCGCATGATGGTTTACTGACTTTCTCCATCGGAATGACTTAAGCGCATTTTAAATGTAACTCTCTGCTCAATGCTGCTATTATTTTACTTGAGGCTGTTATTAATTTGCCCTAGAGTGATGTGTGGTTTGGATTGGGTTGTGCTGATGTGGTTTGTCGTATTTGATGCAAAATGTAGAACAGAAGCTTGGAAAGAAGGAAAAGGAGAATGTGGAAAAAGAGTCAGTGAATGTGACTGTGGCTTTGAGGAATGTGTCATAGGCTGCTACTCTTTGGATGGGTTTTGTTCATTTTTTTAGGTGACATGGTCCAAAAAGTGGGATATAAGAGAGAAATGGGGCTTCCCAGGTGGCTCAGTGGTAAAGAATCTGGCTGCCAGTGCAAGAGATATGGGTTCAATCCCTGGGTCGGAAAGATCCCCTGGAGGAGGAAATGGCAACCTACTCCAGTATTCTTGCCTGGAAAATCCCATGGACAGAGGAGGCTGGTGGGCTACAGTCCATAGGGTTGCAAGAGTCAGGCACGACTGAGAGCACACACACACACACATGGGAATAGTCAGCTGGCCTGTATCAAGCTGCATCTTCATGACACGGTTCCACTTAGAAGAAGCTGTGGTCTTGGAGGCACCATGGTAATCCTGTCTACTTCAATATCCTCCAGTTAGGAAACCATACAGGACATAACACAACAAAATGCTAAATTTTGTTAATATGCAAGTGCCAAGAACTATAAAGAATCTGGGAGTCTATCCTACTTGTAGGCTGTTAGGCAAACCCGTTATTAGTTCATGGATGTTGGCAGAAGACACGAGATTCTTGAGTCAGAGACAAAGGTCTTAACCATAGTATAGCAAGCAGTATGAGCTTCCTGTCATGTCCATTGTCCTGGCTCCCCAGTCCAGTGGGAAGGTCACACCTGGGTCACACCTAGATGATGCTTTCATACCCAGTAGGTTGCATAAAACAAGAGGAACCCTGAGCTTGGTGTGAGTGGTAAGCACGGTCGCTCTCTGGACAGGAGGGATTGGTACTTCATTGCTCAAGTTTGCCTGTTGCAAACACAACCTTGAGGAATGGATTACCAGGCAGAGAGTGGTCAGGATGCTGCTTTTTAGGCAGACACAGTTAGAGCATGCAGTAACACTCACAGTCTGGGGAGTGGTGAATTGCCTCTCCCAGAAAGAAATTACTTTCAGCCAATGTAGAAATAATGGAGAGTATGGGAATTCCCTGGCAGTCCAGTGGTTAAGACTTTGTACTTCCACTGCAGGGGGCACTGGTTGGGTAACTAAGATCCCCTATGCCACGTGGCAAGGAAAAAAAAAGAGAGAGAGAGGATGTAGTCAAACAGGAACTAGTGTCAACAAATAAATAATCTCTACTTTGTACCACAAAGTGTTACTAGGAACTTCATCATTATAAGATTAAAAGGTTAAAGAGCTCCCACTTTTCTCCCCCACTCTCCAGCCAGCCCAACTCCCTCTGGAGTAAAAATAGTTTGGCTAACCATAAGATTGCAATGACCATTGGTGGGCATGGGATGGCATACTGTCAAATGTCAGATTTTCTGGGAGAAGGTTCATCTTCCTGTTGTGATGCAGGAGCCTAGAGAGGAAGCAATGGTTTGTTGTGCTCATCCGGTGACAGCTGACAATAACCCAAAAGCACCTTCCCCCAGGCGGTGCCTGCATATCACACACACCTCCAAGCATACTGGATCCCCTTTTACTCCTCGGGTCCCAGGCTTGATCTCCTCAAGGTCACAAGGCAGACCCGATCATGTCAGCATGAACCTGAAAGATGACTTCAGTCTAAGAAGCGACCTTCTTCTTGATCCAGGATCAAATCCCGGTCCTTCTCTTCTGGGGGGTTTCTCAGTCTTCTGTGGAATGTACTTGGTGATTCCAGGTGCAAAGATCATCTTCCTACGCTGGAAGGCAGGTCACTTTCCAGGAGTTGCTCTCAAATTGGACTGGTGATAGAGCTTTCCTGCGTGCATGCGTGAGTACTATGTCACTTCAGTCATGTGTGACTCTTTGAGACCCCATAGACTGTAGACCGCTGGGATCCTTTGTCCATGGGATTCTCCAGGCAAGAATTCTGGAGTGGGTTGTCATTCCCTTCTCCAGAGGTCTTCCCAACCCAGGGATCGAACCCATGTCTCATGCCTCCTGCACTGGCAGGCGGGTTCTTTACCACTAGTGCCATCTGGGAAGCCCACTGTATGCCCAGCAGTGTGCTAAATATGATTTTGTTTCCAAAGCAACTCTGTGAGGGAGATAATGTGATTATTCACTTTCTGCAGCTAGGGTAACTGAAGCTTATAGAGGCTGAGGAATTTCCCGGGTTCACACAACTAGCACGTGGTGAGGAAAATTGTGAACCCAGCGCTAGAGGCTAACCAATTCCTTGCCACTCCCGTGGTTTACTCTTCATTGTGGACAGCCCTGGGGATCTTGGGGACTTCCATGCTGCTGTCTGAGTGGAGCTGCAGTGCAGTGTTGCAGAGAGAACCCTGTGTTTAGAGTCACATGATCTAGACAAACCATACCAACCTAGCACTCTGTGTATAGTTAAAGCTAAGGCTTTTCGAATAGTCATGTAGGATGAGAGAGCTGGACCATAAGAAGGCTGAGTGCTAAATAATTGATGCTTTTGAACTATGGTGCTGGAGAAGACAAGAGTCTTGGACAGCAAGGACATCAAACCAGCCACTGCTAAAGGAAATCAATCCTGAATAATCACTGGAAGGACTGATGCTGAAGCTCCAATACTTTGGCTAGATGATGAGAAGAGCTGACTCACTGAAAAGACCGTGATGCTGGGAAAGACTGAAAGCAGGAGGGGAAGGGGACAAAAGAAGATGAGAAGGTTGGATGGCATCACTGACTTAATGGACATGAGTTTGAGCAAGCTCTGGGAGATGGTGAAGGACAGGGGAGCCTGGTGTGCTGCAGTCCATGGGGTTCCAAAGAGTCAGACATGACTTAGCAACTGAACAACAACAATAAGAGATGTGTACAAGAGTGCCTTATAAACCTATGGCAGACTATAAGTAGAACACAATAGCAAATTACTATTTGCTTTAAAATACTCCAAATATGGACTTTCCAGGTGGCACAGTGGTAAAGAATCTGCCTGTCAATGCAGGAGACACAGAAGATGAGGGTTTGATTACTGGATGGGGAAGATCCCCTGGAGTAGGACATGACTGCCAACTCCAGTATTCTTGCTGGAAAATGCCATGGACAGAGGAGCCAGGTGGGCTATGGGGTCCATGGGGTCACAATGAGTTGACACAACTGAGCAACTGAGCATGTGTATACACAGTATAAACTCTGGCTTCCACAGGGCCTCTACTATTGCTGAACAATCATATAACAAACTTGAACTTGGTGGAGTGGGTCAAATGACTTTGTTTTGGTTTGATAGGTGAAGACTGTCCTCTGTTGGGAAGGATGCTGAGGCCTCGTTGGACTCAGCAGAGGAGGGTGCAGTGATTGTAAATGAAACAGTTAGGAGAGGGGAGGGAGGTTATAGTCATGCCTAATTGTTCCATGCTGGTGTTGGGGGGCCGCAGAGAGACATGAAGACAAAAATGAGTATCCTGTGATGGCTCTCAAGAGTTCTGGAGGAGGGACCTCGCTGGTGGTCTAGTGGTTAAGAATCCTCCTTGTGGCGCAGGGTACATGGATTCGATCCCTGTCAGGGAACTAAGATGCCACATGCTGAGGAGCAACTAAGCCCCAACTAGAGAGTCCGTGTGCTGCAACGACAGATCCTGGATGGTGCAACTAAGACCTGATGCAGCCAAATAAATAAATGAATATTTAAACAAAGAAACGTTCTATAGGAGCCCACGGCATGGGCATCTGGCAGAACTACCCAGTGATACTTCCTTCAGCACCAGAGGGGTTCTTGAATGTATTGAAGTGCCTGTAGTGGGAGAATTAGTCCTCCCAGTGTACCAGCAGCTTGGGTAATCTTTCATCCTGGAGGCATGCCTGGGCCTGCCTCCTGGGATAGAGAACGGGGCTGGGGCCATAATGAGAAGCAAATCTTGCAAGATCGAGGCCCGTGATGTGATGAAAAGCTCTGACAGTGGATGAGATAAGAAGTGCTGAGTGGAAGCATGCATGCCCGATCCCACAACTTCTATTAAAACCAGGCCTCCCGCCCCGTCACTCACATTAGTTTGCCTTTCTCTCTGCCCATCAGTTAAGAAAACTGTTAGGAAAGTAACATTGACCAAAACCCAGGGCCAGGACGCTGGGGAAGTGATCCTTGGTGTGTCAGGATACGGGGCAGTGACATCTAGAATGGTGTTTGAGGGAAAAACTGGGAGCTCCAGTGAAATATGACTTAGCCTGGGTGGCCAGGCAAACCCATGGGGGACCCATGACGTAGGCCCACAGTTTTCACCACTCTCTGCACAGAAAAGAGTTTTCAAAGCAGTTTCTAGCGCCTTGTACTCCTATTGGGGACATAACTCTTCCCACCCCCATATTAAAGCAAATTTAATCACATTTAAACAAATAAAACTCCCACAACTGCAGTCTTCGGGGATAACCATGGCTTACATTTTGGTGGACATCTTTCTGATATTATTACTGCACGTATCCCCCCATGGCTCAGTGGGTAAAGAATCCACATGCAATGCAGGAGACACAAGAGACAGAGGTTTGATTCCTGGGTCTGGAAGATCCCCTAGAGGAGGAAATGGCAACCCACTCCAGTATTCTTGCCTGAAAAATCCCATGGACAAAGGAGCCCGGTGGACTAGAGTCCAAAGTGTTGCAAAGAGTTGGACACTTCAAAATTATGTAAAAAGTGAAAGTGATAATTGCTTGGTCCTGTCCAACTCTGTTCCATCCCATTTACTTAGTCTGCCAGGCTCCTCTGTCCATGGAATTCTCCAGGTAAGAATACTGGAGTGGGTTGACATTCCTTTCTCCAGGGGCTCTTCCCAACTCAGGGATTGAACCTATGTCTCCTGTATTGCAGGCACATTCTTTACCATCTGAGCTACAAGCAAAATGGTATATGTAGATAAAAATATGATCACACTATAGATCTGACTGTCCATTATGGCAGCCAGTAGCCACATGTGGCCACTCAAATTAGAATTAATTAAATAAAAACAAAAACTCAGTTTCTCAGTTACATTGGCCACATTTCAAATACTCAAAAGCCACATGTAGGTATTGGGCACTGAAGATAAAGAACATTTCCATTCACACAGAAAACTCTGTTGTATGAGGAAACCCTGCTCATATATACAGTCCTGGGAGCTTTTCTATTGATTGAATTTCTTGTCATAAAATATGACAGTACATTAGCCTTTTCCACAACCGCATAGTATTCCTTTGTGTCCACATTCAACCACTTTTTAAAAGAGTTTACTTGGCTTCACCAGGTCTTAGTTGTGGCATGTGGGATCTCGTTCCCTGACCAAGGGAACCTGGGCTCCCTGCATTTGGAGTGCAGAGTCTTGGCCAATGGACCACCGGAGAAGTTCCTACTGAGTCACTTTAAACCATTTCTCTATTGTTCAAAATTCAAATCATTTCTGGTTTGTCCCTGTGAATGAATTTGCTAAACATTAAATGTTGATTGCTATGTGTGGTTATTTTCTTACTTTTTCTTCCAAAGCAGACTGCAGAGTTTTTAGGTCATTTTCATACCTATGACAAAATTAACTTCTAGAAAAGTGAGGGTGTTAGTCACTCAGACCTGGTGGACTGTAGCCTGCCAGGAATTCTCCATGGAATCCTCCAGGCAAGAATACTGGAGTGGGTTGACATTCCCTTCTTCAGCCGATCTTCCCAACCCAGGGATTGAAACCACGTCTCCTGTATTGCAGGCAGATTCTTTACTGTCTGAACTACCAGCTCATGCAATTTTCCAGGTAAGAATATTGGAGTGGGTAGCCATTCCTTTCTCTTAATCAATAATTTAAACAATTATTGCCATTTTGATAATAATTTTTTAAAATCAAAGCTGCAATATCTCAAAGGTGCTTTGCTTTGCAGTTCTTGGATTTCTAGTGTTTATTTGGGTTTAAAACCACCTGCATTTCTTTTGTGACCTGCTTTTGCTGAGCTTTTTTTTTCAGCCACATCACACAGCATGCAGGATCTTAGTTCCCCCGATAAGGGATTGAACTCTTGAACCCTGCGTTGGTAGCACAGAGTCTTAACCAGTGATCTGCCAGGGGAGTCCCCTTGCTGAGCTTTTAATTAAAATATTTATACCTTTCTAATTGATTCATACAAGAGCTTTATACGTGGAGGAATTAAGTCTCTTACCATAGAGCTTACCTCTTACCATACAACTTACCAAAGGCTTGCTTTGATTTGTTGTTAGTTTGTCAATTCTTTTCCTTTTTCTTACAAACTGCATTTAGTCAAATCTGTTTTTTTCCTTAGATTTCTACTTTTGATAAGACATTTAGATATACCCTGCTAAAAATTATATATAAATATTTGCTATATTTTATAGTTTACCTTTTAAACATGCCTAAAACTTTAGTACATCTGGAATTTATTTAGGGTGTAATGTGAGTTTGATATTTACATTTACTTTCTAAATGGCTAGCCACTCAAACCACTTATTGAATTATTATTCTTTTTCTTTAACTGATTTTAAATTGCACCTTTATCAAATATTACGTTTATATACATATTTGGGTCTGCTGTTATGTTTCCTATTCTATTCTATTACTCATTCTAATTTGGTACAAATGACATATTGATTTAATTATTATGCTATATATTACATGTTAATATTTGTGGGGTAAATCCTTCTTGTAACTTTTCTTTTCTAAAATATTTTTGGCTTTTCTAGTTCACATGTTCTCCGATATGAGTGTTGAAACTATTTTCTGAAATGTCAGACAATAGTCCTGTCAGAGTTTTTATTGGCATTGTTTATATAAAACTAAATTTGTGAAAATCTGACTTTTTATCAATATTGAATCTTCTCATCTAGGAATATGGTATATCTTTTAGTTTATTCTCATTCTTGTATATCGCTTTTTGAAGTTTATTAGATGTTTTCTTTCTGCCAGCTTTGAACATTGCTTATAAATTTCACTCCCAACTTGCCAAAAACTTGGCCCTAGTTTCTGGAGTGGTGCTAGAAAATAAGGGTGAATTGGACTGGGAGCCATGCTAGAAAGCAAATTTCCTGGACTGGGGCACATGATGTAATATCTTAATTTTTCAAAAAATGGTTGATTTGAATGAAACCTTTATTTTTTTTCAAATATCATATGTTATTATTTATATGTGGAATATAAAAAAATAATGCAAATGAACTTGTTTACAAAACAGAAATAGATTCACACACATAGAAAATAAGCTTATGGTTACCAAAGGGAATGGGGAGGAAGAAAGAGAGGTCTTTCAATTTCATTATATTTTGCGATATTGCAATCATTTTTAGATTGGATACCCTGGGCTTGGCAAAGAGATGATCATTTTATTTGCAAGAAATATTGGTCAATATTTAGAATTTTGACTTTTTTTTTTCTTTTTGTAGATCAATATAGTGTAGTATTTAAAATAAAGAAGCATCACTGTTTCGACCGACAGACCTGGGTAAATTCCTATCGCACTGCCTACTAACTCAAACCTTCTGCCTTTTACCCAGTTTCTGAGGCTGTTTCCTCAGTTGTAAAAAGGGATAATGATACCTACTTTATAGGGATATTCTGAGGATTAAGTGAAATATTGTCCATAAGGCACACAGCCTAGTACCTGGCACATACACAGTCTATTACTGCTTGTCTGATTGCAGTTGGCTGGAGCTCCCAGAACCTTGACTATTAACTGTAATGGTGGACATCAGGCTTTAATGGGAAGAGGTTTGTTGCTAAATAGAAATACCAGGCACCGCTGATGACAATGTTGATGATGATGGTGATGATGATGGTGGTGATGATGACTAACATTTATTCAGCATTTGTGCCCCATCCAGCACATATGCTATAAAGACAATGGCAGGAAATGACTCCAGCATCTTCCAAACTTGGCTCTAATAAAAGTGCTTTTATTCATTCCTTCCATCATTCAATTAATTTATTCAATAATCATTTGTTGAGCATGCACCAAAACTCTCACTTAAGATGCCTCAGTTCTACTATAGTCATTTTGAACTGAGTGTGACTCAGCGGATGAAGAGGGACAAAACAAATAAATAAACAGACAATGGAAGGTAAGGGCACCTATGCTCTGTGTACAGACAGTCTATAGAACCACACTCATGCACAGATGATGGTACAGTGTCCATTACACATGATCTTTCCTGTCCATTATATATGGACTGTCCTCACTGAGAGCAAAAGATGAGGGGCAAGATTCATAATGAGATAAAGAATAGGGCTAGCTGGGACTTCCCTCGTGGTGCAGTGGTTAAGACTGCCTTCCAACCCAGAGGGTGCAGGTTTGGTCCCTGGTTGAGGAACTAAGATCCCATATGCCATGGGATATGGCTGAAAATTTTAAAAAGACATGGGGAAGACTGGCTTTCCTCTGATGAAAGCTTACTCATGTAACCATCATTTGCTGGCGCTAATAATAAAAAAGATGAATAAGAGGAGAATCTTGCCATTGAGTCACTCACAGTTGAGAAATCCAGATGGGTAGGGACATCACAGAATATTCATTGGCAGGACTGACGCTGAAGCTGAAGCTCAAATACTTTGGCCGCCTGATGCGAAGAACTGACTCATTGGAAAAGACCCTGAGGATGGGAAAGTTTGAGGACTGGAGGAGAAGGGGGCGACAGAGGATGAGACAGTTGGACAGCATCACCGACTCAATGGACAGGAGTTTGGAGAAACTCCAGGTAATAGTGGAGGACAGGAGGGCCTGGTGTGCTGCAGTCCGTGGGGGTCACAAAGAGCTGGACACGACTGAGCAACTGAACAACAAAGGACATCACACCAGCAGAAGTACAAATATTAATGAGAATATAGAGAAGTGTTTGTGCAGGGAGGCGGAGGGTTGCCCACTTGTTGTGGGGTGGGAAGGAGGCAGAGCTACAGAGCGGGTGGGTGGGAGTCAGGACTGGGTGAGTCATGAGACTAGGTGGGTAAGGAAGAAAAGCAGGCGAACTGTGGGCACAGCTTATGCTGTTTTGCAGTGAACTTGAACTGAAAGGAGGTGGACTTTGTGATTAAATTCAATCTGAAGACTGCAAAAGTAGAGCTTATCTTATATGGTTTAATGAGGTCAGCAGAAGGCAAACAAATTGTGCCTTGTTAATATTCTGAGTCAAGAGATATGCCAGGGCAAAGCAAAATAATGGGAAGAGTCTGGGGACAAAATGAGGAACAGAAGGAATCCACTGCTTATAGGAGATGTTCATTGTCTTTGGATGAGCTCAGTGTCTCTACTCTTCTTTCTGTCCTTATCACTTTCTTCTCCTAGACCTCACTCAGCAGCAGTTTGCTAGGCTGGCTGGATTTCTTAAAACACTGAGAGGAACATTAGCTAGAGATAGACGAAGACGATTCAAATTTCTCCCCAAAGTCGTGCATAACTGGTGCACACAGGAAGGACGTATCCCCATTGGCCTCTATTGTCTGCTGACGAATACAGAATTTGGGGTCTGATTCATTTGCCCTCTACAGTCAACTTCTCGTTTTCCTCTCCCTCTATCCCGTTTCCTTCTCAGGTATTTGGTTTGGCAGGCTATTATTGGGTGGAACCCACAGACACAAGGAAGTGATTTTATGGACTTTCTTCTGGGCTCATGTGCAATTTTTAAAAATTCCTTTTGATCCTCTAAGATCCCAGAAGCCAGCTCTGGTTAACATCATCAAGAAGCTAGCTACACCCAGGGCTGTCCTAGGAGCGAGGCTTCTCCTGTGCCAAGCTGCAGGCAATTCAGCCTCCTGGCCTGGAACCAGAGGCGTCTTGAGAAGATGCAAACAGAAGTGGCCAGTCAGATCATTAACATGTGAATTTGATCAATGTTTACATCTGTGCAAAGCATTTCATACCAAATAAATCTCTTAGAAATTCCACTGCCATCCTCCCCATCTCTAGGTTGAATAGCTTAACCCTCAGTTCTTTTATATAAATTTCCTGATTCAGTGCCTAGTAAGGGTTTAATGTTGATCCTGTTCTGAAACTGTAGCTTATTCTCCGCAAATTCCTAAAAGTTATTGGATCAGAACTGCTACCAGGGCACATTAAGGTATTGAGAGAACTGGGTGGAAAGGAGGCAACTAGAGAGAGACCAGTACTCAGATTGCCAAGAGAGACTTTCAACTCTAACTATTCCTATGGCTTCCCAGGTGGTGCTAGTTGTAAAGATCCCACCTGTCAATGCAAGAGACACAGGAGACTCAGATTTGATCCCTGGATTGGGAAGATCCCTGGAGTAGGAAATGGCAACCCACTTCAGTATTCTTGCCTGGAAAGTTCCATGGACGGAGGAGCCTGGTGAGCTATAGTCCAGGGGATCACGAAGAGTCGGACATGACTGAAACCACTGAGATTATTCCTGTTAACCAGACCACAATCAATGTCTAAAAATGCCTGAGGCCAGGCTGTTAACCCAACCCATTGTCTGGTTTTTGATCAGACTTGCCTGCCTGACTTTTGAGAGCATTTTGAGCACTTACAAATAGAAATGAACATACAGATAAACTACAGCAAAATATAGATAAAGTTGTTTGTTATGCATGTGGTACCAGATTGGATCCATTCATTTTTAAAATTGTTGTTCAGTCACTCAGTCATGTCTCACTCTTTGCTACTCCATGGACTTTTAAAATATAGAAAGCTGAGCACTGAAGAATTGATGCTTTTGAACTGTGGTGTTGGAGAAGACCCTTGAGAGTCCCTTGGACTGCAAGGAGATCCAACCAGTCAATCCTAAAGGAAATCAACCCTGAATAATCATTGGAAGGACTGATGCTGAAGCTGAAACTCCAATAATCTGGCACCTGATTTGAAGAACTAACTCAGTGGGAAAGACCCTGATGCTGGGAACGGTTGAAGGCAGGAAAAGAAGGGGACGACAGGATAAGATGGTTGGGTGGCATCTGACTTGATGGACAGGAGTTTGAGCAAGCTCCGGGAGTTGGTGATGGACAGGGAAGCCTGGCATGCTGCAACTTCACTGAACTGATTATTTATTTGGCTGTGCCAGGTTTTAGTTGCTTGAGGGAATTAGTTCCCTGACTAGAGATCGAACCTGAACCCCTTTCATTGGTATCACAGAATCTTAGCCACTGGGCCACGAGGGAAGTCCTGGACCCATTTTTTGATGGGATTGCTAGACTGGATCTATCAAGGAAGTACAACAATCCTAGAACATCTTTTATTGTTTATATTTGCATTTTTGTTATTGTTGTTCTGGCTTCTCTCCCTCAACCCCAGTTTTACTGATATAAATGATACATAATGTTCTATATGTTTAACGTGTACAACGTGATGATTAGCTACAGGTATATATTGCAAAATGATTACCACAATAAGCTTAGTTATTGCTCATCACTTCACACTGCTACCAATTTTCTTCCTTGGATGAGAACTTTTAAGATCTACTTTCTTAGCACCTTTCAAATATACAATATAGTATTATTAGCTACAGTCATAATGTTGTACATGACATCCCCAGAACTTCTCTTATAAGTGAACGTTTGTGCCTCTTAAATACCTTCACCCTTCTTGCCTGGAAAATTTCATGCACAGAGTAGCCTGACAAGCTACAGTCCATGGTGTCACTCAGACAGGACTGAGCGCGCGCGCGCGCACACACACACACACACACACACACACACACACACACACACACACCCCTCCTCTTCCTCCCAATTCACTGAATTTGAGTTAAGGTATTAGAGCTGTGCTTTCCTAGTGTTTCCATATACACAGAAAACAGCAGCAGAATGACAAAATAATAGGAAGAATTGCACTTTGTTGAGTGTCTGGGTCTGAAAGATGAAGAACAAAGATCAGCCTCAAGCTGGGAGATCGTCTCTAATGATGAAATACAGGGCTCTACCCCGTGGGACGTTTTTACTTATGCCAAGTTTTCAGGGGATTTTAGACTCATTAAACTTGTGGATAACACAGTAGAAAGCTCACTCCTCAGATGGCATTAGTGGTAAAGAACGTGCCTGCCAATGCAGGAGACGTAAGAGAAGCGGGTTCAGTCCCTGGGTTGGGAAGACACCCTGGAGGAGGGCACGGCAACCCACTCCAGTATTCTTGCCTGGAGAATCCCCATGGACAGAGGAGCCTGGCAGGCTATGGTCCATAGGGTCACAAAGAGTCAGACACAACTGAAGTGACCTAGCACAGCACAGTAGAAACACTAAATAATGGAACTGAGGCCACGCAGTGGGCTCAAACAGTGGGTCAGATGGTTGTGGGCAGGGAACAGTGGAAGCTGGCCTGCTGATTTCTTCTTCCTCCCCCTCCTCCACCACCCCCTTCTCTCATTCACCTTTGTGGCATGTAAAAGTTTATAAACACACTCAGGGCTATTGAGAGATTGAATGAGATGAAGGAAAATGGGTAAGGTACCATCATTCTGTATATTCCAAGTGATACCAGTGGGAGCAGAACTGAAACCTGAGCTCCCCCCCACTTTTTTTTTCTTTTCTTTTTACTTTATTTATTTTTGGCATCCCTGGGTCTTTGTTGCTGCATGGGCTTTTTTCTAGTTGCAGCAAGTGGGGACTACTCTCTAGTTGTGGCTCCCAGCTCTAGGGCATGTGTGGTCAATAACTGTGGTGCCCAGGCTTAGCTGCTCTGCAGCATGTGGGAGGGATCCCTGGGTCAGGGATCGAACCTGTCTATCTCCTGCATTGGCAGGTGGGTTCTTTACCACTTCATCACTGAGGAAGCCCTGAGCTTCCCTTCTTTTCGAATGATGCTGACGTCTCTAGGAATATTCTTTGGGAGTGACCACGCCTGACTTTGTGAACATGAGCGTTCTGTGCAGTAACACGGTGGTTATGGAGATCCACACATGCTTGCTGTGTTCTTTTAATCAGGCAGCTGGGCCCTGGGTAAAGCAACTGCAGCTAACACATGTTAGCTGAGGCCAACACATCAAAAAAGACCACCTATGCTAAAAATAGACTGGACAGCTGATACATTTGGACCACAAGATCCAGAACCAGCATTTTAGATGAGCTACCAAATATGCCGCAAATAATGAACATTTTGGAGCTAAGGGGGACCTTAAGAAATCATGTGACCTAATTCTCCTCTTGGCGATGGAGAACCCTGGGCAGAGAGAGGTCAGCTGATATGCCCAAAATTGCCCAGTTAATTATGGGTGCGCTTTGTTTCTTGATGCCTGGTCCAAAGTTTCCTCTACTCTATTACATTCCTCTGGTCTAATAATGATAATGATAATAATAGTAATAGTTGTGATGACTTAATCTTTGTATCACTTTTTTAAAGCTTAAAAATCTTGGATGGTTTAATGGGGTCAGCAGAATAGACAAGGAAAACCATTGTGCCCTGTTCAATATTCATATTCATGCTACTTACTGTGGCAAACAAAGACAAATATAGCTTTCTCTGGGAAAAGATTGGGGACAAAATGAGGAACTGAAAGGTTCTACTGCCTCTATTTAAAACAATGAGATGTTCACTTTGAATTTGCTCAGTTTTTCCATTTCTCTACCCACCCCTGTCCTCCTAGAATCTCATTCAGCAGCAGGTTTCTGTCATGGAGCAGAGCCCTGTGGAGCCTTCCCAAAACAGATCTCCTTCCCCGCCCACCCCACCATGTCCTCTGCCTGCCCTTGCCGAAGAATAAATTTAATCAGAGAAACGAAAAAAGCATACAAAGGCAAAGAAAAGCAGTCAAGCAAGACAAAATTTTAGGTTGGCCAAAACGTTCATTTGGGTTTTCCCAATGAACGTTTTGGCCAACCCAATTATAATAAAGTCATTAAACAAAGTCAAAGACCTTTAGTTCCTCCTCATGAGCTGTAGATAATATTCTGAGCTGTGTCATTAAGTCTATGGTAGTTTGTCACAGCCTGCTATAGCCATCCTTCTGGGACAGGTGGACCCCCACCCAAAATTTGATTCAGATGTTGAGATTGAGGATGCCACACAAACAAAAGGATGTGAAAAAAATCTGTTACTTACATAATGAAGCTTTCAGAGTGGTTCCCAAGCAGGTCCCAAAACAGTCTGAGAAAGTGGGAAAAGAAGACTGGGTGGAGGTTTTATGGTGAGTAGGAAGTGGGGACAGGGTGAATTTCCTATCCCATTAATACCAATTCTTATCCACTCTCCCAGATGTGGGGCAGAAAGAGAATAATGTGGGGTGATCTTACATGCTGTCAGCAGTCAAATATCAAAAACTGGAATCAGACTTTATTACTCAACAATAGAAGATCAATGCACCAATCTTCCTCTAGCTCCATCTAAGCAACCATCCATCCATCCATCCATTCATCCACCTTTCCATCCACCTATCCATCCATCCTTCCATATATCTGTCCATCCATCTATGTACCCATCCATCCATCCATCCTTCCATCCATTCATCCATCCATCCATCCATCCATCGTTTCATCTACCCATCTATTCATTCAATATTTTACTGCATATCCATTGTGTATCAGCCACAACTAGAGATTATGGATACAGTAGTATTACTGAAATAATTTTTCCTTCTGTTGTGCTCACTACTGGTAAGAGTGACCACTGAATTGATTTTTAAATATCTGATTATTTGTCAAGTATCACAATTGTGCTATACGGAGAAGGCTAAGACAGCACAACAGAGAAAGATTTTTCTTTCTAGGAATTTTAGAGGAATTTTCCCTGAGAAGGCAACAGTCTATGCTGCTCTTGAATAACAACCAGGAGTTCAACCAGCAGAGACAGAAGTGTAAGCATTTTAGGTCCTAAAGGGAACACAATTGACAACAGTTACAGAGGTGTGATGTCTTGTCGTTGTGACAGTGAATGGGATTAGCAGATGAGGGTTTTCCCATCTTGATCCCATATGGATTCGGGATTGGGGAATGGTAGGATTTCATGAGATAATTTGGAACAAAAAGCTAGAATAGTGGGATGAAGCAGCTTTAAAGATGGCCAGTAGCAGGTTATCTCCAGGTTGACCTTTTTTTTTTTTTTTTTTTTTGGCTGTGCTGGGTCTTAATTGCAGCATGTGGGATCTAGTTCCCTGACTAGGGATTGAACCAGGGCCCTCTGCATTGGGAGCATGGAGTCTTAGCCACTGAACCACCAGTGAAGTCCCTAGGTTGACCTAATTTAATGATGGGCTTTAAAAAAATTTTTTTAGCCTGAAGCCATTGACTCATAGCTGGATTAATATATATGAAAGGAAACATATGAGACCTGTAGCATGGACAAGACTGGGAAGGGAGAGTTTCGTGTAAAGGGAGTTCATAATGAGACTTTCTGGCATAGACAACAGATTTTTTTTTCCCCTCAATCATGGTCCAAGTAAATGAAGCATCGAGTATGTAGAATTATAGGATGGTTGATTGTGGGGAGCATGGATCTGCAGGGCTGGCAGAGGACTAAAGCTGCTCATCTCAATTCAGAATGGGTCTCCTCCCCCGTGGGGCCTCCTCTTTGTGCCATCCTAGAACATCCCAGTACACTGCTGGTCTTTGAACTCCACCCTCTCATCCCAGAGGTCTGGCAGCCTCAGTAGCAGCCTCCACCCTCATGTGGGTATCAGCTGGGGAAGCCTGGATTTTTATAAGAGTTCCAACATTAATGACTAGGTTCTGCTGGAAGGAGACAAGTCTTTTCTCTCATTCCTACCCTCCCCCCTTCAGGCTGCATCCCCACTTCTCTCTCCCTCTGTTTCATATTTTAGATTCAAGAGGATCTTTCGTATATATAACAAGCCCTTGCTTTGAACTTAAAAATAAACAGTATGAAAGAAAAAAAATAGATGGTCCAATCTTACTTGAAGTGCTCAAATATGATTAGTATTAGACTGTGAAATACCTCTGCCTTATCTGTAGTTGCCAGCTGCTGGGAACATTTTGAGAGATCGGGCTGGTTGTTGTGATATGATTTTTTTTTTAAACAAAACATAAGCCCCAAGTGATCTGTGTATAGACTCTCCACAAAATCCCCTTTGTCAAAAACTCAATCTTTCTAATTTTTATTCCTCCATCATTTGGCCTGATCCCAGTTTATGGAAGTCACTGTGGGAGTAAAATAGAATCCAATCCCGATCCAATTCCTTCTCTCTGTATTTCTGCTTTTCTCTTTTCTAAACTTGCCTGGCTACATCTAAGGATTTCCCAGTTGAAGAAACAAATTATTTGGGTCACACAGGCCACCATTGCTGATTATGAGCCAAAAATTGCTCCCTGGCATTTTGAAAAATGATTTCTGAACCCACACAGGGCCATCCTGCATGTCAACAGCTTCAAATTATGGGTAACAGATTTGCATCTTCCATAATTTCATGGCTTCATTCAATGGGACTTAAAAAACAAAAATGGCTAAATGATAAAATGGTTTCTTTTCCTCCTCAAATCTCTTTTTTGAAAAAGCTGCCTACCTCTTTCATCAAAAAGAAAAACAAAAAAAATATGTTTGTCTTAATTCACTGAAGAGTTTAGCTTTAAAGCACAAGACAAGTTTAACTCCATGAATTACTGTGTGTATGATATATGAGCCAATTATAGAAAGAACAGGAAACAGCTAACCATTTCATATCAATCTCCAGCTAAACTATGTTCAGGGAAGTTAATGTAGGATTCAGTCAAGGAGGAGCTAACATTAAGTTCCTTCTGAACACACTACTCTGGAAGAATATTTAAGGGGCACCAAAAGTAAAAGATAATGTGTATTTATCTACAGTGAATGTCTACTTTTGGAGGGAGACAAGACTTCAGAAGTTGTGTGTTGACATTGAAAAGGTTTCTAGTGGGGCTTCCCTGGTGGCCCAGTGGTTGATTCCCCCTGCCAATGCCGGGGACACAGGTTTGATCCCTGGTCTGAGAAGATCCCGCGTGCTGCAGGGCAACTGAGCCTGTGTGCCTCAACTACTGAGCCAGCACTCTAGAGCCCAGGAGCCAGAACTACTGAAGCCTGTGCACCCTAGAGACTGTGCCCTGTGATAAGAGGGGCCACTGAAATAAGAAGCCCCACACACCTCAACTAGAGAGTAGTCCCTGCCCACCGCAACTAGAGAAAAAGCCTGCTCAGCGATGAAGACCCAGCGCAACCAAAAAGAAATAAATACATTAAAAAAATTTTTTTTAGCAATTTGCTCAGAAGATTTCCATGATAGTCCAGTGATTAAGTGATTTAAACTCTAAACTTTCGGCAAAGGAATGGGAGTTTGATTCCTGGTGTTGGGAAATTAAGATCCCACATGCTTTGTGGTGCAGTAAAAAAAAAAAAAAAATTACTCATAAGAAAAGGCCAGGTATCAGAGGATCATTAATTAGTAAGTCATCAATAAGTTAATAGGTGCCACCAATTGATGGCAATGGGGCATTCCCATAGGACTGGAGAGGTCTGGGAGGATTTCAAGTAAAAGATGAAATTTTTTTTCCTGGACTTCAGATATAACTGAAATCCTGTGTGTGCGTGCTCCATTGTGTCTGACACTTTGTGACCCCATAGACTGCACCCTGTCAGACTCCTCTGTCCATGGGATTTCCCAGGCAAGAATACTGGAATGGGTTGCTATTTTCTTTTCTAGGGGATCTTCCTGACCCAGGGATCTAATCTGCATCTCCTACTGAAATCCTAGAAGGTAGGAAAAGCAAAGAGGATGTCATCTCAGAAGACCTAGAAAATGGGCTTCCCTGGTGGTCCGGTGGCTAAGGCTCTGCTCCCAATGCAGGAGGCCTGGGTTCAATCCCTATTCAGGGAACTAGGTCCCAAATGCCACAACTAAGATGCAGCACAGCCAAATAAATAAATATTTAAAAAAAAAGACCTGAAAAAGACATCTCAGATATTCTCAGGCACCAATGAATAGACCTGTTTCATTGGTTTTGAGAACTCATGGGGAGTTGTGATTCAAAAGAGTATTTTTTAAAAAATCAATACATAGGAAATGACAAAAGAAAGATATCCAGGACTTGTACACAAAAAACTACACATAATGGCTGGCAGTAAATGAAAGGAAATACCATGTTCATGGATTGGACAATTCAATCTTGTTACATTATCTTCTTTTCTTGACATCAATTCATATACTCACTGGCATCTCAATGAAAACCCCAGCAGATTTAATTTTTCTGGAAATTGACAAACTGGTTCTAAAATTCATATGGGAAAAGAAAAGAATAAGAAGAGCTGTGGTAGAAGAAGAATCATGATAATTATACTTTGATTTATGAAAAAGCCATAGTAATGAAGATTGTGGTTTTTCTAATATGTGGATAGGAACATTGATCAGTGAAGTGGAACAGACATAAGACATATGTGACTGATACATATTCAGTCACATGACCTCAACAAGATTACCACTTATGTCACTGGGGACGGTGTAATCTAGATCCCCAGCTTCAGAAAACTGTTGATCGTATCTATTAAGACTGTTGTTGTTCAGTCCTTAAGTCATGTCCGACTCTTTGTGACCGCATGGACTGCAGCACACCAGGCTTCCCTACTCTTCACTGTCTCTGGGAGTTTGCTCAAACTCATGTCCATCAAGTCAGTGATCCAACCATCTCATCCTCTGTCATCCCCTTCTCCTCCCACCCTCTATCTTTCCCAGCATCAGGGTCTTTTCCAGTGAGTTGGCTTTTCACATCAGGTGGCCAAAGTAGTGAAGCTTCAGCTTCAGTGTCAGTCATTCCAATGAATATTCCAGGTTGATTTCCTTTAGGGTTGACTGATTTGATCTCTTTAGATGCATGAGAATTCAATGACAGCTCCATATTTAGGTGTATCAACAGAAATGTGTACATAACTGCAAGAATATACATGAGATCACTGTTTATTATTTAGTATTGTTGCCAACTGGAAACAAATCAAATGCCTATCAGCAATTGAATGGATAATAAATTATAGCTTGTTCATACTTATTTACAGCACAGAAATGGACTCACAGACTCAGAGAACAAACTTAGGGTTGCCGGGGTCAGGGTGGGGGGAAGGCTGGGGGATGGAATAGTTAGAGAGTTTGGGATGGACATGTACATACACACCGCTGTATTTAAAGTGGATAACCAACAAGGACCTACTGTATAGTACAGGGAACTCTGCTGAATGTTACATGGCAGCCTGGATGGGAGGGGAGCTTGGGGGAGAATGGATACATGTATATGTATGGCTGAGTCTCTCTGCTGTGCACCTGAAACTATCACAACATTGTTAACTGGCTATGTTTGTTGTTGTTCTGTCACCAAGTTGTGTCCAACTTAACTGGCTATACTCCAATACAAAACAAAAAGTGAACAAAAAAGTGACAGTACGTTTGTACCATGGAACACTGTATAGCAGGTTTGGGCTGCTATAGCAAAATACCACAGACAGACAGCTTATAAACCACAGCATGTATTTCTTATAGCTCTGGAAGCCAGGACATCCAGAATCAAAGCACTGGCAGGCTTTGTCTTCGGGGACGACTACTTTCCTAGGCAGCTATGCATTGACCCTTGTGTCTGTAAAGGTAAGAGAGTAAATATTTTAGGATTTGCCGAACATACTGCCTCTGACACAAGACTCGTCTCTGCTGTCCTAGTGTGAAAGTAGCCACAGACAATCCACAGATGCATGAGTGTGGCTGTGCCTCTGGAGTTTTATTTACGGACAGTGAAATTTGAATTTCATATAATCTTCACATTGCAAAATGTTACCCTTTAAAAGCATTTGTTTTCAGCCATTAAAAATTATACAGACTCTTCTTAGCTCATAGGCTTTACAAAAACATTTTCTCTCCTTGGGAATGAAATGAAGAGAAATTAGGGGACTTCCTTGGTGGTCCAGTGCTGAAACTCTACTCTCTGAATGCAGGGACCATGGGTTCTATTCCTAGTCAGGAAACTAGATTCCACATGCTGTAACTAGAAGTTCACATGCTGCAGTCAAAAAAGATCTC